>JAJJMC010031210.1:21256564-21420465 GCA_023531435.1 Papaver californicum
CAAAAGCCGATGGTTTCCTATTTACGCTGTTTGGGTGAAGAAGAATTTTCTTCCCTCCAAAATGCGATTCAAAATCCTGGGTGTGGCTGCCCTGATCCAGAAAATGGGTGCCTTAATCCAAGTTGAGGGTGCCTTTAACATTTCTCCAAAAATACCTAAAAAGCAATAAAAACCATAATGAGTACAAAAATTAAATACCAACAACATATAAAATTGAGACTAAATCGGACACAAAAATGTGTCTATCAAATACCCCCAAACTTATTATTTGCTAGTCCTCGAGCAAATCTAATCCAGAAAATAAAAATCCTAACTCACTTTCGCAGGAATCGCGACTACATTTAGCATATGCAGCAAGCCGTTAAACCCCTAGGTGTCCCTAGTGGACGAGTTTCGTCTCGTGAGGGTTTACAAGAGGTATACCCACAAAACCTTTACTCCAGATTTTAGTGACTCGTGAAAAATTTAGGATAGACACTAAACAAACTATTTAGTTGGCTTACTCAATTCTTCGGCTATGGGAATCATTACCCTATATGAGTCCAATTGTTGTATACGAGTGCTTACTCAAGCATACTAAAATTCATATATAAAACAACAGAGCTCTACTCAGATAATTGTTTAACCACAAGTCTCAGAATCTATCACAGTTCAATCACATGAAAAGATTTAGAAGATGAACATGGAAAATATGAAGGTTGCACGTGTTGACTAAGGTGAACGGTGTTTTCCATATCTGTCTGAAGGTCATTGCCAGGATGAAACCTAATGGAATTGAGATCCGCACCCACTGTTTTTAAATACAATACTACTATAAATTCAACTGGTCTATACTCGAGTTCCTATGGATCCTGCATTCCACGCTTGCTTAGGCGACGGAGACAGGGAAAACCCAAACACAGAGTTAATAATTTATTTATTTTTTTTCATAATAATATTTTCTATATATTTTTTTCTTTTTTTTTTCTCGTTTTTTTTTTTTCATAATGATGGGGCTTGATCTCAAAACACTCTATTTCATCCCGACTCCGATAACAATTTGATATTGGGCCCCACCAAATCACTCAGAGAAACACAAGTTTGCAAAAGTAAAAACAGAAAGTGATATCATAGTGATAGACTCCGAGATGTGGTGACAACTATCATGTATTTCACACCTGAACTCTGTCCTTTTATGAATAGACCATTTAGCTGGGTACACCAATTCCTATAGAAAAAGAGCTAAGTTTCCATCTACCTAGAGTGGTTAGTGTCATCCTGAATTGTTCACAAGCTGCTAAATTCCAAATTTATTATTCCTAAAAAGTCTCCCAATACCCCCAAACTTAAATTAAACAATGTCCTCAATGTTTCTAAACACTGCACGAAAAGGAATTAGGGAAAGATATTACCGTGTCGCATGAGCATAAGTTACCTCCTTAAATCATATAACAATAATCGAAACAACTGTGGATCATCTGAATCAAATAGTGTTATCCACAATAGAAGGAAACAACAGCAAGCTACGAAGATAAACAATCTGAACACACTTTGATCCATATTTAGGTAAACCACATCGACCAGAGGATGGGTTTTTGGCAACTGAACTTCTTTCTGAACAGGAGGATCATTGGATCTAGCTCGAAGATGATCTTGTACAATGGCAGACGTGCATATATCAGGTCCCAAGCTAGGGACCTTCCTAAGATTTAATGGTATAGCACATGGAGAATGATAGTCACCCCCAAACTTAGAGTTTTCAGTGGCTCTAGATAGACTAATAACAATTTCCCTCATTTCCGGATCGTCAGATTCTCGAAAATAGTCAATTGCTTCTTCTAAATTACACTCCGGTGGTGCAGAACCTAACAAAGTGCTTACTTCATTAATAACACTATCATTATCGCCATCAATTCTATAGTAGGATAGGCATTTCTCTAATGGATCTTCTAATGGGTCGAGCCTACGCTGCATCTCCCTAGACGGTTTGGATTCCTTCTCTGAATGGATCTGGTGCATACAAACTGTTGGGCTAATTCCCTTAATATCTGTTATGGTCCCTCCTAAGGCTTTCTGATTGTCCTGAAGCACGGTTACTAGCCTATTCTCTTGGTCACTATCCAAATCTGAAGCTACAATCACAGGTAAGGTCTCTGATGGGCCTAACTCATCAAACTCTAATCCAAAGTGGGCTAGACATTTTTCTAACGGGTCTTCTATCAAAGTGTTTGGTAATGACTCCTGAACTAGGGTCTCTATCATGTTGACGGTTTCTAAGGTGGGGTCATCTAGCTCAGGTGGTTGATTACTAATGTTGAAGATATTCAGCTCAATAGTCATGTTACCAAAAGACAAGTTCATAACACCGTTACGACAGTTAATGATCGCATTAGATATTGCTAAGAACGGGCGACCTAGTATAACCGGTATATGATTCTCTGAATCAGGCACAGGTCTGGTATCAAGCACAACAAAGTCCACTGGATAAATAAATTTATCCACTTCAATCAAAACATCCTCTATGACACCTCGAGGAATTTTCACAGACCTATCAGCTAACTGCAAAGTCATCTGAGTCGGTTTCAAATCGCCTAGTCCTAGCTGGAGGTACACATGGTACGGCAGTAAGTTCACACTGGCTCCTAAATCGAGTAAGGCTCTTTCTACCCGGTAGTTTCCTATTGTGCAAGCTATGGTTGGGGAACCTGGGTCTTTGTACTTAAGGGTCGTACTACTCTGTATAATTGAACTTACATGACTAGCTAGAAAAGCTTTCTTATGTACGCTAAGTTTTCGCTTTCGCGTACACATGTCCTTCAGAAACTTGGAATAAGCAGGAATCTGCCTAATTGCATCTAATAATGGAAGGTTGATCGTGACTTTCTTAAAAACTTCCATTATTTCATTAAAATTGGATTCCTTCCTAGTAGGTGCTAACAACCTTGGGTATGGGGCTCTAGGCATGAAATCGATCCTCTGAGGGGTTGCCTCAGGCTCGTCAGAGACGTTATCAGTCTCTTCAACTGTTGGGTCAGGATGAACTACAGTTTGTTCACTAACGGGCCTAGTTACCTTGTTATCCACTACCTTACCATTCCTGAGGGTCGTAATTGCTTTCACGTGACTAGATAATTTCTCCCCAGTCGACATTCTATTGACTCCTCTTGGATTGGGTTCGGGTTGACTAGGGAACCTACCAGGTTCTCTCTCTCTCAGAGCCGCAGCAATGTCACTAACTGAGGTTTGTAAACTAGAAATAGCTTTTTCCAAGGTATGGAATCTCTGCTCATTCCTTTCGTCATTGCTGGGCTTAGTTGGACCAGCCGAATTCCTATAAATGAAGCCTGGAGGACCTTTAGCATTACTAAACTGACCTTGAGCCTGGCCTTTCGACCAGGAAAGGTTCGGGTGGTTTCTCCAGCCAGGGTTATAAGATTCCGAATATGGGTCGAACTTTCTCTGGTTATCAAATCTAGTGTTATTATAAAGAGCAAAAGCTTGCTCTTCGAATTGGGTGGGCTCTGAACTACTAGCTTGATTCATTTCGACCAGTTCTAGCCTTCTAGATAAGGCTTCTATTTGGGCCTTTGGATCAAAAGATCCTTCTACCCTATTAACATTTCCTCTTCCTAAAAGAATTGTTCTTTTTGGCTCTCTACTGCTCTCCTACTGCTGGGTCTTCTCGGCGATGTCCCTCAGAAGTTTCATCGCCTCAGCAGGAGTCTTACTGTCGAACCCTCCGGTTGACAACGACTCGACCAAGGTTATAGATGCGTAGTCCAAACCGTCATAGAGGATCTGAACTAGCCTTAACTCCTCTATACCGTGGTCTGGGCATTGGGACAATAAGTCATTGAACCTTTCTACATATACATACAGAGATTCTCCCTCTAGCTGGGGAAAACGTGCATATTTTCTGCCTAACAGACGAAATTTTGTTCCTAGGGAAGAACTTCTGAATAAAAGCTGAGGTAAGTTGGGCATAGTTTTCAACTGAATGAGGAGCCAAGCTGTATAGCCACGACTTGGCTTTGTCTCTTAGTGAAAAGGGAAATAGTCTAAGTTTAATTGACTCGTTAGTCAAGTCTCTAATCCTGATTGTGCTACATATTTCCTCGAATTCCCTAACATGAAAATAGGGATTTTCGTTTTCTTTTCCTAAGAATAATGGGAGCATCTGGATGATTCCGGGTTTCAGTTCGTAGCTCGCTTCAGTAGCGGCTAACTTGATGCAAGATGGACGTGAGGTCCGGGTCGGATTCAACAAATCCTTCAGAGATGTCATTGCTGACACAGTCTTGGGAGTGACTAGTTCACTCTCAGTTGGCTTCTCAAGGTTAAGGTGAACTACCAGTCTTCCACTAATTAACCTACCTTGAGGGTCTCTTTCCCAAGTTCGCCTTAAGGGCGTTCTTGGCATGCAAAAATTAAATCCTACCAAGAAATTAATCAAACACAATCGTGCCCTGACTCAACCAAATCAAACCTAAATCTAGCAAACAACAAGCATGATGGCTCCACTTAGATTGTTTCTAGACCAGCTTCTATTCTTTCAAAAAGCAACTGGTTACAATTTTAGCAAACCTCTTAGAACGATCTGAATTAGATTAAGTCGAAGAGAAACAGGAGAAGCTCAATGGAGCTTTGATACCCCTGTCTCTTTGGCACTTTTCCCTGGGTTACAAGGCGGCTCTAATCAACTTAAAATAGTCTTCCTGAACTTCGAGTTAGGCTAATAAAGTAACCAGTACAGTCTTTTTGAACGATTTTCCAATAAGCTCGATACCCTATAGGTCTCTTTCTAGTCAAGATTTTAGGCTTAGGTTCGCGTAGGTTTCGTTTTCCTAAGGCGGGCAAGAAGGAGACGGTGATGAAATCCGAAACCTTATCTTGTATGGCCAGGCCTTGCCCTTTACTATGCAAAAATTAAAGTCCGTATTCAGTCCTCAACATATATGCATACAAAGGCGTCCAGAAAACCCACTGACAGGAGATTCGTGGGTTGGTCGAAGTTTACCTCCCGTACTAGACGGGCGACGAACCGTTGAAGTCGACTCGGGCCACTAATTTCCTTTTCAATAGTGTGCGAACCCGAGGGGCCGAGACAATATCGTAATTGTCGTCCTTCCCTGCACACAGTTTGATATTTAAAACTACCCTTCCGTAGGGTTTAAAAATAATAAAATGTCCAAAAATGTCCAAAAGAAAGTCCAAAAAGTGTGCGAAAATAAAAGAAAAATTACAGAAATAATAAAATCCTAATACAATTTTCTAAACTAATTAAACTAAATTAAAAATCTAATTAAGCAAAATAAAATCTTCGATCTTCTTTTTCGTTCTTTAAGCTTTTCCCTTTAACTCGAGGTCTTTAGCTTTAATTCCAAAACTTTGGCGTACTCTCTTTTCGATCCAAAATCCAACCTGTAGCAAAAAGAGAAATACCAAAAGAAACGTAAAATAGAACAAAGTAAAAAAAATAATAAAACTAAAAATAAAAACCTAAAAAAAAATAAATCTAAAAGCCTAAACCTAAAAACAAGTCTGCGTCGGCGGCGCCAAAAATTGATGTAGTTTTAGAAGTGGTAAATAAAGTGTTCGATTCTCGAACTTGTGAAGGTAATGATTTTAGAAAATAATAAACTTAATCTAATTAAATAAAACAAAGAAAAATAAACTAGAGATGTTTTTATAAAATATGGAGAAAACCAGGAATCAGGATTCAGTTATTTCCCACAACTATGTGATTAATCATGTAATTCTTTTTAAATAAATTAAGCTCAGATATTGCCAAAATAGGTTTTTATGCAAACAAGCAGAGGTAAATCATAAGCATGGAACATCAATGGTCGTCAACCCAGCATGATCCATCAAACAAAAACACCACTACTGAATGAAAACCGTTTTTTTCTATTTTGAAACTATGCAATTTAATAGATAAAGAATTATAAACAAATTAAATAAAATAGACTTACCACATAAAATTGAGAGAAAAACCTCCTCCATCATCCCAGTAAAGAAACTTAGCTCATGGTGGAGAAAACTTGCTCAAATAATCTTTTCATTGCTCAAAATATTGATTACAAGGTTGAATAATGGTGTAGCAGTCGATTAGATACGCTTATAAGTGTT
This sequence comes from Papaver californicum, assembly GCA_023531435.1. Classification (NCBI taxonomy): domain Eukaryota; kingdom Viridiplantae; phylum Streptophyta; class Magnoliopsida; order Ranunculales; family Papaveraceae; genus Papaver; species Papaver californicum. The sequence continues at coordinate 21,262,673 of JAJJMC010031210.1, forward strand.
GCTGGAAACACTTCAGCCGTAACAAAAGGTATTTTGAAATAATGGAAAGAAAGACGGACTGCGTTAATGAACGACAGTTATGTTCATTAATGAACGACAGTTCTACCGTGTATTATGTTCTTCTTCTCCGTTTGAATAGCAGCAGAAATGTGTTCTTCTGTTCACTTTTTTCCCGCTGATTCCAACCTATTCTAAGCTTCCCGATCAATTCTCTCCTCAACCCAATTGATCTTCCCCTTTATTTATACCATCCCAAGCCTTAAATCACATTAAAACTTCCTTATAATTCTTTTTAGAAATCACCGAAACAAATTCTAAAAATAGAATTTTCTTCCCTTTCTCTGTTGGTTTGATTCTATCAAGAGAATGTTGTTTAAATCTTTCTCTTCTTCCTTCTTATTACCCAATTTAATTCTGCTTTCCAAACCAAGAGAAAATTTCCAAAAAAACATGATTTCCAAAAGCCGATGGTTTCCTATTTACGCTGTTTGGGTGAAGAAGAATTTTCTTCCCGCCAAAATGCGATTCAAAATCCTGGGTGTGGCTGCCCTGATCCAGAAAATGGGTGCCTTAATCCAAGTTGAGGGTGCCTTTAACATTTCTCCAAAAATACCTAAAAAGCAATAAAAACCATAATGAGTACAAAAATTAAATACCAACAACATATAAAATTGAGACTAAATCGGACACAAAAATGTGTCTATCAGTTGCTCCCAGCCCGAGCATGCTTAATTGCAAAGTTTTTTGCCAACTCTGAGCCAATTATGTTGAAAATACCTCGGTGTTAGGAAAGGAAAAACCATTACCTATATTCCAATCGGCGAACCTACCTACCGAATCGGGGTATTACAGTTAAACTCTTAGCTCAAGGTCCACTTACTAGTGTTGTTTTTACTCGCAATTGCTCCACAAAATCCCTATGCAAGGTCTCACAATTTCTACTTGTGTAGATTGTTGTTTGACTATTACACTTATCACCAAACTCTTTACTAACATTAGAACAATCAATAGACTATTTAATATGCATCCTAAACAATCTAAGAATCATCGATGAACATTAGATATGGTAAATACAAGCCATAATGATTAAAATTCCGAATAAACTTGGATAACTAATAAAGTTTCATGCTTATAACATTGAATTCATCCCTAATCAAAAAATATTTAGCTACTTATAATACAAGGCAGAAGAAGAAGAAGAAGAAGAAGAAGAAGAAGAAGAAGAAGAAGAAGAACGTTTCCCCCCTTATAAACTTATGATGTTTGAAGTTCGTTTTTTTAATTAAGGTTAAATGTAAACTCTTTGAAATTTAATATTTCTATTAATGTGTATTTGAAGTTTGAACATTTGATGTCTTTGAAACTTTAGTATAAAATTTGACAGGTTAAGAAAAATTTGTCTATCAAATTTGTGTAACTGACAGAAATGAAGAAAGTTTTCAAAATTGTCGGTTAACCAAAACTGAGTGGCTCGGTACCGAACCGAACCGAATACGCATAATGGTTATATCGGTTCTCAAAACACACTAACCGAATATCTCGGTTCTGGTTACGGCTGGCTCAATAACCGAACTGAATCGTACCATGTGCAACCCTATTTATAACATAGGGAAAGTTTTTGAGCGTGAAAAGTAAACAATAAGCACTGTGCATCGATATTCTGTATCTAGCCAAATAGTGCTAGGTGGATACTGAATGTCATACAATCTCTTAGGGTCCGTTTAAATCGGAGGTAATTAGAGGGTGTAGTGCAGTCAAAGGGAGTAGCCAAGGGCTACATTCAAATAATGGGTGTTTGGCATAGATCCAAATACATGACATAGCAATTACATATAGTTTCTACTACCTCCAAATGGCTACATTGAATATTCACCTTCTGATGTGTGCATTGAAAGCGGTTCTGTATTAGTATTACACCTCTAATTACACCGTTGACAAATATTGACCACTTAATTTTATTTACGTATTCATATATATTTCCATTTATTATCTTTATACATCATTTTTTTACTATTAAATATTTAAATTTAAATTTTATTTTTATTTTATCATAATCTTTTTTTAAATTATTATTTTAGAATTTCTATTTTTATTATATAGCTTTTGGTCGTTTTAGTTTTTACTATTAAATAATTATATATACTTTCATTTTTTATTAACATAATTTTTTATTATTGAATATTTATTTTAATTTATTTTTGTTTATTATTACTTTTTTTAAGTATTATTATTATTATTATTATTATTATTATTATTATGAGAAGGGACTTTATTAATAGAATGAAAAAGTGAATTACAAGAAACCAGTTGTAAGCCTAGCAACAAGTTGGGCACCAACTCCCTTCTGAATTGCTAATCTTATTCTATGAAAAAGGAAAATGTCTACTTTAGCGTTTACATCATGGCTAGCCAAATAGTTTTTGAGCCTTTTTAGGAAGACTATGGTGTCTTCGCTAAGCTCACCCAAAGTGGTGAAAGCTAGGATGCCGAAACCGTAGCCATGAGTGGTACACTTTTCGAGATACTTCTTGCATTTACGAGTAACGACACTGGAAATGGCATGGCCTAGGGTGAAATTATAGGTGGCGCTATTGGTGAAAGGAGAAACACCTGTCACATCAAAACAAACATCTCTGTCATTTTCCCAGTTGTAAACAAGGATGTCAGCTGGTCCAATGTAGTCAATCTCGGCCGTTACGGCCGAGATATCGCCGCTTTTCAAGGTATCGGAAGAATACCTTGACGATGTCCGAGATTTTGCTGACCGAGATTTGAACGTGAATATCGGCCGAATCGCCCGTATCTAGGGTAAAACGGGTATTTACTATTCTAATCTAACGGTCCCTAATCTCTTGACGAATCCAACCGTCCATTTTTATCTTTATCTCTCGAATCCAATAGAAGAAACCTAATCTTCTTTACCCTCTCTGCGTCTGTACCTCTGTGTGCTTTATGCGTCTGTAACTCGCCTAATCTCTCATCCTAGGGTTTCAATCTTCATCAAGATCTTCTCCTAGGTTTTCAATCTTCATCAAGATCTTCACCGAACCAGTTGACAGGAATTATTCGATGACAGGAACATAGCTCTATACCTTCATCAAGATCAGCAGGTTAGTTCTGGTTTTAATTTGATTGTAGTTTTTGGATTTTAATCAGGTTTTGGTCAGGGGGTTTTGGTTATTTAAGGTTTTAGAGTAATTGGTCTATTTACTGTGTTGTTTATTGTGTTCTCACATGGCAGCGCAGCACCAACCCATTCTCATGAACTATTTACTGTGTTGTTTGTATTCACTCATGTGAACTGTGTTTTTCCACTCTTCAGTTTGTTGCTATATTGAAGATAAAGATAGAAATAAGCATGTCATTTATTTAATTTTTGGGTTTTGGGATACATTTCCATCTATTCAAGATTTGTTGCAGTTTACAAAATAAAGGGGATTGGAGAAACAAAAACGTGCTTGAAATACTTGCTAGGAAATAGTGGAAAGGAGCTTTGTACATCTAAAACCCTGAATACAAATTTTGTGCGGATTGAGTCTATAGCCTCACAATGGGAATCAAGAAGGCTATATCCTCATGTTAACACTATCCTGAATTCATCGAAAAAGACTTCATTCAATTTCAGGCACAGTTCCTCAACCAATATGTAATTGGGCCACATCTTAGAACATGGTTAGAACATTTGTATTTTCTGTCTGATGTTCTAGTATGGGTAAATTTAGTGGTGTTCTTCATTTGTACTTCTGTGTACGTGAATGATGGTTAAAAACATGATTTATAACCTTTTTAAGTACTGGGTTATTCCTACCTCATTGGAAGAAAAATTTGTGCCTGGAAGCGAGTTACTCTGTTGAGTTTTACATAACCTTTCGATGGTTGACCTTTCCAACCCACACAGTATCTTGTGTAATTTTATATCATATGTCATAGGCTGCTTTAGTTTGTTGCTATATGAATGTTTGAAATCTATTTCACATGGAAGCACAACACTAACCCATTCTCATGAAATATTTAATGTGTTGTTTGTATTCACTCATGTAGTGCTATGCTTGTTTCTGTAGTGTTATGCCTGTTGTGAATTCTCTATCATTACTAATGTCTGTTTCTGTAGTGCTATGCCTGTGTGTTTCAGTTGTGTTAAGTTGTGAATTCTCTACCATTACTAATCTGTTTCATGTATGCAGGTTGTGAATTGTGATTATGGCTTCTTCTAGTGCGTCTAATGCGAACACAGCAGACACTACATGTGGGTCATTGCCGCCTTCATGTTCAACTCAAACTAAAGAAATTGCATGGGAATGGGCTGAACGCAGAGATGTATATAAAATTTGGATATAAGATTTGGAAGTTAGTCCGAGATCTCGCCGATAATCTCCCCGAAATATCGTTATCAAGGTGTCAAGGTTCCGGCCGCGACGAGACTGAGATCCGAGATTGACTACATTGAGATGGTCTCAAAGAGTTGTCATCGTCGGATAAGAATCCTAAAGAGACCTCCTTTCGGGCGGAAACTCCAACTTTGTAACAAATGTCAGCGAAAACATCTTGGACTAAATCATATCTGAACTTGAGCCCAACATCACTGGCACAATGTAGTGCATGATCACCAAAAATGTCCATAGGCCTGTTACAACTTGGACATGAACTATTAGTCTCGAAAAGTGGAATGCCTAGACGATAACGTAATACTGCGGGAAATTTCCTGGGACCAATACACTGATTGAGCCCATGAATAAGTATAGCTAGCAAATAATCTTGTGTATGCTTCATTTTATTGCACTACCAAAGAGTAGTCACGTTCAGACATATTGTACTTCGTTGTGGGGATCTTTTCATAACTGCATCGAAGTATAGAACTGCCAGGGATTGCATAGGATGAGGGGTAGTGTCGACGCAGCTAAGGAATGAAGCTGAGATACCAAAGAACTGTACAAAGTGTTGTTGAACTTGCTGATACACCTTGCAAGGGCCACGATCTGGTATGTTACATAAAATAATATTCTGCAGAGATTGAGTCTGAATATGAGAAGCCATGAAATTAGAAAATCCAGTGTCATGCATAGTATAAAGGCCTAAACCCCCATGTTTGATAGGTAAAGAAGCAATTCTTTGTTGGAGAGGGCCAAAGCCTTCTCCATCCCCCGTGATCAGTTGCCTAAGGTATTGAAAGAGATGTTCATCGAAGTGGACTTGGACCTGCTGGATGACACTAGGTCTGGTAGTGCGTATGGTGAAGTACAACCTGGAGACTCCTGTACAGTTATGCAATAGAAATAATTCTTATTGTGGATCTTGTAGCCTCCGGATAGTTTTCATAATCTGAGTGGTTTTGTGTGCTCTTTGCATAACCAAATCTCCATAGAATGTATCTACAAGACTGACAGGGCTACCCAGAAGCTTTACTCAATCTCTTGGTTTGCCAATATTGCTAGGGAAGACACCTGCCATAGTACTCCTGGGATCAATTGTTGGCCAATATATTTCTGTCTTGGAGATGTTGAGATGTAAACCCCTGTGATGTCCATCTTCTTGTATTATTTTGAGAGCCTTAGAAACCTGTAGAGTGTCTTTGATTATTGTGCCATCATCAAGGTACCATGCCTGCAAATCTAAAGAGCACAAGGAACCAATCTTCTGTGATAAAGGGTGCAAAGATAAAGCAAAGAGAAGGGGACCACGGGGGTCTCCTTGTTGTACCCCAAGAGCAGATGAAAAAGTGAAATCTCTATAATATAATCTGGTTGGATTTGCGTAGCGAAATTCCACCCATTTAGAAATGGCTGGGCATTTGTTCCTACCTTCTTTGATTAGGGTGGTTTTGTCTACCATATTGAAGGCATTTGAGAATTCAATGAGCAACATGGTGGTATTGTTTTGCTTACCCTTTATCTCCAAGAGCTTGTTGACTAAATGAAGAATAGTTTATGCTCCACAAGGTAAACCCACTCCAAATTTGTAGTCTCCCAAATAAGGAGTCATTTCTTTAACCATAGATGTAGAACCAATTTTTGACACCAACCTTCTCCATATGGCCTTTTTAATTTATATTATTAAATAATTAGATATATTTTTATTCTATTTTTTTAAAATTATTTTTTTATTATAAAATATATAACTTTTATTTATTTTTAGTTTTCTATTATTTTTTAAAAAATCATTCTTATGATTTTAACCTATTATTTTTGTTATTATTATATAATATTTGGTATTTTAGTTTTAATTATTACAGAATCAGCTATATTTTCATTTTTTAAACATTTTTTTAACCATAAACGTCTTTTTTATTATTAAATATTTAATTATATTTTTAAACTTTTTTTGTTTTAAATTTTTTAATTTTTAGTTTTAATTTATTATTATTTTAATTTAAATTTTAAATTTTTAAATTTTTTGTCTTGTTAAATTTTATTAATACTCTTTAAAAAATTACATTTTTTTTATAAAAATATATTTTTTCAAAAATATTTTTTTTATTGCTCAAATTTTTTATAATATTTTTATATACATTCTTCTATTTTATTTTTCTTGTAATTAGATTTCAAAATTAAAATCCCATCTTGTATTACGTCTATATTATTTTTATACCAAACACCAAACATTGATATATATGATATTACAATTACATATAACTGATAATGTCATGCATGGATAACATTGGCGTGCCAAACAGACCCTAAATAATTTGTATCTCTTATGTTAGTTTACATAATTATTTTATGGTTTTTGAATAAATGTGCCCTTGGAACCGATTGTTTTCTTCTTTTTTTTTGTTACTCGAGTTGTATGAATGTAGGTAACTAAGAACGGATCTGGGAAATGTTGTGTGCTTTCCAGCCGATGATTACAGAACTTCACGTAGGTTGTGTAGTCCATATGTTCACAATAAAATCCCATACATGAAAGTGTAAGAAATATATGTATTTAAAAAGTGTTAGATTTATTTTGAATGATTGTAGGGTTTTTTTTCTCTCTCAAAACGTTTCAGAAAAGAACACTTGAAGAAAGCAAAAACTGCTAAAAGGAAAATGGGAACAAGCTGCATATTAGAAATGGGAAACGGCTGCAATTGCTGGAGTTTCCTTGGTTGCAGAGGCTCCTGAGCATTTGGAGTGGAGGTAAAGGAAACCTCCCATGGCATAAAATAAATTGGATAAGCCCTTTCCCTCGATAGTTTTAACGAATGGTGAGTGAAGCAAACCATCTTTAAAGGTTATTAGATTGTAAAAATGGTGAAATATCTTTCCATGATAAGCGTAGAATGCCTTATGCATCTCATACAAAAGACGTGTCCCTTAAGATGAGCATTTTGACATAATCTGGTATGGAAATATGAGCAAAGTCCTCCTGACAAAAAAATAATAATTAAGGATGAAGTCTACGGAGAAAGATTGAGTTATCCCGCCGTTGAATGAAGAAGTTATGAACATAACAATATCGTCGGCCTTAAAGAGCTATTCCAGGCAGTCGTCACATGAACGAATTTGGACATGGGGAGTCGACTAGACTTGGTCGACCCGGTGGTGGAAAAAAAAATCAGAAGAAAAATGTCAACGAGATGTAAGAAAAAGAAAAGAAAATATAATTAAAAGATAGAGAGTACAACGACTGGGTCTAACACTTACAAAAGTCCAGCCCAAACAGTGACGCCGAAGACATGTTCTTTATCCGAACGTGATATTCACACATGTGTGTATCAGCGCCTCCCTCCTTTAGTCTATCATTTCCAACAAATTTGGGCAGGCTTTTTCCTGGATCGCTGGCCCAATTTCTATTTTGGACTAGGAAGCTATATTTGGACTAGTTTTTGGTGTTTCTTTGGAAATTCTAAACCTAGTTGGACACGGGGTCCGAGCACGGACACTTCTAGTTTGGAGACTATTTAAGGGACACTTCTTAAGAGATTTGAGATATCTTTGAACTTTTACATAACCAAGAAGAGAAGAGAGACTATATATAAATAAGTAAGCAACCAGAAAATCAACCTATAAGTCTCATTCTTTAGAGGATCAACAGGAAATCGTTTGTTACAGTGAAGAAACTTTGCATGTGTAAAAGGTGGGTCTTTCGTATCGTAGTGATCCCATAGCGCAGTAGTAATTGTTTTACATTGCCTACCAAGTAGTGATAGGTTTTCAATAGGAGGTTGTAACACTACCTGCAAAAACACAAAATCAAGTTAAATATGATCTGCTCAATCAAAAACAATACATTGGTACATAATTTAACTAAGAACATCTAGATATACAATCATTATGTTAGGAAATCACTCTAATGCACTAAATGATAGTCAATCCTCTCATGTCTGACAAGATAGTTCTAAAATAAGGAAGCAAATGCAAGCATTTGAGCAAAAAATTACACACTTAGAGCGTCCACAATGGCACGATTAAAACACGGAGTAAAGAGCAAATTTAGTGGATAGTCCGTAAAAGTGAAGCGCAGCGGCGCGACCAAATGTAGTGGATAGTCCAGAATTTCGACTGTAGCAGAGGGAATTTGGGAATTAATCCGGACTAAACTTGGTTTAGTCGGGCGGTATCGTAGTGTTCCGCCTGATGCTAAGCGGGTGCGTAGTGAACCGCCTGGAATCAAGCGGCATTCTAGCATAACGCTTAGAAACACGGGCGGTAACCTAGGACTCCGCCTATTCAGGCGCTAACTTAGGACTACGCCTGGCGGAGCGAGCGTCTGGGATAACGCCCACTAACAAGCGCAACGCTAGAATAACGCCCCAACTGGGCGTAATCCTAGGATACCGTCTATACATAAACGTTATGCTAAGAAACCGCTCAATTATAGGCGCACCCCTAGGAGTCCGCTTGGCTACTATCCATGGTTAGTTCCATGAAGAAGAATTCTAGCGTGATGCTAGGAATTCGCTTGGAAATGGTTTGGTATAGTTTGGCTAGTTTAAATGTTTTTGGAGGGAAATGGCTAGCAAATTTCTACATTTGAATGTATTTTGGTATTCCACATTTGAATGGGGCGGGCTGCTAGCAACTCGCCTGGAATCCCACGCGGGGCGCTAGGACACCGCCCGTCCCATTCATCCCACACGGTAACTTCGCACATGTACAAGTCCTTCAGGCGTTATGCTAGCACTTCGCCCCATCAGGCGTGATTCTGGGACACCGCCCGTCTCTTGGGCGTGGTCCTAGGATACCGTCCACTACCAGCCGTTACGTTAGGATTCCGCCCCACATCGAGCGTTACGCTAGGATTCCGTCTCGCGCAAGCGTTATCCTAGGATTTTGCCCGTCTTTCCAAGCGCATCGCTAGGACACTGCCCAACACCAGGCGCATCGCTAAAACACCGCCCGACTATACATGGATGTTCATGGGCCGGACCAAAGACTAAAATTAAATTTTAGTCTTTGGTCTTTTACTCTAGTCGACCCATTGTGGTTGCTCTTAACACACTAAAGAACACAACATAAGTTTTAAAGCAAACCCATTCAATTATTTATCATTATATTGATAATAACAAAGTTGATTAAAAAAAAAACCAAATCTTAACATGAGGAACCCTAGTTCTGAAATTAGGAACCCAAATTTATCAATTTACACAACAAAACCTAATAGAAATATTTTCTAAAACATATAAAACAAGTAAACAACCAACAATTGAGGTTAAGGCTTAAATTGAAGCAAACATCAAACATACATCAATGTAAAAGAAATCAGGTTGATCTTAACATAAATCAATAGTCGAACTTACTTATGGTAGTAACATCAAACATGTGCATCAATGAATGATCGATCTTGATATAAAACCCATGAAACAAATCAATTAAAAAGTACAGATGTATTCTTCAGTTTTTTCTTCTGCTTATCGTAAGACATAAAAACCCTAATTTTTGGAAGCAACAACTCCAAAGTGAGAAGAAGAAGAAGAAGAAGAAGAAGAAGAAGAATAAGAGAAGAAGAATTGTGGCGTTGAAAATGAGATGTGGTGAGTCTAGTCATTGTGTAAAGAAGAAGAAGAAATGACTAGCAGCCGAGAGAAAAAGTGAGAGATTGACACTGAAATAAATTTAGGTTAGATTAAGAGTAATTGATATAAAATTTATCTACAGCTAAAAATTTATTTAATCCTACGGCCCTTACTAATCGGTTTAACCGATGGTTTTTGGTTCGGTTTTAAGGCAGAAATTAAACCAAACCGGGTATTGTCAGTTTTCTGAAATTGACAACAATGATTGTACCATTGGGGTTCAGTTCGGTTCGGTTCAAAAATGATCGGTCTCGGTTTAGGTTTGATTTTGCGCAGCGCTAGTTATATATGGTCGGCGGCTGACCATTATATTCATCCAACAGATAAACTAATTGTATCTTCATAAAAGGTATTTTTGACTGGGTCAAGTCATCCCAAGTTGATAAACATCAACGAAAGACATTAGTGTATTATGACACGTTACCTTTGAGCGTGGCATGACAACATTTTATAAAAGAGTCTATATATACTCTCATTTTGTATTGATCGGTTGTAATAATTTTGAAATCAAGCTCCATTTTCTCTTCTGATAATACTTTCTCTTCTTACGCTTTTATTTATTTATTACGAATTATGCACATAGTCTGTATGCACTTAATAAAAGAGGTGTACTAGTTGTGAGCAATTTTTTTTCGATTGATATAAAGATGCAAATAACATAACACGTTATCAGCACGAAAAGTTGTTATGGTCGATTCTTTTTGATCGATTGGAGGACACTATTAATCGATGGAAATTATTATTTTTCTTTTCTAACTCTTTTTGCTTTATTTCCATTAATCAAGGTTTTAGTTTTGTACTTACCTTATTATTTTTGTTATTACCAGGACATCATAACAGATTGTGGTTTCAATTTGTACACTGAATTGAACCTTATATCAATTAAGGCATATGTATTAGCATAATATATATGTTAATTCGTACTTTTTAGTAAGTATAAGAAAGGTGAGAATCGTGACTCTGCGAATTTAATAATAAATTCACGTTTTATTTATTTGTTATGGTACTAACGGTTTTAATACGGGTAAAGCGAGAAATTATTGCATCACTGAAGGATGGCATAAATTTGATTTCTATCGCTCTAACAATCTCTAGAAAATTTGTAACTATTCCACCAGAAGATGGAATATTGTGTGACATAATATGGGCACAAGGTGCGCGCTCAGATAGCTGGTGGTCCCAGAAATGACTCGTAAATACTAGACGGTCTCTATCAGCGGTTCTTGAAGTAACCTGTAACTGATATTGAGGTAATTTTTATCATAAATATGTCCATGTTCACACTTGTAAATTGATATTTCGTCGATCCTATAGGTGAAAAAAATGGAGATTTATTGGTATGACGTTGATACCATATGTGTTTGTATTTTTATGTGCCTCCTTAATATTAAGTTTTTTGTTAATTACTTGTTTTGTAAATAATGGACTCCCGAAGCAATCCATAGATGTTGTTGACGCCAGAAGCGGTTCAACATGGAAGTTGTTATTTCCTGTGGTAATCCATAAAAATCTACTCCAGAAGTGGTCTATGGAAATAATTGGATTCCAGGAATAAACCATGAATTTTTGTGTTCCGGGATGGTTTATGGTTATTGAATGCTTTTGTTAATGTTTTTATTATTTTCTCTCGTCTAGTAGGCTATGGATTCCAGAATTAATCTATCCAGTACTAAATAGACGATAAAGATATTTGTCTCAAAGACAACGAATCAAAAACACAAACTTTTGAACCATTTTATAGCTTTGTAGAGGTTTAAGGATGTGAAATACCATTTCGGGTTCGAATAATATGATAGACGGATCTGCAAGAGCGTGTATCATTCTGGTGGTATAAAAGTTAATATTATTGACGTTTTATATTATTTCGGATTCCAAAAGAATCTATTAAGCTTTGAAAATATTAAGCATAACTACCACTTTGAAACATAGATGAGCATCTTATGGAGTGTTTATCACTTCATCTATTTTTATGCCAGAAGATGTTGTAGAGAAGCTTAAAACTCTCTCTCTCTCTCTCTCTCCCTCTTCCGGGACGTGTCATACGAAAAATTCGAACCTCGAATTTCATGGTGTCGTTAACCAGATGTTTAATGACTTTGAACTATTCATGCTTAAGCATGGTCAGCTTCGACACCCAGGTTCTACCAAGATGAGTAGAAACGATATAAAATGCTCATAGACATCCTTTACAGAATCTGAAGATTTTTTTAGAATAAGGATATAAATTTTGTTTGTTCCCTGAGACATTAGGTTGTTAAACTGGCATTTACAGAAAGTATTTTGGTAACTAACTGAATCACCAACATTCCTACATAGAATTTAGGGTGACATTTGTAGGACTTATTCAACGTGCACTATGGACAATTTTTAATGCTTTCGAGTATTGATACACGCATTCACTGGATAGGCTCTTGTTTATATTTTATTAACACGTAATATTATATTTGCCAAACTATTGGTGCAAATTGTTTGGTTGCATACCCATTTTATGGAATTTCCAATTAAGTCTATTTTTCTTGATGGTAAATGTACAAGATTTCAATGCTTTGATTTCAGTTGGTATTATATCGATCACTAAAATCACATGTGCACACTCAATATGGTATAGTCGAGTTCTTTGTAAAGCATCTTTAGTTCATTGTTCGACTAACTGTGTACTATCAATATTGTTTTGGGAAGCAACCTTACATCTCATATTTAAGTGATTGGTCCATGGAGCCACCTAACTATATATATGTTGTTGGTTTTGATTCATCATAAGACATTTAAAACCTTAAACATGTAATGTCTACATATGAGATTGTGATCCCGCCTTTAGGGAGAGAAGGTAAACCTTAATAGGAACAGTGTGAAATGTCTCATATTTTTCAAGCCTGGAGCTTTTTTGGGGATATTTGTTGTGTGGTTTACTTAAAACCCAAAAACTATCATGAGTACAATAGTCCTTGAAAATCGGACAAAATTATGAAACCAGAAGTTTCCAGAAATAAGATGTAATGTTTCCGCCATGATCAGGAAAGCTAAAATGCCACCGAAAGTTGGCATCACAATCCGCCACCAGAAGTTGGCATGAGTGAGGTAGATAACCTTTAAGGTTCTCCCACTTTAACCAGGGGGAAGAAAAATCACCACAAGAGGTTGGTGCAAATTATGTTGATAACCTAAAAGTTTTTCTCGCGTTAATCAGGGGGAGAAAAATCGCCACCAGAGGATGACGCACATTATGTCGACAAACTTAAGGGCTTTCCCTTGAAGCCAGTGAGATGACATGCACCACTAAAAGGTTGCAGTAAGAAAAGTCGACAACTAAATAGGTCATCTGGGTAAATTTTCTATCCTAATCAGATAAAGTCAGGTTACCGCTAGAATTGGCGTAAAATAATCTCATTTTACTTTTCTCAAACCAAGATATTTAATGCAATTGAGGTGTTGGAGATACTCATGATTCAAACTTAGAGCTGCATCAGATATTGGTAAAATGTTTTTTGTCACTTGCTTGAGGATGCAGACACGAGAAGTTATCTAAGCAGGATAAGTTATACATCTCGTAGTGATCAAGTCGTGACTTAAGACACGTTTGAGGCATGAATGCTTGCCTCATATTTTGCCTCATAAAAGATAATCCAATCACCCTTATAATATGTAGTGTTCTTGAAGAGACTACAGATAATGCTCGTGGAAACAATCAGATGTGATTCATAGTTCTCTAAGTTTGTACGTCCTTATTAAATATGGGGAGATGATAATGCCCCTGACGTGACGCCGGTACCAGTATAAGAAACTTTTGAATGTGCATGCACTAGAGAAATGTGTGAGATCTATATAATTGTCAATTACTATTTACTATAGTGGTTATGTACCCCTCTGCAGAGAAACATCGACATCGTGATTGGTAGGCATATAGTCAATCCCCTCAAACTAAGGTACAGATTGGGAATCTTTTGAAAAAACGCAAAGTTCGGATCCGACTCACACTATAAAATTGTGAAGCATTACTGTTACAGGTTGGTGTTTGAGATGAAGCACAGAGAGAGTAATGAAATCGCTTTAAGTGTGATATGAGGGTTTCATGTTGATCCCCAGGATTAGTTCTGTAAACTAAAGTATACCCTATTTTGATGCACTTTAGCATGGTAGTCCATGCGGGACTCAGATTGCATCTCGATGTTGGTGATTATATTTGAATATTTGAAGGATTCGAGTTTCTAACTCAGACATTCACATGAACTTACGGATTACGTCAGGTTGAATTTAAGTCATAATCACCAGTTCAAATAGGAGAAGTTTATGAACAATATTTTATGTGTTTTATGGTATAAGATTTAAATCTGGATGAATTAGATGATATCATCTTTGGCTTCTTAAAGAGCCTTAATAACGTTAAAATCCACGCTTGAACTAAATTAGGAGATCTCCTTGAAATTGAAATATTTGCTCGACCTGAAGTTTGAAAATATGCTAGCATAGAGGTATGTCTGTATAGAACAGGGTATCTAGTTTTGATACAATGTATTGCTAAGTTAACATCATTAATTATTATGTATTTCCTTAAAGTGGAACGTGACCAATATATCTGTTACATATGTAAATTGGTCCAGAAGTACCATGAAAGGATATAATGCATGTGTTATCTTGTTAATCTAACTTTTATTTTGTAACTTACATTTTAAAAGGCTAAAATTGATTCTACGGTAAAATGAGTTTATAAGAATCCATTATTTTTAAGCCTGAAGTTGAAGCAGTAGACTCAAATTGGTGTGCAATGGTTGGAGGATTTAAATGCAAAGAGTTCAATGATTATGCACCTGGTACAAGACCAAATCCTCTAGCACTTTTCTAAATTGTAAACATTTGCACCACCAACCGCTTTGAGAAGATTTTACTTCAGAGGGAGTAAATTCGTACAATCTTCTACTGGACTTAAACGCGTTGTATTCTTTTTCCTTTATCAAGGTTTTGTCGTACAGGGTTTTCCTTGTCAAGGTTTTAACGAGGCAACATATGCGTGTCCAGCACCGTTACCGGGTGACGCCCGTCGTACTCTTTTCCTTTGATTGGGTTTTTCCTACATGGTTTTCTAGACGAGGTTTTTAACGAGGCAACATACTCATCGACGTCAACATTATTATCAACGTTTGGCGTTCAGGTTTTGTCCCATGTGATTTTCCTGACGCCAGCGTACAGATTTTGTCCCAAGAAGTTTTCCTAATACAGTTTTAACAAATAAAAAAATTTGTTACGGCGATCAACTTCATTTTGAGCTTAGGTTTTATTCCAAATACGTGGTTTTTCTGACGCATATTTAAAAAGGGAAAAAAGTCATGGCGATCATCGGCACTTTAAAACTTTGATTTTTATATTCTCTTTCCTTAGACCATATTTTATCACACCAAAATTTTTCTGACAAAGCTTTAATAAGACGACAATATCTTAATCGGTGGTCATTCAAGAAAAAATTATAGATCGTCGGTGGCTGACCACTATATCAGCAACAGATAAATTAACTTTATCTTCATTAGTGGTATTTTCGACTGTGTCAAGTCATCCCAAGTTGATGCTTTATCTTCATTAGTCTGTGTCAAGTCATCCCAAGTTGATAAACATCAACGGAAGATATTAGTGTATTATGACACGTTTATAGAAGACTATATATTCTCCCATCTTGTATTGGTCGGTTTTAGTAATTTTAAAATTAAGCCTAATAAGAAAGCTCCATTTTTTCTTCTGATAATACTCTCTTCTTACGCTTTTATTTATTTATTACAATTATGCACATAGTCTACGTGCAGGTAAAGGTTTCTATTCATATTAACTAGTTGTATAATTAAATTTGACGGATGAATCTGACAGTGGAATTAGACTGCTTGATAGGTGTCTGGATCCGATTTTCGTGTATCAAAAATATATATATATATATATATATATATATATATGAGATATAATAAATTTTTCTGATAAAAGAAAAACAAATATAAACCATAATTATCCATATATTCGAAAGGGGGTCCCTCTTCAAATTTGAAGACCCAATTGTGTACAGGGACAACCCTGCCTCAAAACTGCAAGAAAAAAATGGCGCCAATAGAGTTGCTAGCCATCTGAGTATTTCTGGAAGGTAAGGAAGATCATTACAAGGATATGAGGTTCAACCGTCTCTGCACTTCCTCAACAACACTATCCCTGTCAACCAACCCCTCTGTGTTGGCTTGCATGTCTTTAATTCTAACTTGGTTGGCCTTTCTTTCTTGGTCACCAACAATCACCATCAACGGAATCCTAGACTCTTTGGCTCGATCCATATGTTTTGATACTCTTTTATTAACCAAGTATTCTGTTTTTATTTTAGCACCCCACAGTTCACTCGCTAACTCAGCAGCTTGCCCCAGATCTTCTCCAAAAATACTAACCAAAACTTCTGTTTCTGTAGCGCGAATCGACTGTCATGAGAAAAAGCCCATGTGAGAAATGCACCAACAACAAACTTCCTAACAATAATCCAGTCTATTGCTAAACTTGTCCAATAGAACTCATCTGTAGTTCCTAAGTAAGTGATGTACACAACTAGTTTTCAGATGGATCATAGATTGTACATTAAAATGGAAGGGTTTACAGAGAAGAAGAAAAAAAATCTAACTAACCTGGTTAGCATCCTTCTCAAGCTGCTGCTCCATTATGTTAAAAACTCGCTCGATTCCAAGGCTGGCACCAACTGCTGGCACTTGCTTAGTACCAAACATTCCTATAAGATTGTCATAACGCCCTCCAGCTGCGATTGAACCAACCTGAGAAAATGACCACATCATTCGTACAGTTTTCAGTTGCACAAACTTACAATATGCATTAAAAAGGTAGCTATGATCAAACAATTACCTGTGTAGCGCCTTTAAAAACAGCTTCAAATATAACCCCGGTATAATAGTCAAGACCTCTTGCAAGGCTCAAGTCAAAAACCACTCTGTGTATGCATTTTGATTTTTCTAATGCTTCGAAAAGAATCTCTAAATCCTTTAGTGCAAGACTAGATCCATTGTTTTCTAGGAATTGGCTGTCCTGTTTCAACTCAGACAACAACTCCAAAGGAGGTCCATGTTTCTTTACGAGAGTACCAATTTTATCTGCAACTTCAGAAGTTAAGCCCTTCTCTTCCACCTAGTACATATTCACAAAAAATTTGCAGATTATTATACAAATTCTTAGGATTTTTAGAAGTTAACTGTCAAGAATAAGCAACAAAATATAGAGAAAAAAAATGACAACAAAATCTCCAAATAACTAAAAGGGCAGAAGAACTAATCAGGTACGAAAGTTCAGATCCAATGCAGTGCTTTGTTTTCCGTCTATAGGATCAGCTCACAAGAATACGTTCTGGTTGTTTAGCTAAAACTGTCATACATCTCAGTAAACAGCTAAATGAGTCGCCAACTTCTCAAGTTCTGCATCCTTCTTAAACATTATTATCAGACAATTTCTTTTTTCTAATGCTATATAACACTAGGATCACAAAAAATCGCAACTGCAGGGGAAGTTCTTCAAGTCCAATATAATGATTAAGAAGCTCAAAAACGAATATTTCCATCCTACTCAAAGCTGATGCATCATTTACTCACCATTTCCTTTTTGATCATATCAAACGTTTGCTTGTCTAACTTATCAATGCTTGAGCATATAGTTCTGAACTTTTCTGGTGGAACTCCACAAATTTCCAACATTCCATCCAGCAACTTTCGGTGATTCAATTTTATCTATAGCAGAAAAGAGGAGTAATCAAACAAGTATTTATATAAAAAACTAATAACAACAATGAACAAGCATGACTGCAATGACAATATTTGCGTCTATGGAGTCATAGAACAAGACTGTATCTATGGTGTGATTTGATGACATAGTCCACCATTAAACGCTAACCCACGACACACCTCTTTTATACCAATGTTCATTTGAGAGGCATAACAGAATAAAAAATATTCTTCATACCTCATAATCGCCGATGTTTAACTCATCCAGCAGTTCAGTCAAAACTTTAACAACCTCGAAATCAGTTCCCATTGTTTCATATTGACCAGCAATATCAAAGTCGCATTGGTAAAATTCACGATATCGGCCCTTGGATGGGTTGTCCCTTCGATATACCTTAGCAATTTGGTACCTTTTGAATGAAGTGATACCATACATAGCTACATATCTAGCAAATGGAACTGTCAGGTCATATCTCAGAGAACATAGCTCACCACCCTGCAAATATTTAGAGCCTCAATTAATAATGATTAATATACATAAGAAAAAATAATCTATAAACTACCAACACAAAAATCAGAATTCCGAAGTAGAGGAGTCGCTTAAACAACAGATAACGAAGGAAACTATGATAACCTGGTCAGCAAGGTCATAAACCAGCTTTGAGTCCTCGCCATACTTTCCCATGAGAGTTTCTCTCAATTCAAAAGCTGGAGTGTCAAGGGCCATCGCTCCATGCCTTTTAAACACCTCTTCAATGATTTTGAATGCTTTCCCTCTAATTGCCATTTGCTCTTTTGCAAAATCTCGGGTCCCCTGAAAAATTAGAAAAAAGAAAAGATAATGAAAGTTTTTACCTGAGTCAGCAGGAAGTAAGAGTTTTGAGGGGAATGCAACCAAAATACAAATTTATGGTGTCAATGAGAATGATTAAGACCACAATCCAAAAGTATTCTTTCTTACTCACCTTGGGAAGCTTGGGAAGTCTTCTAGACTCATTACTTTCTACCAACTCTTTCACTTTCTTCAAAAATGTATCAAGTTCTTGATCCTTCGGGTCGAAGAATAAACAAAGATCTCGTACCCATTCGTTCAACACTGCCAAACTCTCAATTGTATCCCCACCTTCACTGTTCAACCTGTCCTTAAGGAGCTGCTTAATAACAGCAGTTCCCTTACCCAAAACAAACTTCTTTTTCTTTTGGCTCTTTTTTTCTGCATTTGCGTTCCCTTTTTTGGTCTCAACGCTCAAAGACAAAACCTGAACCTCTTGAGCTAACTCTTTTGACTCCATACTGTCAAGTGAAAGGATTGCCAAGGCTCCTTCCCAAGCAAGAATTTTTCTAACAGTAGCCACTAATCTATTTATTTCATGAAACAAACTAAGATAATTCACTTCAGATGACATATTAATCCCATTTTTCAAAGTATCAGACATCTCCAACACCTCGGAATGTATATCAACTTCTTGACATCTCGCCACTAGTTGAGCTCGACACAGACTGCTCTCACCTAGATGTACCAGCGACACCGCCAAAGACGATACTGTCTTCACCAATTGTTTCCCACCCCTCACATTACTCAATGAACCATCCTTACCGATTCTCACACTAGAATTCAATTTCACACGCGTTGTTGAGTGAACATGCTTAACACTCTCCCTAAAACTCCCATGCACCTCTGGTATCTCAGACACCGCCTTAGAACCATTTTTGCCAACCAATTTCGATCCAGTAAGTAAAACCTTAAAATCACTAGCAACAGCAACCTCATCTTTAACCGAGAACCCATCACCAGAATTCAATGAATTAACCAGTGCAGATACATCAGCACTGGATGCCTCGCAAGATAACGAGGCGACAGCATCCGCAACAGTACTCAAAGAAGAGGAACAACAATCCAAAAGTGCACAGATTCCGTCTACTGCATAAGAAGATTCCTCTAAAACAACTATTTCCCCATCAGTTACTCCTACCTCATCAAATTTTTTACCATTTACCTTACACAAGGTATCTAAAAACCCTAACACAGAACCAAAATCGAGAGATTCTAGTGCAAATGGGCCTCCATTTAGGGCATCAGTAATGAGAATGGGAAGAGCTGAACGGATTCCATGTTGAGTGATGATGAGTTTATTTAGAAGAACAACAAGGGATGCACGTGCTTCAATATTTGTTAGGAATCTAGGGTTTGAGACAGTGAGTGTTCCTTTCGATAGAGATGATTTTGAGGAAGATAATTTTTCAAGTATTGATGAATCGATACTTACCTGAATCAGTCCATTTGCAATGGAATAAACAGATGATGAAGTAAGAGATGAACCTTTTCCTCCAATTGTTACCGTCTTCATCGCCATTGATGATAGTCAGACTCACTCTTTCTCTCTCAATGGCCGTCGTTTTACTCTGTAGAACGAAACGGGAAGGGGTTTGCTTAAAATTAGAATTAGGGCCACCGTACAGCAAGTGTAGTCTTTTTGTATAACACTAGTAATTACAAAACTTGGTATAAAAAATTAAGGTGAACAAACTTACCATGCATAAAACTTTCTAATATTATTTTTTATAAAGAAAAACCATTTTCATTAAAAATGAGACAAAAATCCAATTTCACTTAATACTAATTAAATTTAGATTTTAATTATTTTTAATATACCCGAGATGCCCTTCCATATATAACCTAGGTATGTTAATTTTCTTCTTCTTCTTCATCTCCCCACCACCATCACCAACAACAAAAATACTTCCTCTGCCTCCATCACCAGCAGTGACACCATCACCAACAGCGACAATACCTTCTCCGCCACAACAACATCTTCGTATCCTTCACCAACACCTCTCTTCTTCTTCTTCTCCTCTCCACCACCATCACCAGCAGCAACAATACTTCCTCCGCCACCATCACCAGTAGCGACAATACCTTCTACGCCACAACAACACCTTCGTATCCTCACCAACAACACCTCCTCCTTCCCCATCGCTTCCTCGTCGTTATTGTTTCTCCTCCACCACTATATGTCCAAATCCACCACCAACAACACCTCTTCTTCCTCCTTTTATCCTCTACAAACATCACCAACACCTCCAGATCGTCATCGCCGAAAATCTTCAACAAAATATAATGATATATCATCATTGTCAAAATTTGGGTTTTTTGTTGGTGAAATGTCAGGAAAACTATGAAACCTTTTGGGGTTTCATAGTTTTTTCATCATTTTGTTTTCATCTATAATTTTATTTGAATGAAAAAAGAAAAACTATGAAATCCCAAAAGGTTTCATCGTTTGTTTTGTTTCATCTACTATAGATGAAAAAACTATGAAACCCCAAAAGGTTTCATCGTTTGTTTTGTTTCATCTGTAGTAAGATGAAACAAAAAAATGTAATTGATATGTATGAAACCATATTCGGTTTCATTGTTTTTTTATATGCTGAGACATTTTTTCTTCATAAAAATGTAATTGAAATGGATGAAACTTTATTCGGTTTCATTGTTTTTTTATACGCTGAGACATTTTTTCTTCAGAAAAATGTAATTGAAATGGATTTTTTTTCATCTGTTTTTTTTATTTGAATGAAAAAAGAAAAACTATGAAACCTTTTTTGGTTTCATAGTGTTTTTTTCATCTGTTTTTTTTTATTTGAATGAAAAAAGAAAAACTACGAAACCCCAAAAGGTTTCATCGTTTTTTTTCATCTGAAATTTTATTGAACGAAAAAAAACAATGAAACCAAAACTAAACATAATTGAATCATAAATAAATAAGGGTGAAAACAAATGGAATTGAAACTTTCTATCTTTGAACCTAAGTATGAAAGATTGATTTCGAAACAGATGAACCCTAAACCTAACAGATGATGAAACCATTTTTGATTTTGATCTATGATTTTATTTTTATTTTAGGTTAAAAATGTTACTGATGATAATGAACAACCGTTTCGTCAATATTTTGAAATTGGTTTGATTCTGATTCTAGCTGTAGATGATGCAGATGAGGATGATGAAGTTATTGATGATGAAGATGAAGACGAGGATGATGAAGATGAAGACGACGATGATAAAGACGAAGCTACTGATGATGAAATTGTTACTGATGATGATTTCTATCTTTTCATCTTTTCAGTGTCTGAGTCGACTAATGTTGGCAATAGATGATGAAGATGAAGACGAGGAAATTGAAGAGTTTTTCGTGGTTAATGGAGTGCGCGGGCGTGTTTTTTTTTAATGGATTTGGGTTGTATTATAAGCAAGGGTAATATGGACAGTTGGTTTACAATGGGGTTTTTGTGTCAAATTTGTTTTATTGGGTTTAATGTACTTTGATAGTGACACCCTTGGACCTATAACCCACGACCCGAATAAATTAACCTAGTCAATTTGAGGGCTACCTAAAACCAATTTGGGGCGACTAATAAAATAAAATAAAGTCATTATGAAGTAATATCAATACACTCTTTATCCATATATTTTCTTTAAGACTAATCTATCCTTACTTAATTAGTGTTAATGTTGATTAATTATGTAATTAATTTGGTTATAGTTAGTGTTAGATGATGAATTTGAGTTATAGTTTTGGAATAGAAATTAAGAGTGTTTTATATTGATTTAGTTGAGTTAATGGAGTACCATATCTACCGATTATAGGTGTCGCCCCAAAAAAGAATTTCTTAAAACTTCCAAAATTTCTAACTCTTCATCTTTCACAATTGGTAGTGGCTGAAAATTTATATCTACCTATTGTAGCCAGAATTGAATTAAACTTTAAAATTTTAAACTTTGTAATCGGTAGTTTAAAGATCAAATTTATCTACCGATTATAATGGTTTTTTCCCCCAGGACTTTTCTTGCCATAATCGATAGTGAGTGAACATAAATAACTACTGATTATGGTTAATCGATAGTACGGGAAATTAATAGCTACAAATTGTATTTAATTGGTAGTTTAGAAACCAAGTTATCTACCGATTATGTAGATTGTACTTAACATTTAACTTCATGATACTATTTCAACATCCGAAGAAAAACTTGTTCAAATAAACTTACTAGATATTGTTCATTAAACTTGTACAAAAAAACTAAAAACATCCGGAAAAAACGAAACAAAACACATCATAGAAATTCCAACATATTGAACTACCGATTATGTATGTTGCCCCAAATTGAAAATCGAAAAAATTATCAAGAATTCCAACATTTTGAAAATGCATAATCGATAGGCTAAGAATTTTTTAAACTACCGATTATGTATGTTGCCCCAAATTGAAAATCGAAAAAATTATCAAAATTCCAACATTTTAAAAATGCATAATCGGTAGTTTAAGAATTCTTTAAACTACCGATTATGTATGTTGCCCCAAATTGAAAATCGCAAAAATTATTAAAATTCCAACATTTTGAAAATGAATAATCGGTAGGCTAAGAATTTTTTAAACTACCGATTATAGGCAAAATGTGTCCAGAAACAGGCAGTTCCATCGATAAGTGTAATCGGTAGATATTTATCTACCGATTGTATGACACTAACATAATCGATAGATTGTTATCTACCGATTGTTGATGAACATACTTGATCGGTAGGTGATGCAAACCACTTATCTACCGATTATAATGTAAAATTTCAACAAAATAACTTGTTAAAAAATAATTCTTTTGCAAATCAAATTGATAACTCACAAAAAGAACATAAAATCATTTCAAATGTTGGAAAATTAAACACCGGTAATGTTAAACACCAGAGACATATCCATAAAGTAAACAACCACAATCTAATTTCTAAGCATTTTGGTTTTGGTACGAGGACGACGAGCACCAGGGGCTAAAAGTCTTTCAGTATCAGCGGCATTGGCTTCACCCTCAGGGACATTTGCTTCAGCATCAACACTCAATGAACCACGAGATCTTTTAGTTTGCTTTGTTGTTATCCTCTTAGGATTATTCACAGATTTCTCCCCAAACTTGCTAGCATAGGCTTCATTATCAATGTTGTCAATGAGGTCTTTATGCTCTATCATCATCTTCTCAATTGATGAAGGCACTCCCGCATTTATGCACCCAGCTATCTTCTTTGAGAAAAATGCAAACCTTTTTTTTTTTTTTTTTTCTGTTTTTAGGCAATAACAATCAAACGATTATTATCTAAGATATTGAGTTGTAATACTAAAATCAAAAGGAAATAACATTACGTACCGGCCTTTCATAACCAGAGGGTTTGTCTTTGACGATGCAAGTATATTCGGACACCCTGGTGGTCTTTCCTTTATCTTCACGGATCACATGAAGATGAGAATGTTGTCGGTACCATACCATATAACGTGGATCTACTTCATCACCTCGGTTGACAGGTCTCCCCTCGTTGATCATAAATT
This sequence comes from Papaver californicum, assembly GCA_023531435.1. Lineage (NCBI taxonomy): Eukaryota > Viridiplantae > Streptophyta > Magnoliopsida > Ranunculales > Papaveraceae > Papaver > Papaver californicum. The sequence continues at coordinate 21,286,766 of JAJJMC010031210.1, forward strand.
GCATCATGTTATTCCAATCTTCAACGGATGGGTTATCAGAGTAAACTACTGTGATAGAGTCCTTACCACAAGTAGATTTCTCGACGTCCAAATGGAACCTGCCCCGCATGTGACTCCAAGGTTCTTCTTGGACATAACCGAGTTGACGTATCACCCTTGTGGCATTGTACATGACATATCCAGTGGGATGCCACAAGGGTCCATAGTAAAACGACAACTCAGACCTTCCCGCTATATGACCACTAGCTCGGTCTTCCCTGTATGGATCAAAGCATATATATTTGGACGCCATCGAGTCTAATTTCCTCCTCAAAGAAATCAACTCTTTCTCCTTAGACCTTGAATGGTTGTTGTCAAAGATGTATTTTGTTCCTCGGGGTGTTCCTTTCTCCCATGTCGGATTCTCTTTGGCCAACTCAAGGGACGGGAAGTGGCCATAGATCCATGTCCAGTGTACATATCAAACCAAGTATGAGAAAATTGATTATTAAAAGAGGAAAAAATAAATAAAAATCAAACCATCAATAGAGTTACCAAAATACCTGTAGTAGGCTCACGTTCCCGACAATTTGGCTAGTTAATTCCCTCGATGCCATTCTCAACTCTTCCATCAAGAACGCATGATATGCGGTGCCCCACGAATAGTCACGAACTTTGTTGAGAGGATGCAAAAGTTGTAGAAGGTTGGCGTCGACCCGGTTGCCACTAACATTGGGGAAAATGACACATCCCAATACAGAGAAGATATGCAGTGGTTGCAGCATTGACCTGGTCATCGCTAAACTCTGGATGCATTTCTTTTTTATCCTTGGTGCCTTTGAACATTTTCATCAGTTGAACCATGTTGAACTGTCTGGTTTTGTAAGGAAAGCACCGTTTGAACTTTTCGTTGGATGTCGCTCGATCCCAACCAAGGCACCTCTCAGTTTAAAAATAAAGTTGTTCCCAGCTTAACTGCTTCACATAATCAAACTTCACCGCCGTACCATGGTCAGCGAGACTTAGAATCTGCACCACATCATCGGGGGTGATCGTCATCTCTCCCCACGGCATGTGGAAGGTATCGGTCTCAAGATACATCCTCTCCATGAAGGTTGATATCGACATCCGGTCATGATGTAACATTGAATTCTCGGCAGCCATAAATAACCCCGAGTTCAGTATAATTTGCTTGAACCGTTGACACTCACCATCTAACGGCCAATCTTTCATCTTTTTTGGTGCAGACGTAGGTTTTAGTAGACGAACCGCATCATAATGGTCCTAATATATACGACGAATTAAAAAATAATTAAAATAACAGTTAGCACTTCTAAGAATAAAAAGAGAATATGTTAGGAATGGTGTTTTATAATTATTACCTCAGTTGAGAAATTTTTTTTCGTCCAAGAGTATTTGTACCCAAATAATAGATCTCCTTCATCTCTTGGTAACCTAGAGATTTGACCTTCTTGAATATCCTTCATCTTCAAAGAGTCGGGGACCTTGTGTCCTCATTTGTTTTTAACTGGCTTCTTTGTACCACTTTGTTCTCCTTCATCTTGGTATCTATCTTGTGGAGCACTTGGTTCTCCTTCTTCTTGGAACACTTGGTTGAGTTCCTTCTGTGATAACAATTCCGCTAGCGCTCTTTTGTCTTCTTGCACTAGCAATTACTTTCTTACCCCCTTCACGACGAGGCCCCGAAAGAATTGTATTGTGGGAATGCTTAGATCACCTTTCCCTAAAAAAACAAAATAAAAAACAATTATTTCCAACAAGACACCGTTTAATCACTACATAATCGGTAGACAAAGTACATTAAACTCAACCGATTGTTCATAATCGGTAGTCAAAAAAAACAAAGTAACTACCAATTGTGCATAATCGGTAGCTCGGGCTCTATTATGCATAAAAATGGAACAAAAAAGTCTAAGCTATGGACACACATATAATCGGTAGTTACATAAAAAGATTAACTACCGATTATGCCTAAATTTGGGTCCAGGAGTATAATCGGTAGTTAGTGACTAAATATAAATACCGATTATGTAGTATGTTTTGAGGAATCACTAACTTTTATAATCGGGAGTTTAAGCCTATACGAAACTACCGATTATGCCTAAATTTGGGTCCAGGAATATAATTGGTAGTTAATGACTAAATATAACTACCGATTAGGTAGTATGTTTTGAGGAATCACTAACTTTCATAATCGGGAGTTTAACCTTATACGAAACTACCGATTATGCTTAAATTTTGGTTCAGGAATATAATCGGTAGTTAATGACTAAATATAACTACCAATTATGGTTGATGTTCATGAGCAATGAAGAACACTAACATAACCGGTAGTTAAATACAAACACGAAACTACCGATTATGACAAATAACCTAAAACCCTATATATTCTATTGACGATTTCATTCGATTGAATGAAAATAAACACAAATAATACCCTTACCTTATTGGAGCCATTATAAAGTTCTGGAAAGGCTGATTGTCGGAATCAGTCTCCGTTTCTAGGTCATCATCTTCGTGTTATTCACTATGTTCTTCAACAATCTCTCTATTTCTTACTCTCTCGGCAAAATTCGTCCAGTTAGTATTAGCAGGTTGACAGGTTGTTTGCTTTTTTCTTGCCATTTTTAGATTGTAATTACGACGATGAATTGGTTTACTATTATACGATGAATTGGTTTATGATTAATCGGTTTACGATGAATTGGATTGTGCCACAATCGGTAGTTTGAAAACAAGAGAAGAAGAAGAGAAAACAGTGAGAATCAGTTAGAATAGAAATGATAAAGATTTAGGTTTTTAGACTTTTATTAGTGAAAGGGTTAATTATAATTTTTGGATTACTGAAAGGGTATTTAAGTATTTTTACATACCCTTAGGTTATCCCATAGCCATATCTATTGGATGAGTTTAAAATAGTCGTCTCAAATTGATTTTGAGTAGCCCTCAAACACGCCAAGTAAATTAACTCAGAATCACCAATTTCAAATGTTAACTCGTGATTCTGATTCTTCACGATTTAACGGCGTTTTGCGTGCAATGCACTTCACAGATAGAACCCGTCGGTTAGGGGTATTAACGTCATCTCAGTTTACAACCTGACAACAAATTCACTGATGGGATTTCTTCATGAAACATGAATTTCCATCTCAGAAATTAATTTCCCACGGAAAACTCCTTCCTGTAGAAAAAAAAAAAAAATCTTTCAAAGAAAGAGAGAGAGGTGGGTGGAAAAACCAATTAAATCGAAATACCACCTCTTCTTCTTCCTCTTCACTAACAGTCAAATCAAATCGAAATTCAAACCTCGGGAAGTTAAAACAACGTCGACGACGATGTCTCTGAACATGAAAGCCCTAACACAGGCATTTGCAAAAACAGCAGCAGTAATAGAAAAACACGTACAAACAACAGTTCAAGAAGTAACAGGACCAAAAGCATTACAAGATTATGAACTTTTGGATCAAATTGGATCTGGTGGTCCTGGTCTCGTATGGAAATTATACTCAGCTAAAGCACGTAGTGGATCTACGCTTTCACAATATCCAATCGTTTGTGTTTGGGTACTTGATAAAAAGGCAATTACTGAAGCACGGTCTAAAGCTGGATTATCTAAAACAACAGAAGATGCATTTTATGATATAATTCGTGCTGATGCTGCACGTTTGGTTCGGATTAGACATCCTGGTGTTGTTCATGTTGTACAAGGGTTAGATGAGAATAAAAATGCTATGGCTATGGTTACTGAACCACTTTTTGCTTCTGTCTCCAATACGCTTGGGAATGTTGAGAATATTGGGAAAGTGCCTAAGGAGTTAAAAGGAATGGTGAGTGGTTTAATTTTTATAATTTATCATCTATATTTCATTAGTTTTTCGATTATGAATTTGGTACAATTTTTGTTTGTTTGTTGTGATTTGTTTTGATTATGATTGGTTATATGCATGAAGCATGCAATTGGGAAATCTGCTAGTTAGGATTTGATATTGTAGAATTTGGATACATAGTTTAGATAAGTTAAGAACTTAGCAAGGGGAATGTGGGAGTTGTTACTGTAAGTCTGATCTAGTTTAAACCAAGCAAAGTAAGATTCTGGTTTTGAGAAAGGGTGGGCTAGCTAGATACTCTGGGATAGTTAAATGTTAGAATTCAAAGAATTTAGAAAATTGTATTTGTTATGTTAGGAGATAATGAGGGAATGCAGGACTCATATTTTTGTTTAGGGTAACATGACTAGTGGCTTGTCAACTAGGGAATGCTATTGTTTCACCATAGAAGTGTGTTTGTAGAGTTTAAACCCACTTCATAACGAGAGCCGCGACAACAAAGTGATGAACAATTAATTCCCTCTTGGGATCAATGAAGTGTGTTCTTTTCATCCTCTCAGAAAAATAAAAAATTATGATGGCTGGATCATAACCAATAGCTCTCCTAGTTGTACTAACATGGGAACAAAGGTATCATTTTTGAAAAAATAATTGCCTAGACAAGATCTGCCTTATTTACAAGATTCAGTTAATAATATCAAGAGCACGTCTTGACTACTGGCATTATTGTTGTGAAGTAGCATTTTCTGTCTAGATAATAAATATATAGAAAAGGGTAAATAGAAATAGTTGCAGTTATGAATCGCCTCGATTATCTCCTAGGCATGTAGTGTGACATGCGCCTAGGCTATAGGTGTATGCTACTAATCATGTGAACTCAAATTCACTATAGGTGTTATTTGCATTTTTTGTTTGATGACATACTAAGCGTCAAACAGTAATGATTGTGATAATTGGATACTGTTAACCATTACACACATTGTGTAAGTTATATTTTTCAATCATTAAGGACCTTAAAAAAGTTTCTTATAATTGTGTGCGTAGATTGATGAAGAATAGTGTACTTATGGCTAGAGATCATTTCTGGTGCGGTTGCTATCATACTCCAAATTGAGATTTTTAGTAGGATAACAGATTTACATTCTGGTGCGGTGTGGTTTCCCATGTAATGAAACTATTTGGTATTATCCATGTATAATCTAGAATAATTTTTGGAACATGTAAAGGTGTTAAACTTACTGGTATATTCAGTCGAGATGAGATTTTATACTTCAGTAGCTTTCCTTCTTACCTATTTGTACGATTATCTGAGTCATTAATGCTTTCTTCAGGAAATGGGGTTGTTGGAGGTAAAACATGGTTTGCTCCAGGTTGCTGAATCCTTGGATTTTCTCCATAACAATGCACATCTTATCCATCGGGCTATATCACCTGAGGTTTTACTCTTCCTCATCTTACGTGTGTCATTTCTCTATATTTATGAAATATGGAAAGTTGCTTGATGAATAGATTGATATTTGTGTGAATTTTGAATCACCTAACTCTAGTTAGGACAAAAGATTCAAGTATTGATAATGCAGGGATTATACGAATCTGGGTTATGTAAAGGTGAAGACCTTATTGCACTCTTTATATGTGAAACTTAGTTAATTATGAATTTTATGTGGCGCAATATTAAGCATTAGTAATATTTTTCTCTCGTTTAAAAGCCACCTCTATACTATGTGCATATTGATAAGATGTTGCTGTTACAGACTATCTTTATTACTTCCAGTGGAGCTTGGAAGCTTGGAGGATTTGGTTTCGCAATTCCTGCAGATCAATATGCTGGAGAACTTTCTAGCGTGCAACCTTTTCATTATTCAGTAAGTGAATCTAATAGATAGACAAGTATGATCCCTTTATTCCTGTCTGTACTTTCGACCAGTCAGTTTTCTCATTTTTCCCTAAGTTAATAGTTTCGTTAACTCTTGTCAAAAGCAGGAAAAAAAAATTGGGCGTCTCTTTGCCGTTGTTTTGATCCTTAGTGTTTTTTTATTCCTGCTCCATGCTTATTTTTATGCTTAAGTATGAAACATTTTGCTTTTGCTATCAAAATCTGCGGTGAAGTACGGGTTGGTTGATGGAACTTAGGGTTCCCTTGTTTGGCTTCATGTCAGTTGGTTGAAGTTGTTTTTAATTTTCATGCAGACTTCATGATGTAATTGCTTTTTTCTTTATCCTTTCCTCTTGTTGGGTTTTCTGACCATCATCCTTTTGAAACTTCGAGTATAGTTTTAGTATGTGATCCTTTGTTCAATTTATGGTGTGAAGTAATGATTTTGTCGGGAAACAAGTGTTAGTTAAATGGCATTAGCTTACGTGGGTAAGAAGTGTCAGGCGTAATAAGCCTAATTACTAACCATATGCACGGGTATGATATAATTTCGGATAATATTTGAAATTCTTGACTCAAACATTTTTCTTCCATAATAAATATACAAGAACAAACGGATACTTAGGTTGATGCTATGCTGTTATCTATTTATCAGATGTTATCTATTTATCAGACATTGCAAGTGTCTAATAAGTAAGTATGCAGGACTACAACTACAAGATATAAATGTTGAAAATAAACTCTACTTGTTACATGGATTAAAGGAAAATGGTAGCCCTAACTTAGATGACTATATATATACATATATTTTGTGAATCAATCACGCTTTTTCTGGATTGCAACTGGGATTATGTTAGTAAGTATTGTCACCTGTACTGCAGCTAAACCCCACTGCAACCATCAGCGGATCATCTCAACCTAATGGGTACTGATTTTTTTTAATCTGAGCAGGAGTATGACGTTGATGATTCTCTTCTACCCCTTCAACCATCACTGAATTATACTGCCCCAGAACTGGTTAGGAGTAAAGCACCCAAAGCTGGATGGTCTACTGATATGTTCAGCTTCGGATGCCTTGCCTACCACTTGATTGCTCATAAGCCTCTCTTGGATTGCCACAACAACGTAAAGATGGTAAACTTCTAATAGACTTCTTTAGAAGTTGATGTACTATTGTACTTATATGCTGCTACAAGAATTTTATAAGAAACATGAATCTGGGGACTGGGAAACGGTCAACTAAGACTAAGAGGCAGTTCTACTTCTTCCATTTACCTTTTTCCTTCAATCAGTATGTTATCAAGTTCTACAAACCTGAAAGGAGGTAGGCATTAGAATTTTGAAAATCTTGCTTGACCAATACATAGGATTTTGATAAGTCATTTGTTTGCAGCCATACACGAGGGGCTATACACCTTTGTTTCCATTAAAGAATGCTTAGAAACTGTGGAGTATTTGAGTTTCATTGCGTTCTTTTTTTGTGTTTGAGTGTTGTTCATCAGTTAAAAGTAGTTTTGTCTTATTTTTCGTGCAGTACATGAATACTTTGTCATACTTGCAACATGAATCTTTTTCAAGCATGCCGGCAGATGTAGTTACTGATTTGCAAAGGATGCTCTCTATGAATGAGGCTTCTAGACCAAGTGCATTGGATTTTACAGGTAATGACTGCAGGTTTTCAGCTCTGAAATGTTTAGCAAATCCCAGAAAAAGGGGGAAAGTATATTTTATTTTCTATTTTCTTTTAAAGCTGTTAGTCTCTATAAAATTTATATTTTCAAGTTTAACTAAGTGAATTATACATTATAATTTTCTTAATTAATGGGGGATAACCTGTTTTTCTTCTTTACGTATCTAGTGTGCTAGCTGAAGGCCTCTTTCATTTGATCTATCATTGGCACTTGGTGGTGGGTGTACTAGGACTAATAATGTTTAAAAGCTATTCCAAGAGGGTACATAGAAGATAAGTCCTGGATAGGAAGAACTTGAGCTGGTTATAGCATTCAATATAAATTTCAAGATTTCAGTACCCTAAGAACTAGTGGTTAAGAACGAATGCGACCGTTAGATGGACTGTCGGTCGGACTGTATTTAATAGCTAGCCACCAGCACAATATGCAAGGCTGGGTTACATGGAGTTTTGCACCCAAAAAACCAACTACCACTTCTTAAAGAATTCTCAATATTCTCCTTTCCTCCACCAGGAAGGATTGATGGGATTATTAAGAAATATACACTTCTGAGATATCTCATGATCACCCTCTACTTTATATAACTGATGGTTTCACATTACTACAAGTTTCACTTGTACCACCATATTTTCCTTCAGTAACACTTTCAATTTTTTAGTTTCCTGTATAAAATCGTTACGTCTTGTATGCTTAATTCTCAGACTTGCAGTGTCAGTAACATCCTTTAGGTGGTAATAAGTGTCATACTATGGAATTGCAACTGGACACCAATTATAAAAAAAAAACTGTGAATTTCTGGTTTCATATTCTTGGTCATCTTACTAGGTACTAGCTCTCATGACTTGCTTTATCCACAGGCTTCTCCTAACTTCAATTTTCAATGTTCTGGGCAACTTATTTGCTGACATAATTGATTGTCCCGTTTCAGGTTCTCCATTTTTCCGCGACGACACTAGATTGCGTGCTCTTCGCTTCCTGGACCACATGCTTGTATGCCTTCAGTAACTTGTCTGATGCATTTGAAATATATTGCTAGAGCACTTCAAATGAAAATTGAGAATTTGGCAGACTTCTTTAACAATGAATCCCATCTTTTGCAGGAAAGGGATAACATGCAGAAGTCTGAGTTTCTAAAAGCGTTATCTGATATGTGGAAAGATTTTGATTCTCGTGTACTGCGGTATAAGGTTGCTAGTTACTATGTCTTTTAATGAATTTATTTATGTACTCAACTTTCATACCCCGAGTATTGCTGGCATACAATTGTTCAAAACTTTTTTTTTATGATGCAAACGGTTTGTGAATTAATTTTCTTTTACGTTAGAACCATAGAAAAGTAAAATGGGGAAGGGTTCAATAAGAGTTTTGGCCTACAAAAGGCATGCTTAGATGGTGTCAAGGCCAAATTTTCTGCCTACTGAGGGCGTAGCGCGTAGGTCATATACCATGCACTTTCCAGTTATATTTTATGATTGCTTTCAAATCATGATGCAAATTGTGCCCTTTGAGTGTTTCATCAAAATTTTACTTAAACACATTTGCTTGCTTTATTCATTATGTTAGAAAGTGGCTCTGATAGCTGACCACTGAATATATGAGAATTTCACGATATGATTCCATGCAGGTACTCCCACCTCTTTGCGCAGAACTTCGAAATATGGTTTTGCAGCCAATGATCTTACCCATGGTTCTCACGATAGCGGAGTCTCAGGTACTATATATTTTTCGTTGCTGTTGGTATGCTTATGTCCCACTTAAATATTTTTACCTGTATTCAAGTTGTTTTTCTGTTTACTTTAAAGAGTAGGGGAAAAAAGTTACCAATTTCTGAGGTGTTATCTTTGAGATATTCGTTGAGACTGCGTCATTTACTGTTGATTATGAAATATAGAATTTTCATCAAACATTGAATACAAATTATGCCTTTGCTAGGTTGGATATGAGTCTTCGGCATATATCTTGGTGTACCTCTTATGCTTATGGACATATATGGTGCATGAATTGTCATTATGATTAAGTTGTTACTAACAGGTTTTTTTTTTTTTTTTTGTGATGTAGGACAAAAATGATTTTGAAGTATCAACACTGCCGGCACTATTTCCTGTCTTGAGTACAGCAGCAGGTGAAACGTTGTTGCTAATTGTTAAGCATGCAGAACTCATAATAAACAAGGTAATATGAATATATTGGTAATATAGAATCTTTATAGAGTCCCTAAGTTTCTCCAGTTACAAATATCTATATCTGTGGAACAATGGAGTGGTCAATACTTTTGAATTGTGAATGACATGATTCACTAATTTGACATCAATAAGTATCCCTTGAATATTTTAAGATGAGATTCCAGTATTCCTAGTGGTTAGAATCCACTTGTAGAAAATACAGAACATTTGGTAATAGCTGTTCTAGAGAGAATATAATTTTTTTGTGCGCACATATGACGCAGAAGAATGGTCTTCTGAAACATGTTCGTGCAGCCTCAGTTATCAAAATTGTGTTGATGTCGTAATTAAGCTGAAATGAGTAGTCTTGATCATCTTAATGGTTCATAGTAGGTGGTACTTAATGTAACAATGTCTGATAAAAAGAATTGCACCCTGACTGCATTTCCTTTCTATTTTGTCTTCTGTTATCCAGTGCAATTGAGGTTCTAGAAATCAGATAGCTAGTAGGTGTCTGTACTACTGCCTCTGGTTTGATATAAAATCACAATCATGTTAGAGCTAGCCTTGGATATTGGTGTTTCAGTATCCCGGAAAAGTAGAATGTTAGTTCTTATGACCAAGTGTACAGAATATGTACTTGAAATTAAGTTAGTACGAGAAAACATTAACTGCCACACTCGATTTTTGTTAAACTTAATAATGTTATGTTGTGGACTTTTGGTTAAGGAAACACTGGATTATGCTACATCATATTAATATTGATCCTGTCCTTCTCTGCAATAATTATAGACCAGTCAGGAGCACTTAATATCCCATGTGCTTCCCTTGCTCGTGCGCGCTTATGATGATAATGATGCCCGCATACAAGAAGAAGTTTTACGAAGAACTGCCGCCCTCACGAAGCAGCTTGATGTTCAGGTGCACCTAGCTGTCATTGATAAGTTAGTAACATTTTTTATAATTCTGTTAGTGGATCTATGGAGTTCCAATTCATCATATTTCCTCGCTGGTGTTGTCCAGGGTTGTAATACCTAATTTTCAAAATGCTTCTGCTAAACATTTATGCTTAAAACATAAAAAGAATTTTGTCAGTCTGATGATGCTCACTTAATCTGTCAGAAGAGATGCTTGATGCTTAGCCATTACAGTGAACCGTATTTTCGATTCTGTTTCATAATTCTCCAGTCGCTTTCCCTTTGTTATCAATCTCAAACATTTAACTAAGTTCTCATTCTTCTGTTTTTGGCTGGCAAAATATTGTGCAGTTGGTGAAACAAGCAGTTTTGCCTCGTGTTCACGGGTTAGCGCTTAAGACAACGGTAGCTGCGGTATGTATGTATTTGTTACTATTTATGCTTTAGTTCATTACCTGCTGCAGGGTTACCTTGTAGCAACTAGCATACATATACCATTTAGCGTCCTGTTACATTTTGGCACATCAGTCACATAAGAAGACTGATCTGTTCTTGGCAATCCTGAAAAAAAGGAATTAAAATTGCAATGCATATGTAGATGTAGTAGTTTGTGTGGATGCACACCAAAAATAATCTCAAATGAGCTGGTTTTGTGAATGATATCTGTTTTGAAACAATCATGGACTGACCATACGGCGTCAATTACTTCAAATCAAAACGGTTAACGGCCTCGGTAAGGATAGGGATACGCATTCATTCTGCACAATTTTTTAACCAATGTAGAATTATTTCTCTATAAGAAGGCATGCATACATTAGTCTTGAGCCTTGTGTATATGTTTTATAATCGCCATTAGACTGCATTCATCTCTGAAAATACTGTTGTAAGAAATAAAAAAGATACACGAACTTTGGGTTGCCATCTGATGATATTAATCACTGTCAGGTAAGAGTGAATGCTTTATTATGCCTGGGAGAATTGGTGAGCACCATGGACAAACATGCCACATTGGAGATTTTGCAGACGATCCAACGGTGTACTGCTGTTGATCATTCAGCTCCCACACTCATGTGTACTCTGGGAGTTGCAAACTCGATTCTCAAGCAGGTACTCTCTCTCTCTCTCTCTCATCTCCACTTTTATGCTTTTCTTAAATGCAAGAAATTCCTCGTTCTCCATTGCAGATCTTTAAAATGTTTTTTTCTTGTTAAAAAGTTGAAGAAAGTAAAATGTTTTTTTCTAGTACAATTTAGAAAGGTTGAGAAAAGTCATGCTTTTGAGTCACAGCTCTTTTTTTTCTTCTGATCAATTTGTCTTGTTCAGCATGGCATTGAATTTGTTGCCGAGCATGTTCTTCCACTACTTTTGCCACTTCTCATTGCGCAACAATTGAATGTTCAGCAGTTCGCTAAATACATGCTCTTTGTGAAAGATATCCTCAGGTGGTTATCTAAGACATTACTTCACATCTCTTTCCTTTTCCTGTATGGGTTTCTCTCTCACTTTATTCAATATGGCCAACGCATCTGACTGGAGAAAATGTCTGTTTTCTTCCATCCTTCAATTTCGCAGGAAAATAGAAGAAAAGCGAGGTGTTTCTGTGACTGATTCTGGAACTCCAGAAATTAGGGTAAGACCTGTACTAAATGGGACACCGTCTCAACCATCCGTGAAAACGAGCCAACCTGTTTCTTCTGTGGCAAATAGCAAACCAGCATGGGATGAAGATTGGGGTCCCATAACGAAAGGACCTCAATCCCGTCAGACGTCTGAAACTAGCTTACCTTCCGTGCAGAAAACACGGGTTCCACAGCCAGTTAATACCACTCCATTGCCCTCTGTGGTATCTCCTTCATCAAGTCAACAGATTCCAGCTACATCATGTCCCTCAGTCGACTTAGAGTGGCCTCCTCGGTCGACTTCAGGTGCTTCATCTCACTTGGGCGACATTGAGAAACAGAAACCGAACACTGAATTGCCAAGTCCCAGTTTTGACAAAATAGATCCCTTTGCCAATTGGCCCCCAAGATCTAGTAACTCAGTATCCAGTTCGGGCTCTGCCTCAAATAGTGTCATGGGGATGAGCAACCAGCATAATGGGAACTCTTTTTTTAATACAAATAATCAGAACATTGGGACGCACAGTTCTGCAGGGTTCTCAAGACAGAATCAGGGCAATTCATTATCGAATGCAAACATCTTGAATAATGGGGGACTGAACAACCAAAGCTCTCTTGGGTTCATGAGGCAGAATCAGGGGAATTCGGCACCAGGAATCAGTAACCTTAGTGCATATGGGGCAGGTTCATATACTGAAAAAAATGCAACGGATATTGGATCCATATTTTCCTCTAACACGACAGAAAATACTGGATTAAGACTTGCTCCACCTCCACTAACAGCTGTGGGAAGAGGGAGAGGGAGGGGGGCTCATGGATCACGGTCTAGTAAGCCTAAACCATCATCATCTGAGCAGCCACCACTTCTTGATTTGCTATAATATGTGTACTTTATTTTTAGCATCTCCAAAAACAGGTTGAGGTTCTGCCTTTGTGAATTACCAGAGCTCTTCCTCAAGTGGGTTGTTGGGCATTGTCTTGAATTGGCTCATCATTTATCTGTCAACAACCTATATAGCTCTCTGAAGTTGTACGTTTTATATAGTGAGGCTTTGCATGTTGTAACTATTATCATTTACGGTTACGGAACCAGTATTAGACAGTTTGAGGAATTTTTCTTTCCCCCCTGCAGTATTTGTTGTTTATTTTTCTTTACTCTGGCTTTCCTTTTACCTTTTTATGTATTATTATTTTATTTTATTTTTATATTGTTTTTTTTTGCTGGGATTAGATTCCTCAATTGTGTATTCATTGAGACCGCCTCTGCTCTGAAATTTTTGAGCAACGATATAATAAAAAGAAGTTTTGTGACTTTATATGTATGTTCAAGTCCTACTGTGGGTAGTGTACTTCTTAGACTCCTTTTCATTTTTATCCATGGTATCATTTTTATCCTTATTAAATTTTTGTCATGATCTCTCCATGTTCTTGTGCACTGTGGACTTTTTTGTATTTTTAAGCTGAGGTTCCAATTCCTCTTTTTGATGAGTCCATCATCTAATGCAGATCGTGTGTATTTAGAAAACTTAGTTTTACACTTGCCATAAATGGTGCGTAATGTAGTTATAGCACCAATGACTTGTCACCATTAGTATTAACTTACATCTTTAAATTTTAAGATTCATATCTTAAAATTAGGTAAAAGAAAAAGAAGATAAAAGAAGTGTATTCTGTACCCCAAAAAGAAGTATCAAAAGAGTCTCAGAGTTCTGAATGTATGGACTTTTGAGGAAGTTATCATTAACCTGTAGAATGATCAGAGAATACTAACACCTTACATGGTTAGAGAGAGAGATTAACATGGCAAAGGTATCCTAGTATCATGGCATTGCATACATCATGTTGCAGTATTTCTTACAACAATCAGATGGGTTTCACGTGTCTTAGCAGCTCCTTATTAACAACCTTTGTCTCTGCTTAATTATATCCAAAATGAACTCTTTTCTAGACACAGTGAGATGAATGAGGAATAGGAGGACTATCTATGGGTATGGGTATGGACTTTCTGTTAAAAAGATCAAATGATTCCTCTGCTCTGATTTGTTACAAAGTTTTTTTTCTTATTGTTATTATGGTTTTTGAGAGACTCAAATTCGGATATACACACTCAAAAACCAGAAGAAAAAAAACAAAATAGCCTTTGTAAGAAGTATAGCCTAGTAAAGACAAAAGAACAGCCCAACCATGATGGTAACGAAGTCCTATCACTCTCATCATGCCATTTTCTCATTGCCCCCATGTGACCAGCTTTATCCATGAAATGAAACAATCAAACAATACCCTCTTCCTCTTGCTCTTCTGCTTCTTCTTCATCACTCTCCTTCTTCTTCTTATCTACTGTCTCTATAATATCCATGTGATGCACATGTTCAAAGTCAGTTTAATGTGGACTTATGCTTTCTCTAAAATGCCATGAAAACAAAACTTAAAGAGGATAAATACAATTTGGATAATTAACCCACACCCTGGCCTGGACTTACACATGCAAGAGAATGGAATCCAAAGTCCCATTTAAATATAGTCAATAATTAAAGAATATTTCGTGTGTTTCTGTCTCCATGCCTCCATTTTTTATTCCAACCAAACACCACCTACATTGTAATATTGGTTAGATTCTATGAGAATATATACTGACTACCTAACTTGTTAGTTAAATAGTAGTGGCAGTATTAGTATATACCCCAAGCATAATACGGTACTATGGTAGTGGTGGTGGAGGAGTAATTTCCAGATCATGCTGCTTGGATTTCCTTGAAGAGAATCCTTCTTATATTTTATACATTGAAATGTACCATTTTAAGAAATTGGGCACTCAAGAGTTTCAGACCCTGAAATCACGTACATTCTTGGATTATTCTGATACCAGTTTTTATATTAGTATTAGTTTTTAATTCTATATACAAGTTATGATCGGTCTATATTTCAGTGAATATCGGTATTTTAGAAAAACATCGAAACCGATATTATCAACGATATTTCGATCAAAATTAACTACATTGACTATATATTATAACCACATGTTAAAATGACTCTTGTTTACCAACTATTACTGCAAATATAAGCCCAAAAATCTCCACAATAAAAAAAAAAGGGCACCACCACGTGACGTCTACTAGGAATTGAAGCACAAGATCTGAAAAGTTATTGCGTCATAAACCCAGGGGAATGTTGATTTATTTATGTTTTTGAACCTCATCGTTATGCTCAATATTATTTCTCTCTATGTTTGTGTTTATGCTTTTTAGTTTCTTCTGAGTCGGAGAAAGTGGGAGTGGGAAGGAAAGAAGACGATGTATTTTAGTCTAGAATGTGTGTGAATGGTTATTGTGTCGGAATTATTAAAATTAAGTATGTATTCTCTCAGAGTGTTTCCGTACTCTGGACAGACACTCTGAGATTCCTCACTTCCAGACATTCTTAGTTCCCTCACATGCTGCTTCTATCTTGGAACTTGCCCTACTACTACTATTCTTACTCTTACTACGTATGTACCAGTGTTTCGTTTTTCTTACTCATACTCTTAATATACTTTAAATCTAAGCTTTTTTCACTTTTTACTTAACAATTTCATCGATCGTAAAGATCCATCTTGAAAGTGTACTTTACATTGTTTTTATAAGATTTTGGATTTTTTTTTTCTTTTATCATAAAGCCAGATCATATATATACATATCAAATAATTTGGTTTGTTCATCCAGTGGACGGATAAATGGGTTTCTTCATAATAGTAAAATTAGTAAATTTAAGTAGAATGATATATATCTAATTATAATTTATGAAACCCTTAATAATAAAAAATCTTATTTAATAGGTTAGGTGAGGTTTTAAATATTATAATATATTTAATGAAATCTTTATATAATAAAAAATGGTTTAAATAATTAAAAAGTAGGAGAAATAAATATAAAATAATTAGTCATAGACAAACTGTTAATCGCTGGAGATAAAAACTTTGTCACGTGACCAAATTTTTATCGCTCGACCAAGATTATATCACGACGGATATCTGTTCAAAATTGAGTGTGAGAAATAAACTTGATGGTTTACTAGGTGTATAATGGATCTTTTTAACCAAATTTAATGTTTTAAGAGATACATAGGAACTAGCCTAATATGTCAGCATCCACACTAGTATAAAAAATATAATGTTCAATCACGATCCAAAAAAACTGTATTTTCTTATCTGATTAACAAAATGGAAGTCATATTGTTTATTAATACTAGTAATATACTTAAATTGAGAGATACCATTGCAGAAAACAGTCTATAAACAGGATTGATGAGTAGGTTAGGGTTTGGGACACATGAACCTTCCCAAGAAGATATGAAGCACAATACAATAATTTTGTAATTATTGGAAACACCATTATCTCTCTACTACAATTAATTAATTTACTCATAATAAACAACCACTGATCTTCATGACATCGTTTTCAAAATTTTAAAATTGGACTAACAGAAACATTGTTCTGTTACCATAAACTTTGGAAAATTTTAAGTTGATGTAGTCTAGAGAAATATTAAATAAAAGATTAGTTAGCTATGGATTTTATTTCTGTCGGAGAAAAATGAACTTAAAATATTTTTTGGTCTTGGTGGGAATGGATCTTAGGACCTAAAAGTCACTAAGAGCATCTCCAACGGACGACCAGACCAAAGAGCACAAACCATGTATTTGGTCTTTGGTCGCCATATTTAAGTCACAACGGGCGAGTGAAATGAGAAGTGGTCCAGAAAAAACACTGTTCGGGAGAAAATTTGGTTCCAAAACTGGACCAAAACAAAATATAGTCGAGACACGGGCGTTATGTTAGTAGACCGTTTGGTTCAGACGTTGTTATAGGATAGCGTTTAAATTTTCGGGCAGAAAACTAGAGTAACGTCTAGCCTTAAGAAAAGTTACACTAAATGTACGCCTGTATCAAACGTCCCCAAACAGGCGTTGCTCTAGGATAGCGCCTTTTCTTCAGGCGTTGCTCTAGGATTACGCTCCATTCAGGCGTCATGCTAGGATAACGCCCAATACCAAACGTTATATTAGAAGAGCGTATGAACATATTTGGGTCGGAAACCGTTGCGTTGCGGGCGGACCAAAGAGAAAACAAATTTGGTCAATGCTCTTTGGTATACTCGCATTGTTGTAGATGCTCTAAGGGTCACTAGCTCATTTTTCACTTTTGTGAATGAACCTTAGTCCCACATTGGAGAGACTAAAAATGATTTCGCTCCTTATTACCTAAAAAGTTGCTTCTAAGGGAGGGCCCTTAGGGTTTAGAGACTTTTGTGGTTGGGGGAGGACTAAGGCTATGGGCTAGTTGATGCATCCATGCTTTTCACACACACGCGGTGCTTCGCACCGAAGCACGCACGCTTGCGGCTTGCGAGCTTGCAGACTTGTGGGTGTGGCTAAGGCTGCGGGACTGAGTGTATGTTGCGGGTGCGGGCGTGGATGAGGCTGCGGACCAACCAAGACTTACCTTTTTGAACAGAATATATTTTCTTAAAAAAAAATTAAGACTAAATCAAACTTTGTTTTAAATATGGGGGCGTATGACCCGACGAGATTTTATGAGAGAATTATTATTAACCGTTTTAAATCCGTTTTAACATTATCTTCGTGCTTCATGCGTGGAATTGAATTTCAACCATAATGTCCGTGATTCATGCACGGAATTGATTGTCATACTCTCTTCTTCTACCTATAAAAGAAAACGAATTTCTCCATTAGAACTCACTCCAGAAGCAGCTACTATCTTGTCTTCTTTTCCCCTTTTCTTGCTTTGTTTTGCGCACATTGCTTGTTTATTTACCTTCCATCTAAATTGTTGTTAAGTTCTAGAGGGTGACTAGTATTGTGCTTATACTAGTCATAACGGGACGTTCTATCCTGGACACATCTCCTCTGTTGGGGTATAACATCTCTCATTCTTGAGGAGTACCAGAGGACTATTGTGTTAAGGAAAATTTGCTGAGAAGGTGGCTCTGTCCATTCTGTGTATCAATCAGAGATTTCTTAACCTTAACAATTTCTTCTGTTTAGTGTTTTCCATTGTTGCAGATCCAACAATCTTAACACAATATCTATTTCTTCTGTAACAATGGGTAAGAATGATGTAGACAGACCATAAAACTTCAGTGGCAAAGATTTCAAAAGATGGCAATCCAAGATGTTGTTCTTTCTGAGTTTCCATATGTTAGATGAACTAGTTCTGAAATCCTTTAATGAGAGTTTGAATGATGCTGAAAATGAAAGAGAGTTGGAAAGTTGGGGTAGACAGAACTATATGGCCAAAAATCATATTCTGAACTGTTTGGAAGATGCATTGTATGACTTTTATAATGTAAAATAAAACTTTTCTTCTTATGATTTATGGGCTTTTTTAGAAGCAAAATACCAAGCGGAAACTGCTGGAAGTAAGAAATTTTTGGTAGTTAGGTTCCTGGAATACAAAATGTCAAATGACAAACCAGTGGTTGATCAATTCCTTGAACTTCAGCATATTATCAATGAAATTATTGCTGAAGGTACGGTGATAGATGAAACATTTCAAGTGTCCGCAGTGATTGAGAAATTACCTTCTTCATGGTCTGAATACAAACGAAGATTGAGACATGAAACTGGTGAAGTCAGTATGGTTGAATTGGGTAAGAAGATTCAAGTGGAAGAATTACTGTGCTCCAAAGACAAGAATGTATCTTCCGCAAGGGACATGTCCAACAAGGCTCATGTAGTTGAACACAAGTCTTCCGCAAGTGACAGCAACAAACGCAACCCCAAGCCTGGTCATCACAAGAAAGGTATATTCCCGAAACCCAAATCTAACATTGGTAAACGGTGCGTGTTATGTTTGCGGAATTCCTGGCCATATGGCAATGCATTATAGAAAACGTAAGGACTTTAATAATAAGAAAAACAATGCTAATTTGGTTGAAAACAACAAGAACGAGTTTTCTGGCATGGTGTCTGAAGTCAATCTGGTAACCAAGCATGTCTGTGGAAACAGAGATATGTTCACCTCCTATCATAAGGTAGGGGAAGGAGATAAACTCTACATGGGTAACTCGTCCACAGCACAGGTTGCGGGAAAAGGCAAGGTTGGGCTAAAGCTCATTTATAACAAGACTCTCACATTGAATGAAGTTCTTCATGTTCCAGACATATGCAAAAATCTTGTATCTTGTGGTGTTTTAGATGATAAGGGTTTTAAACTTGTTTTTGAATCTGGAAAAGTTATTGTCACTAAGGGTAAGGATTATGTAGGAAAGGGTTATAAGACTGAGGGTCTTTACAAACTTAATGTAACCTCTGTTGAAATGAATAAATTTGATTCTTCTGCTTATGTTTGTGTGTCATTGAATGTTTGGCATGGTAGACTTGGTCATGTAAACTATAATTCAATGAATAAACTGGCTAGCATAGGATGCATACCCAAATTTAGTTTGGAAAATGAACATAAATGTGAAATATGTGTTGAATCAAAATATGCTAAAAAATCTTATAAGAAAAATATTCAGATAAATTCTAAACCCTTAGAATTAATTCATTCAGACCTAGTTGACATGAAATCAGTTCAAACTAAAGGTGGTAAAAAATGGTTTGTCACTTTTATAGATGATTGTACGAGGTACTGTCATATTTATTTACTTAAAGGAAAGGATGATGCCTTAGAAGCCTTTAAGATATATAAACTAGAAGTTGAAAACCAAATGAGTACTACCATTAAAACTGTTAGGTATGAACGTGGTGGTGAGTATGTAATTCCTATCGAATATTTTTGCATTGAACACGGCATTATACATGAAGTGACCCCTCCTTATTCACCACAATCTAATGGTGTGGCTGAACGGAAAAACCGAACCCTTAAGGAGATGATGAATGCCATGTTAATTAGTTCAGGACTACCAACAAACTTGTGGGGGGAGGCCGTCCTCTCAGCTTGCTATGTCTTGAACAGAGTACCCTTTAAAGGATCAGACAAAACTCCATATGTGTTATGGAAAGGTAGACAACTTTCTTATGCATACTTTAAAGTGTGGGGGTGTTTGCCTAAGGTGTCCATTCCTCCACCTAAAAGAACCAAGATAGGACCCAATACTGTTGACTGTGTCTTCATAGGGTATCCTGAACATACTACTGCATATAGATTTATGGTTGTAAGTTCTGAAATTTCTGAAATTGGTGTGAATACTATTATGAAATCTAGGGATGCTGTACTCTTTGAAAATGTTTTTCCATTAAAATCTGAATCTCGCATGATATGTTTTGATCCCCTAGACGTTCCTTCCTCTAGTCAAACATTACCTTTAGAGGAAGATGATTTTGAATTTGAGCCTAGAAGAGGTAAAAGACTTAGAACTGAAAAATCTTTTGGGCCAGACTTCATAACATGCCTAGCTGAGACTGATCCACAGACTTATAGAGAAGCCATGACTTCTTCTGAAGCTCCATGGTGGAAAGAATCTGCCATTAGTGAAATGGATTCCATTATACAGAATGATACTTGGGAGATTGTAGATTTACCTCTAGGGTGTAAACCCATAGGTTGTAATTGGATCTTCAAAAGGAAACGTAAGGTAGATGGAACTATGGAAAAATACAAAGCTAGATTAGTAGCTAAAGGCTATAAACAAATAGAAGGTGTAGATTTCTTTGATACTTATTCACCTGTTACGAGAATTACTTCCATTAGGATGTTAATTGCTATTGTTGTCATTCATAACTTAGAGATACATCAAATGGATGTAAAAACAACTTTTTTAAATGGTGAATTAGATGAAGAAATTTATATGGACCAACCTGAGGGCTTTGTAGTGAAAGGTTGTGAAAACAAAGTTTGTAAACTGAAAAAATCTTTGTATGGTTTGAAACAAGCACCTAAACAATGGCATGAAAAATTTGATCATGTAATGATTTCTAGTGGTTTTAAAATAAATTAATCTGACAAATGTGTTTATACTAAACTAGTGAATAATGCCTTTGTGATTGTATGCTTGTATGTTGATGATATGCTTATACTTGGTACAAACATTGATGTAATTAATTCCACTAAGAGCATGCTAAATGAGAACTTTGACATGAAAGACTTAGGCCCCGCTGATGTGATCTTAGGGATGAAGATTTGACGAAATTCTAATGGATATAGTCTTAGTCAATTCTCATTATGTTGAATCTATGCTTAGAAAATATAACCAGTTTGATTGTAAACCTGCTTGTACTCCTTATGATCCTTGTTGTAGACTCAAAAAGAATAAGGGTAATGGAGTTTCGCAACTTGAATACTCACGTGTTATAGGAAGTCTGATGTATTTGATGAATTGTACGAGACCAGACATTGCTTATGTTGTGAGTAGGTTGAGTAGGTATACATGTAATCCGGGACAGTAGCATTGGGATGCACTTATTAGAGTGTTAAGGTACTTAAGGTACACTTTAAACTTTTGTTTAAATTATGAGAGATACCCTGCGGTCCTTGAAAGACTTTGTGACGCAAACTGGATATCGGACTCAGAGGAGTCTAAGTCTACGAGTGGATATGTCTTCACTCTAGCTTGCGGGTCTGTATCATGGAAGAGTTCCAAACAGACATGTATAGCTCGATCCACTATGGAATCAGATTTTATTGCGTTAAATAAAGCAGGAGAGGAAGCCGCTTGGCTAAGATGCTTTTTAGAAGACATTCCTCTTTAGCATAGACCTGTGCCAGCTATATCTATACACTGTGATAGTCAAGCTGCAATAACTAATGCTAAAAACAACAACTATAATGGAAGTCTATACACATTCGTAGAAGACACAATTCCCTAAAACAACTAATGTCAACTGGCGTTATTTCTATTGACTTTGTGAGGTATGAGGCGAATATCGCGGACCCAAGATCAAGGTTTCAAATGAGACAACTAATTTGTGGTGGGTTAAAGGAAACAATATCAGAGAATTTCATTCTCTGTCCCTTCCCTATGGTGTAGACGTGATAGTGTGACTGCATGTGAAGGATGACTTTTTATTAAGTCTTAATGAGTTTTATAGTTTCAATTTAAGATTGAAGTGTGGTGTAGCAGTAAACACTCTTGATAGAATTCACCTATCTGAATGAGGAAATGGGCCGCTTCCTATGAGAATTGAGCGGATTCTCTAGAGCATTCTGAGAAACGGGATACGTCCAGTGCCAAAATGGACACGATGACACGAACTTAACATCACCTAGAGAGATATCACGCGTGGAAGTTATTGATGAACTACCCCAAACGATGCTAGTTCAAGAAATCGCGTTCACTGTCCATCAAGTAGTTCGGTAATTTCTCACTAAGCAAAGGTTCAAGACCTTATGGACACATATTGCCAAAGTGGTATTTCTCGTTTTCTGATTTCTGATTTTCATCGGGTTTTCATTCATTTGGGGGATTGTTGGAGAAAAATGAACTTAAAATGTTTTTTGGTGTTGGTGGGAATGGACCTTAAGACCTAGAAGTCACTAAGGGTCACTAGCTCATTTTTCACTTTTGTGAATGAACCTTTAGTCCCATATTGGAGAGACTAAAGATGATTACTCTTATTACCTAGAAAGTTGCTTCTAAGGGAGCGCCCTTAAGTTTTAGAAACTTTTGTGGTTGGGGGAGGACTAAGGCTATGGGCTAGTTGATGCATCCATGCTTTTCACACACACGCGTTGCTTCGTACCGAAGCACGCACGCTTGCTGCTTGCGGATTACGAGCTTGCGGACTTGCGGACTAGCGGCTGTGGCTGTGGCTGCGGCCGTGGCTAAGGCTGCGGAACTGAGTGTGTGTTGCGGGTGCGGGCGTGGCTGAGGCTGCGGACCAACCAAAAGTTACCTTTTTGAACAGAATATATTTTCTTCAAAAGAATTTAAGACTAAATCAAACTTTGTTTTAAATGTGGGGGCGTATGACCCGAAGAGATTTTAGGAGAGAATTATTCTTAACCATTTTAAATCCGTTTTAACCATTATCTCCGTGCTTCATGCGTGGAATTGAATTTCAACCATAATGTCCGTGATTCATGCACGGAATTGATTGACATACTCTCTTCTTCTACCTATAAAAGAAAACGAATTTCTCTATTTGAACTCACTCCAGAAGCAGCTACTATCATGTCTTCTTTTCCCCTCTTCTTGCTTTGTTTTGCGCACATTCCTTGTTTATTACCTTCCATCTAAATTGTTGTTAAGTTCTAGAGGGTGACTAGTATTGTGCTTATACTAGTCATAACGGGACGTTCTATCCTGGACACATCTCCTCTGTTGGGGTATAACATCTCTCATTATTGAGGAGTACCAGAGGACTATTGTGTTAAGGAAAATTTGCTTAGAAGGTGGCTCTGTCCATTGTGTGTATCAATCAGAGATTTCTTAACCTTAACAATTTCTTCTGTTTAGTGTTTTCCATTGTTGCAGATCCAACAATTTCTACATAAGTGAAGATGTGTATTCAACGCTCGATTAATAAAGCAAACTATCATTACACAGTTCATAATATACTCATGCTGTCATGCACATCATCGTGCGTGGTGCTTCGCTAAGTCAAAGCCTAGGAAGGGAAGGGAAAAAAAAGATCCACCAGCATATGGGAAAATAAAATGGCAAAGTAAAAGATTTATGTGAACGGAGAAATAAATAGGCTTTAAAATAAATATTCTTATTGGAATATCACAGAATGAAAAGCGTTTAAAGGAAAAATTTCCAAACTAACGAAAGAAATTTTTTCAAATGATAAGAATTCCAAGGTTTTGAATGTACTTCCCGTTCAGCTTTCTTAAATAATAAGTCACCTGAAGCATGTCTATTAACTATGTATGGTCTGTCCCAGTTTGCTTCCAACTTTCCACAATTTGGTTCCATGGTTATTGTCCGAGTCTTCTTTAACACATCGTCCCCTGACTTAAATGTTCGCTCTTTGACCCTATTAATAGATCAGTTCAATAGATTATTGATAATGTACCAAACGTCGCAGAACCTTCTCTCTTTGTTCTTCTAGCAATTCTTTGTCCAAAGCCAGAATACGTTCGTTTATCCCGGACTTAACTGCAAGAGTTTTTGTGGTGTATAGATGTATCTCTGTTGGTATAACAACTTCAATGCGTAAGTCAATATGAAATGAGAGAACCATGTTAAACGTTTTGGGGTTGTATGACCATAAAATTCCTACAAATTTTTCCGTCCACCTCCTTTTGGCCTTTCCCAACCTTTTCTTTAAATTATCTAGAATAACCCGCTTGGTTGTTTCTCCTTGCCCGTTGCTATTGGTATAGTAAGGAGTTGAAAAATTATGACCAATGTTCAGTTCTCAACAGAAGTTCTTAATCATGCCGGAATCGAATTGCTTCACATTATATGATGCTAACTCAGAGGGGATACCAAATCTGCATATGATATTTTCCCACAAAAAGCGTTGCACGTGGTGTCTTTCCACCCCTTCTAGTGCTACGGTATCCACCCATTTGGTGAAGTAATTTGTGGATTTTAGTACAAATTTCACTCCCTTAGGGCTTGGGATAAAGGACCGACAATGTCCAATACCCATTTGGTGAAAGGCCATGGATTCAAAACCGGATGCAACTTATTAGCTGGCCTTTTTAGGATCATAGCGTGTTGTTGGCAAGCGATACATTTTTTTGCATATTCCTTGGCATCTCTCTACATGAACGTCCAGAAAAAAACCTGGGAGAGTATTATGCGTGCAAGACTACGTCTACCAGCATGATTCCCACATACTCTTTCATGGGCTTTCGCTAACATTGTTTGCCCTTCGTCTATAAATATGCATTTTAAGAAAGGTTCAAAAGTTTATGGTTTTCGATATAAATCTCCCTCAATAAACAGATGTCGCCATGAATTTTAGTCACATTTGAAGTGAGATATTTTTATTTTTGGAGCTCTTTGGATACCAGATATCGTACATAAGGCTCTCGCCAGCGGCCAATCTGTGCTACTATCAGTAAGAGTTTCTTTCCCTTGATAACCCGAACAAGCATTTTGTTGGATTTAATCTCATACGATATTTCCTCAATCGATCAAATGTTTATTGCAAATCGAGCGTACGTGATTCTGCTTATTTGGATTTTACCACCATATCATCAATATACACTACCATTGTCTTTCCAATTAAATCTTTGAAAATATTGTCCATCGGATGTTGATACGTCTTCAACCCGGATGGTATAAAGGTATAACAGTAAACACCAAGGTATATGATGAATGCATTGTGTTCTTGGTTATCCTCGTGTAAAGGGATTTGATTATATCCCGGGTATTCATTCATAAACGATAATATCTTATACTCAAATGTGGCGTCAACCATGTTGTTTATTCGTTGCAATAGGTAGGGGTTATTCGGACAACCTTAGTAAAGTATATGCATACACAAATCTTTTCATTCTTCCTTTGGACTACTACAATATTTGCTAACCACTGTGGATATTGAACTAGGAGGATAAAACACGACTGCCAGCAATTTATCAATCTTTTTTGCTATCACTGCCTTCTTGCTTGGCGACATATTTCGAGGCTTTTGTCAGGCAGGGTGAGAATTTTTATCAATATCGATTTGACGGTATGCTACAAGAGGATAAATCCCTGACATCTCATTGAAGCTCCAAGTGAATACATCTTTGTTTGCTCTAAGTAAAGTAACCAAACTGTCGAGTTCGTGCGTGGGTAAATATGCCCCTATGAACGTGGTATGGTGACTCTCTCCTCCATTATGGACCTCTACAAGTTTTTCAATCGTAGATGGCTCAGCGGCACCTTCCCCAACATATGTCTCAGATGGATGAATTTTTTGTAATTGTTATATATTTTCAGCGTGGAAGATATGAAATTCGTTTGCGTCAGACTTGCGGTACTTCTCCATAGCATTTGCATGGTGTTTGTGGGTTGTCCTTTGGTCACTTCTAAATTTTACTACTCCCTCAGGAGTGATAAACTTTAGGTACTAGTAAAATGATGAAGTGACTGCCCTAATCACATGCAACCAATCTCGACCAACAATTGCATTATATGGAACACAACAATCTATCAATACAAAATTCTCAACAACAGACTTATTTCCAATTGTCATGGGAAGTCTAACCTTCCCAATTGCTTTGGTGACTTCTCCGCTAAACCCAATTATAAGATTTTGGTCCCTCAGTCAGGTCATGGGACAAGTTCATTGAAGAGTAAGCTTCCGAGAATATAACACTCACAGAGTTTTCGTTATCTACTAAAATACGGTGAACACGAAATATTCCAATCCATGCGGTTATAATAATAACATCGTTATGAGGGTAATATACACAATTCATTCCCTCTTCCGTAAACTCAATTCCTTTGTATCCAACCTCTAGCGTTGTTGCACCATAGCCATTAATGAAATCAATGTTATTCACTATGTACTATTCTTTTATTTGTCTCACCTTAATTCTGGATGGATCCTCAAATGCTCGCCTCGAAATCGAGTTCATTTTTACATTGATGACATTAATCACCTGAGCTGCAGCTAGAATCACTTGAGTTGGATGTAAATTTTTTTTACGTATTCATGCAGCGTACTATTATCGACCAACCGTTGCACCTCGAACTGTAGTATGCGACAACTATCAGTTGTATGTCCAACATCCTTATGATATGCACAATATTTATTTTTGTCTCGCTTGTCACGAATGTCAGCTGGTAAAGGGCGTGGTACTTTCATCTCCCGCTTGATTCCCGATATTCAACGGTGGCAGCTTATTTTCATGTTGTTTTGGATTTTTTCCTACAGCTTCCGTCCTTTCATTAGGTTTCCTTTGGGGATGATTATTTGTCTTCGTTTTTTTGCCTCCATCTTTTGGCTAGGAGTGGTGAGTTGTGACATCTGCATCCCTGGCCTCACGTGCCTTTTGATCATCCTCAACTCAAGCATATTCTTCTACTCAATCATATAACTCCTCAAGATTGTTTTCGGGTTTACGAGTCAAAGAATTGTATATTCTACAAGATCGAATGGGATTGCATGCTTGAATGCTGCTATCACCATTTTGTTGTTTGTATCTACGACCTCTGCAACTGCATGATTCCCTCTCCTTTTTGTGGTTTCAACATAAAACAAAGAGTATGAATTTTTTCTTCTCTCGTTGATTGTATTTATATTGCCCGTAAAACTTTTTAACCAACTTATCATATGTACCAATCGACCGTGACCTTAACTGGTTAAACTAGGTTATGGACCCGACAGTCAGTGTATGGGGGAACATTTTATATATTATTTTATTATTGTACTCCAAAAGCGTCATTGTACACGCGGTCTCATAGAGCAGAAAATGTTGATATGGATCGTTAGTTTTTTTATCAAACTCAGGGATTTTTAAGTACTGTAAAGTTGGTTGGATGACGATATTGCATGACGTTGTCCATAAAAGACGATCGAGCTGCTCGACGGATCCACTGCAACCTATCTTCCCTTGAACTCTTTTAAAAAAGAAATTTCTCGATCATCCTCCAGATCCGTCGGTTGCTTAACCTCTCGGCGGATGAATCATCACTATGATAATTCTCTTCCTCTTGATTTTTTTGGGTTCAGGAACTTCGATTTCGATTGAAGTCTTTTGCTATAATATAATCGTGACCCTCTTCTTCGTAATGTCTGAGTTGGTGATAGTCGGGTATCCTCATAGCGGTCCGCTTGTAGAACTCGCCTTTGATTACCAGTATCATAATATCGACCATTGTTTTCCATATCAGTATGGCTTCTATGTTTAACACCTTGGTGAAAACCTTCTCTCCTCCACTGGTTCGAGCTTCGTCTTGGCAGTCTTCCGATCGCCCTTAATCTAGTTTCCTGATGATTTTTTCCTGACTATCCAAGGTTGATCACCTCTATATGTTCGATCTTATTACCATCAATATTCGTTCAGTTACCATTGCCACCTAAACGACGCCACACACGCTGATTTTTAGTGGCGGATGGTTTCCCCCCAGTATGTGAGGCGTAAGATCTTTCCGCATGATATCTTTCTAAGCTCTGATTTTAGGCAAGCGTTTTATTTCTCCAGCTCCTTGAGTTGGCTACAATATACCGAACTTTTCGGAATCGCATCTGCCTTCTTCCCTGCCTCTAAGGCTCTCCGGTCTGTCACTTGTTTTTCCTTGTCTTGTGGGAAAACTTGATCATGATGATATATATCATGACTTCTAGTTTTTCCACTATCTGGGATTTCCTCACCATCTAGAGTGGTTATATCGTTAATCATCCTTCCACCAGGTGGCACTACTTATTCATCTATTGGGGTTAAATGACTTTTTCGGCCAGTGATTTCATCCCTCACCCATGGTTAGTACTACCAGTGGAGGTTTCCTTTCGAGTTTTTTGCTTGATTCCTAGCATTCTCCTTCTCTTAGTTAAAACAATCGTGCTTGTAATCTTCCCCTTAGTCGGGGCCGAGTTGTTTGGGAAAAAAACATTTACCTCAACAATCTGGTTATATCTGATGACTATTGCAGCTTTCTTTTCCAAGCGCGCAGAGGGGGGGTACCTGCAAAAGAATATTTTGACACTCAAGTTAGTCTTAGATATTCGCAGGTGATTTTTATAGGTTTGATTGCGTACTTTATTTAGGATTTTAGTTTCCTATTTATAGGTTATTAAAGTCTCTAGATAAAACCCTTTTGAGACATCCTCGTCCATGTTACTTATCCAACCATGATAAGACTGATTATGGTATTCTAGTCCCTTCCCGAATCTTTTAACGGCTTTATGAGATAAGTTCACACATGATATAACGACCATGACCGGAGTCCCATGACAACGGCTACGGCTGGCAGCCCGGGCTGACATCTTAATCTGGCGGTCTGGCCCTTGACAATGATAAATTTACGCATGGTACATACAAGTTGACTTGTTGATGTTTAATTATCTTTATATAAACTTTGTTTCTTGAAACCCTTATGTTGGTCCATCATCTAAAATAAATTTGTGTGTAATATTTTTGACGGATTAAGCATCACGCGCGGTGGTAGGTCTTAACATTGTATCTTCCAATGTGTGTTGTTGAAGATCCAAAAATTTATAACTATTTCGATCTATTAGAGTCAACGTCTCGGGTGATCTATAACTAGGTCAAGTCAACATTAGGTTTCATCAAGTCAATTTAGGTCTGATTTGAAGAACCTTATGCTTATAAATCCTTCAAGCCCAGTAGGGCTACAAATAGTTTTCCTTGGGGTTCCTTCGTAGCCCATCATTCTTATACTTCTCTTTTCCAATTGTGCAACAAGTGTGTCTTCTCGTGGGCGGATATCTTGTATGAATGTTATTGAAGTCGTTTCTTCTTATAATCCTAAGACAAATTCACTTGGAGTATTATTTCTTGAACTTAATTATAAGGACTTGAATTGTCAATTACAAGTGACCATTTCTTTGAGGGATAGTTATTTATCACATTCTCTTGGGGATGATATGATAACTAGGCTACATGATGTGGAGTGTTGCCTAGGAGAGAATCTGAATGATGGTTTTGTTCTTAATTGTATTTGTATATTGTTTTAGGGTAAAAACAAATGTGTGGTAAAATCGTACTTTCAGGTAGGTTCGAGAAATCAAGCTCGAACAGGACGAGCCTAAACCGAGAAATGGTCGTTCATGTCCTGCTTAGATCACAAAAGTGGATAAGATTGGGTAGGTCATAGGGGAGGAAAACAAAGAAAATTGAGAAAATCTCAGTGTGATGAGTAATTGTAGTGTGTGATAAAGAATGGGTTATCTCTGAGACGAATCGCTAATTCTGTATATCTTAATTTTCTTTTGTTGTTCTTGTTTCGAATAGATGAAGCCATCTATTTATATTTGGTGGAGACACACTGATTTCTCGTAAGTGGTGGAAGTTAAAAAAGAAGTGGAGGAGGAATGATTGTGGAGATTGTAGTGGAGTCATGTCTGAAAAATAGAGAGGACTTGTATGACCACTACTCCTTGTATTCTCAACTTCCCTGTAACCGTCCCACTACTTGTTACCTTCTTGTTCATGGATGTGTTGCAACAACGCAATATTACCATAGACTTCCAGACCAATACCGTAATGAGAATCCCCCCATATGTTGTATTTGATATCTTGTGGAAATAGTGGAGTCGTGGACTATCACTTTTGATTAGGTCAAGTCAAGTCAATGACTTGCTAAGTAGGTGAGGCAAGTTGCGCAAATCACTAGCTTGGTAATCAGACTGATTAGTGTTTAGTCTGGTAAATTTGGTGGCTATGCACCATCTTAGGAATAACATGATGTATTTTAATGGCCAGATCTTAGCTTAGAAGTGACTTAACATAAATCTGAAAGATGTTCAAATCCAAGATTGCGTAAATATTCTTAAGGACCAGTCATAGCGCATATAAGAATGAGGTTTGAAGATAGCCTCATAGGGCTATCTCTAGCATTAGGCTATCATTTGAAAGTGTAGCGCGTCTCTTGGAAGCGCAACCTGGATAAGGCTAGCACTCCGTACTAGCGCAAAATTATCGCTTTGAGCATAGCACAAAAGAGTGGCATGTCTCAAAGGGACGTGACCTAAATTAGATAGAGCTTTTAGCGCAAAGAGTATGGCACGTCCGCGAAGGACGTGGCCTAAGTTGCGAGCACATTTGAGCGTAATGGAGTGGCGCGTCCCTAAGGGACGTGGCCTAGGTTAGCTAGCGCTGAGCGCTTAGGTATTGCGCGTCCCCAAGGGACGTGGCCTAGGTTGCTACCGCTAAGCGCTTAGGTATGGCGTGTAATGACCCGACACCCTCCACCGATATTGTCCCCACTTAGCCAATGTGATTATCCGGCAGTGTGGGGTTTTCAACGGGCACCGCTGCGGTCCAGCAGCAGCTTCCCAGGAGGTCACCCATCCCTGGATTACTCCCGCCTGAGCACGCTTAACTGTAGAGATTTCTGCCAACTGTGCTGAAAAGGCCTCGGTGTTAGGAAATGACAAACCATTATCTATATTCTATTCAGCGAACCCTACCCGTCGAATCGGGATATTATAATACCGCCACCTTAAATTGGAGCGGTCCTCACCTCCAGATTATATTCAAGCCCAGATCTCCGACGTTCCCTGCCACTTATGAGACCAATACCTGACCCAACCCGTTCAGCGTGCTCTTTCACCCTCGACAGGTGACCCGTTGTCGGCTCTGATACCATTTGTAATGACTAGACCCTCCAAAAATATTGTTCCCATTTAGCCACTGTGGTTATCCGGCAGTGTGAGGTTTTCTACGGGCGTCGGTGCGGTTATCCAGCAACATCTTCCCAGGAGGTCACCCATCCTTGGATTACTCCCGCCCGAGCATGCTTAACCTCATAGCTTTCTTCCAACTCTGGAGCCAATTATGCTGAAAAGTCCTCGGTGTTAGGAAAGGACAAACCATTACATATATTCCATTCGACAAGCTCTACCTGTCGAATTGGGGTATTACATGGAGCGTCCCCAAGGGACGTGGCCTAGGTTGGTAGCTAGCAGTTTTGGTTGCTAGCGCTTGATTGTGGTGTATCTCTTGAGGACACAACCTAGGTTTAGATAGTGCTGGTGCTTTGGACAACGCAAAGTGTTATGGCGTGTTCCTCGGGGACGCAACTTAATAGGCTAGTGTTACCCTTGGTGCTAGTGCAGAGAAGCTAGGCTAGCCTAGTGCTAAGGCACAACGTGCTCTTTTAGAGGCATTTTTCTTTGATTGTGGCGCGTTCAAGA
This sequence comes from Papaver californicum, assembly GCA_023531435.1. Taxonomy (NCBI): domain Eukaryota; kingdom Viridiplantae; phylum Streptophyta; class Magnoliopsida; order Ranunculales; family Papaveraceae; genus Papaver; species Papaver californicum. The sequence continues at coordinate 21,318,560 of JAJJMC010031210.1, forward strand.
GGAACGACGCATATCTTATGGCATATCCTTGAGCATAATGCTAAAGTGGCATATTTTGTAAGGTCAGGACGGCATATGCCCATTCGAGACAAGTTCAAGGAGTTCAGCTGCAAAATTTATACAACTCGAGACTGGTTCAAATGGCATAAATTTTGTGAGTGTTTAAGAGGCTACAATATCAGTTTAGAATGCCTCTAGCTATTTGTATAGACTGTAATTTTAATTCTTTACGGAATATTAGTAGATACAATATTTGTGTTTTGATATAGAGCTAGAAGCATTCGCATAAATATGCATGTGTACTTCTATGTTCCTGCTGGCAATTTTACAATTCTAGCCGTTGTCTAAAACTCACCATCTACTACTTGCAACTTTCCATAAGCTCGCAGTCACAAGTATTGATGCTTTAGAACAGATAAGACTAGATTTTTATTTGTTCTCTCGCGAGTGGAATGATATTATTATTATGGATCTTAAGAAGTATGATAGAAGTCGTTTGATTACTATGGAGGGTGAGGTTATTCGATAGAGTCTTTGGTGTTTATTTAGTGTTTACTTTAGTGTTTATGGTAGACTTTTGAGTTGTTATTTATACGCAAGCCTTTTACTTTCTTAAGTAAGCCTTGAAGGAAATGATGATACGTATGGGATGATCAATGTTCTTCTTTATAACTATACATTTTCTTCTTGTTGTTCTAAGAATAATTGGTTGGTTGAAATATATCATGTTCTTTCTAGGTATATTATTAGGAATGGTTTGTTGGATTCTGACGTTTGTCTCTGGAAATCTTTGGAGCTTCAATTGTTAATGCGTCTTTCTTTCGTGCCTTTTTTCATTGTATCCTTATATTCATTTTAATTATTTGAGAATTTGGGACATTATGTTGGATACCATTTTGCATTATATTGGATGGGATTGGGATATTATTTCATATGGTTGGTACATGTGTAACGTGAATCATGTCAAAAGGTCACAAGTAGTATGTTTAAGGGTTTTTTTTTCTCTCGAAAGAATCCTGATAGTTTTTCACTATGTTTTTTTTTTCCAATCAATCCAATCCTTTAGGTGTTTGCATGTCTAGGATATTATGTTGGATATTATTTTGTACTTATGTTGGATATACCTTGACATGAAACCTTTAAGCCAACTATTTTCTTCGGTGAGGGCTCAGGAAGTCATTTCATATGCTTGGTATAGGTGTAATGTACATTTGGTTGATGGTCACAAGTGGTCTTGGATAGGGTGGTATGTGTTTTTTTTTGTGGTATCACAAGTTGTATGTACTTCTTTTGTTTGAAGGGAATTGGTTTGTAATCACCTTTGCTAGACATCCTTGCTCTGGGATGAGTGATGCTTCTCTTCGTATTTCATGTTTACTAATTTATGAGCACTCAACTTCGACGTACCCCTATCTTGAAGGAGTCTCCAATGAAAGTGATTTTTCCTCATTGTTTGAGTGGAGCCGATGAAGTTTTAGCAGAAATGAATGCAACTTATTTAGTACTTGACAAAGTGAGGAAATCTACTTTACAATCTGGTGGCAGCCCTTGTATTGACACCTTTGTTTATTTTTCGTTTATTTTTCTTCTTGTAGTTGTAATAGTTATTCTTTTATTTTTAGATTTAGTCTCTATAATGGTTCAACTTTCAGTTTAGTATCTACTAGTGATGGATAACCTTTGATCCTTTTGGTGCTTTTGCTTATAAAAATAAATAAAAATGCTAGGTTTTTCGAGAGAGAATCCTTTTATTCTCAATGATAGAATCGCTCCACTTTCAACCATGGGATTCTTATCAGATTTTCACAGGATGTTAGGCGGTCAACCTAGAATCGCTCAATTAAGAAAACCAAGTGTTGGTTTATGGAAAGGCATATACAAGTAGTTGAATCTTTTAAAAAGAACTGTATTTTTCAACTAGAAGAGGGAAAATGTGAAAGATGGAAGGGTACCAAATACACCACCAACTTTTTCGTTACGGAACATATAAACTATTCATGTGTGAACTTCAATAGACAAGAAATATCCTTTCATAATCTCAAGTATGGATTTTTGAATCACAAGGATTGATTAACGTATAACCTGCTTATACTTTTAATTATAAAGATAAATAAATACAATTTGGAAAACAATTGTACAACAAGACACCATAAATTTTTTAAACGAGGAAAACTGCAAAGTAGATAAACCCCGGGACCTCATCCAGTAAGAATACACAGTGTATAAGGCCCTACAAACACTAGCCTATCATATGACTTTGGTATGGAATGTAGTTAAGAAATAATAAACCCTCCAAGCTACTCTACTTCATTTGTACCCCTACGTCTCTTGATTATCGCAAGAACTTACGCACTTGATTCTCATAGTTGATGTCCTTTACAGACCTAGGATTTTCTCCTCAGTCATTTGTTAAAACTAACGCTACCCTGCCTCAAATAGTATGCTTGGTAATTTCATTTCTGATACAAGATCAAAGAGACATAAATGTATTCCCTGATTTAAGAGAATTTAAATCTACAAGAGCTATATTCTCTTTAAAAGTTATAGAGATACCTAATCAACTATCTTCATAAGAATAACAAACTAGAAATTAATCTAAGATGTAATCTTGTGGAAAAATTACAAGCAAGGTATCAATTGATAAGCGGTATACTCAATCATGTTTGAAGTTTTCTATCGAATCTGAATTTGATCATTAATTATTGAATGACCTTATATCATAAGAGAAGAACCTTATAATATACAAGAATTACAAACATAACAAATACATATATAGGTTACAAAACTATCTTTCTTAGAAGATAGGTGAACCCATGCTTCATGAATCCCAAGTGAAGTCTTTCAAAGTCGCACCTTATATCTCGAAGATCCTTAGGTATTTGGACAACACACTTTTCAAAGAGATACACAGGTGTGTAGGGATTGAGTTTTTCATTATTGTTGATGTCTCTAATTTATAGTAATTGGTAAAGCCAAGGTTACTTAACATGTAAGCAATGAATTTCTTGCAACCCAAGTTAATTTTTAATTGGTAAATCTAAGTCGTTTCCTAAGATATATAAATATATTTCTTTAGTTAGAGTTAGACTTGCATTAAGATTCTTTCCATAGTTAGAAGTTGTAAACAATTATTACCTCAAATAAATTATATGAAAAAAATAACTACCAAAGATAACTTCAAAATATCAGGAGAAAAGAACTACACTTTCCAAGCAAAGGAATTAGCTAAGAAATATCAAATTTGTAAGCGTGTGAAAAGTTCGCCTTGAAAATGAAAGAAGAATGGATGACTCCAAATCCAATAGAGTATTGGTTAGGACGTTAAGCTTTTATGCTCGTGAATTTAAGGAATTAAGCTGACACCCTTTAGGAAAAAACGACTGTGCCTGCTAGGATTGGAAATCTTGTATTTTACCTATCCATACGATTGAGACCTTGCGTTTCCATAATAGTGTAGCTTTAGGCGAAGGGAGATCCATTTCATAAGCTAGTAGGTTCGCGAAATCAAATGTAGAAGGGCATCAGAAACATTATAGCCTTGATGGGTTTTTCAACTCATATAATTATGTTCTCGAACTCAAATGTCCCAAAGTCATCAGTAAAAGTTTTCAGTTATAGGTTCGTGAACGCAAAGGTTTAGGTTCACGAACTCAAATGACAAAAATTGTCAGTAGAATTTTTCTACAATAGGTTTGTGAACTTAACCTTTGAGGTTCACAAACTCAAATAATGTATAAGCCTTTTATTGAGTTTTACAAACTTTAGGTTCAAAAATTCAAAATTTAGGTTTGTGAACTCAAGTAATTGAAAATCATTAGTAGCAAGCTACTAAAAAAAACTTTACAAGCCTAAAAATGAATTTGTAAGTCTTGAATTTTCATCAACACACTTGTTCTTTCTCTCAAGCTTACTTTCGAATTCTCGACAAGCAAGAACTTGGAATCAAAACATCACTAGACTTAGCAAAATCTAATCCGTGATAAGATCTTTCTTTGTATATGGTCTTTCAATAAAGTCTTTGACTTTGCTATGATGGATATAGATAGATAAATCGATCGATCAATAGAAGGAAAAATAGTCTAAAAGGAAAAAAAACAGTCTTCGGTACTAACCTCGATTAAGTTCTTCAAATTCATGTATTTGTGTGATCTTTGATTTTTCAGTCTCGGTGAGTTACTTGGAAAATCCTAAGACTATACTACCTAATCTAATACAAACCGAAACTAACTTTAGTAAGCTAAATCAAGAAATAATTTAGAATCTAAGTTTGGCAATGGACTTGACATACCAAGGCTCGTAGGCCATTAGTTGGGCAAGTTATCTCCTGCTGCCTTTTTTTATAACATATATTATATTATTTATACGAATAGCTGGATTGTAGCAAAATCTGATCATACCTTGCAGCAAGGAAGAACTTGGAGCCTGGGATTAGAAATGAGACTTACTCAACAACGAATATCTGAAGTTTGATATCAAACCATTCTCATTTGATATCTCAACTTGGTCTCAGGTAATGACCATCTCCAATGGAATACAGACAACTCGGGTTTTTTCTCTATGAAATCATGTTATGCAAGTCTAGAGAGAGCACATCCCAATAACGTTAACTGAAATGTTTGGTCTGGTTCTTTGGCTGACAAGGTTGGTTTATTTTTGTGGTTCGTATTTCATAAGAGATTAACAACTACAAACACTATTTATAGGAAGGGGAAGCTTATAGTTAATGTGTGTCTTCTTTGTTATAAGGATGTGGAATCAGTCTCCCAATTGATGTTTCACTGTTCTTTCTCAACCAAGATATGGTATCACCTCAAGGAGCCAATATGATTTATTGTTCCCTTACCTAATTGTATGAATACGATTATTAAAGGGTGGAGAGTTAGATTTCAACATCCGATTGCGAAAACGTTTTGGCCTGTAATACCAGCTACCATTTGTTGGTCAGTTTGGAAATCCAGAAACCTCATCATCTTCGAAGACTGTACTACTCATTACATTGCGGTCATTGATCATGTGAAAATCCAAACCTTTTTATTGAGAGGAAACTCGGAGGAGCTAAAAGAGACTAACTTAGATTACATTGTAGGAAATTGGGACAATTAATTTATGACATAATTTTATTGTGTTCTCCTGTGTTATGAGTTTTGAGTTACTGGAATAGTTTGTTTCTTAATCAGGTTTGTATGCTTTTTAAGCTTGCTTGTGCTTACATCTAGTAAGCTTTTTCTGTATATATTCTTACCTTTTATCCACCACAAAAAGATGATGAAGAAAACTGTTTTCATCTTTAATTGCCCTATAAGGCTTAGTCTTAGGAAGAAGAGAAGAGGTACCTTAAACCGTATTGACATGTGAGCTAGGGGGAATGGCTAAGTCTTATAGTTCAAAAGGGATAAAAAAACTAAATGAAATATTATTTCTTGCTTAATTTTTTACAGATATATTAAATAAAAAAAATGAAGATAATACCTTCTAATTATATATATATTACCAATATGGGCTAGCTGCGAAAAAGAATGTGAAAAATCAATATATTATACATGGTTTTAGTAGTTCTTTAGACGAGACATTGTATTTCGCCTAAGTTTCATCCCCTCACACTTTCCCCATCTTGGAGAGACATAAGGAACACCTTTTTTTGGCCACAATTTTATGTATGATCCCCTAATTTTCATCTATAAGTGTCTTAGCATAAAGCCAATTACCTACAAGTTCACTTGTACTGAGAATTTTTATAGAATCGATGTTATAAAGAAAACAAAACGGAAAAATAAAAACACATAAGATTTATTTAGTTCACCTAGATTAGATTAGTCCAAGGAACGACTGCGGTTTTCGTTATGATCTCAAAAACAAAGTTTAGAAGAATACAACAAAGATAATATAATAATAAGATATAAACTCTAGATAGAGCAATTTTCTATCCTGTCGGATCGGATCAATACGAATTGAATCGTATATGAACAAGCTCCACACAAACATAACTACTTTCTCATTTCGCATTGGTGCAAAATACATAGCAAGCCGCGTGGTAGTATTTGACGATTACAGTAGTTACGAATCTTACTGTAAGACAAATCAAACAAAATGATGAAGAAATGGGAACAAAATCATTTATTAGACTTGGTCTGACGTTTTTTTCATTTCGTGTCCATAGTCAAACCGTGGAATAATGTCCATAGATTTAGTACATAATAAATCATTCGGGCACCGACTATACGAATTGTCTGCTAAGTCAAACATTGACTTTTGACGGTGCATTCTCTTCTTAATTAGTTTTTAACTTTTAACTACCTAACAATAACTACTTTTGTTGGATTTATAGAATCTCAACTGAAGAGCTAAAGGGTTAGTTGGTTATCGCTGTACAGCTTATAGGTCAAGATGGTCGGTGTGCCAGCCACTTTATTACAACAACACTGTCTGGAGAGCCTGGACTCCTCAGAAGCTCTAGTGATGATGATGGTGTTGGGGAGGCCAAAATCAAAATACATCACTAGCTAGTAGCTAGGAAGTTTGACCAATGTGAAACTTTGAATTCTTTTGGAAGATGAACAACATATACACATTTGATAACAACTTAACAAGAATACAGTCCCCTAAATAAGAAAGCATCCCCCTTTAAAGCTTACGTGCGAAGGAGAAGAAGAGGCAATTCCAACTTACATAAAGATTTCTTTTCTTTTCTAGTGCCCTTCGATCTATTACTCTAGCAGTCAGTCAAGGTAGCATTACTAGTTTGAAAATAGCGGCCAGAAAAGAACACAAATTAGGTTTGTCACTTGGGGATAATAACTACAATCTATATGTATAACATTCAATCTTGCATTTATATCGAAAGGATGTCCACAAACACATAGTAGTATTTTTAAAGTATGTGTGTGTGGAAAGGGGAAAGAAAAGAAATACATAAAAAATTACTGTAGTCACACATAGTAATATCGAAAGGGGAAAGAAAAGAAAAAGGTACAGTACTGTATGTATCTTTAAAGTATCCACACACACACAGCAGTAGAAAATCATAAAATTTGAAATACATATAGTGTTTGATACGTACCATCCAAAAGTTATCATGTGTCTATCCTTTTCTGTAGTCATCACTTTGCAAATACAAGAATTTTATGAACTGGCACATTATGATCCATATATATTCCCCTCCCACTTACCCAATTAAATACTACTAGTATACTACGTGGATTACCTATTGGCCTTTGCAGTAACATATAGTAGTATTTTTACACCCAATACCAATCTCACTGACTACACACTAATATATTTTAATTAATTGTGTAAATTAAAATCTTCATTTAAATTGTTCTCTGATCTGCGAACAAGGAGCCAATGACTTCTTCCCATATTTGTTAGGAGCTCCTCATCAAGTTGCAAGCGCCAATTCAGTTAAGTCATAATAAATCTTGTGGCGTCCCTTTCCAAAGTTGGATTAATGTGCTGTGTCACTGCACATACCGATAAACCTTCACACCTCTCTATCCATGATTGCTGGATTATTCCATTTAGTGATAAGGCCTAGCCAACAGAAGAAAGTCAGTTGTTTTTTTCCTTTCTCAAACCTCCAATCAATACTCTAATTCATTATTATTCGAGTCTTGAATCAACAACATGAGAGGTTGCAAGACACTCTACTTAAAATGGCATTGAGTCAACAATCATGGACCATAATTGTTTGTATTTTGTTTTAGTAGTAGGAGTTGTAGGGTTGTCGTTTTTATCAGTCATGTCTGTATGCCCTTGTTCAAGCTATTTACTTCTACTACCACACCAGATCATAAACGAAAAAAAATAAAAAAAATTATGAGTTGTAACCCAAAGTTTAGTGTGGATCAAAGTGGGGTAATCTAATCTAATTACTTAATTAGTGCTTGGATTATGCTGCTGCATGTAGATTTTGTTTGTTTTCTGTAAAATATTTTCTTTTTTAAGCTTATGGGTCATTGCTAGTCATCATTCCCTTGTTTCACGGACAAGTCCTAATAACAACAAACCAGATTGAGGCTGTGGATGCCTGTCTTTTACAGGTCAACATCCCGTTAAATTTGACTGCAATTTCGGTTAAACGATTTTTCTTCAGGTAGAATAATTCGATTTTTAGGCTGAAGATATATGGTGGTTAGAAAAACCTTGATGACTAAATTGTTACTACATGTGTGTAGTGTTTAAGAAAGGAGGGCTGATTTGAGTAACTTTCCCTTGTCTGGCATTCCTCCTTGGCATAATGGTTTTGTTTTCCCAATAACAGCCATCTTACAGAAAGGTGAAGAGACAAAATCGTAGAATCAAAACAAAACGCCGTTATATAATGCTTAGCTGTTAACTGCTGGAAACTCTTCTTCTTATCAAGGACTTTTCTCCTCCTGTATGGACCAGCTGGCACGGCACTCAGCCCTTGCACATGGCCACAGCTGCTTTTGTCTGGATTGTTTAATCATTGTTCACTTTCACTTTTTTACCCTCCTGATTCTACTTTCTAATTTCATACACAACTTTTCAATATTGCTTCAATTAGAATCTTCTCTATATGCCAACTTCAATACTCCTGCCTGCATACACACATAATTTTATATCATTGTCGCATCACAGTCAAAGCTTATTTACAATTGGTTTTTGGGTGAATTTTGAGATTGTTACTCTCTTTTCATGCCTTAACTTTCTCTTTTTCTTTTTCTTTTTATTCTTCTTTTTATCTTTATTCTTGGTGATTTTAACTAATTGTTTGACGAATTATTTTCTCTTTGTAAATGATGTTAGATGGTTCTATAATTTTTCAGTATGGCGCATTTTTCTTTGTTTTTCTTATATTTTTAAGTTGGCTAGGTATAAAATGGCACCACAAAACAGTTTTTTTTCTAATGTTTGTCTGATTATAAGTTGATTAGATTGGAGATTATTAGAGTTGGTCTAGGACACTGTTGGGAAAACACGAAAAACTGTTTCAATTTTGTTTATAAATATTATATATTCTCTTATTGTCCTACGAAATCAAGTAATAGAACACTACACAGTGCCATTCTGTTCATGCACGATGATTATTAAAGGTATAACACATCCACACTAATCCATGCACTACTAAATGTCCTGGCCTCCATTTCTATTCCTTCCTATAAATTAAAACCCCGATAATGTACCTGTTAGCAGTAGTTCTGTAGCCATAACTTTATGCTTTTTCCCCTTAAGCTAATCAAACATTGAACACGGTGTTGGATCATGGTTATGGTGCCGTATCTACGCATATGTATGGATACTGAGTGGTGAGTATCACCTGGTAGTTGGTACTACTAACACATAACGGGGATGCAAGAACCGCATCTCAAAGCAAAGATAGACGAACCATGTAAGGGTATTTAATGAAATAAGTGATATAAAAATAGAAAGGTAAGTATTAGGGTTTTAGTACTTTATCTATGCGAAGTCATTGGTTAGTGTTACACCGTTTTACTAACTTGAAGTGTATGAAATAAAATCAGACGGTACCGAATCTAATCGAGAGGGAATATTTATATGTGTGCGTGTGAACACACAAAATGTCGACTCTCTAACGTCAACCCCTAGGTTAACCTACGCACTCTTACCATTTTTAATTTATCTTTTTCCTAGCTTAAAAAAGGGGAAGTCAAAAATAAATCTTCAGTTTAACAATCAAAAGGCAAAATCTTCTTCCAAACTACGCGGGGACAAGATGGAGAAAATTAAAGAACTCAGCAGGAACAAAAGGATTTTTTTGGTTGATGCTCTGGACGTCTGGGTTTGGCTAGCGTGCCGCGTGCTCAAGCAATTGATTCACACCCATATATCATTCTATGTGGCGTGGATGCCTTGTTTAGGATAAGGTGAATGTTTGGCATATACAGTGAATAAGGCACCAAGTGCGCCAAATGCGATATGCAAGTAACATTCACACTTGGCTTATCTTATATATTAAAATTAAGATGTAATCTTCTGCTAATTTGATCTTCACTTCACGTTCACAGACTGCATGAATACTTTAATGGTTTATCTTCAAAGTCACTTTAACTTCTTGTATCTAATCGCTCCTAAAGAGAATATTAGAGCCTTAGGTGCTATAAAAAAAAATAAAAAATAAATGTTAAGGATTGGGCGATATCAGTTCTATCTTGGGAGGCGCGAAAATGAGGATTGTATTTTAACATACAACTCTAAAATGAAACCGGTGTAATATTTACACAAAAAAATTGTCGTCAAATTGTTTAATCCTCTTTGCTCAATAAAGAAGTAGAGGAAGAAAAAAAACGTTATCAAATGTATAATTTTAGTATATATTGTAACAAATTAACATAGCATGGAGTCCTATTTTATATAAGCTTCTTTAAAGAGTGTGCTTAAAACAAAATGACTTTATTGGCTGTTTAAAAACAGCCGGTTATCTGTATAATAATAAAAAAACAAAAATTTAGTTATAATGAAAAATAAGGTAAAATATAATACTAATAGTCCTATCTAAAATCTAGTATTTCTATAAAAAAAAAACTCTTATTTAGTTGTAACAAAAACGCTATGATGATTGATCATCACGCTAATTAAGTATCACCACTGATCAACAGTAAGAGCACCCTATACGTTAATCACGTTTGAAGTAATATTAAATGGTTTAGGTCCGATGGAGTCCGTATAAGTCGATCCAATAAGCGGTAAAGACGAGTTCAGATGAATAAGGAACATAAATGATACAGATAGATTTAAATCATCTCATAAATTTCTTCAGATGATCAGCTCGCAAATTGCTTCAGAAGACTAATAAACAGAAATTTCTCAAATCAGTTAAATCTGTGTTTGATCTGTGTGCTGCACCTGGTAGTTGGATGCCAGTTGCTCTTAATAGATTCCACAAGGTAATTTAGTTCTTGGTGTCGATGTTCGTCTGATTAGAGCAATTCCAGGTGCAATTTTAGTTGTGGAAGATATTACTACTAATGCTAAATGTAAAGCTACAATTGCAAAACATATGCGTATAAATGGTGTTAAGACTTTTAATGTGGTACTATACGATGGCTCTCCTGTTGTCGGTAAGGATAAAGCTGAAGAAGCTATGACCACTTTAGTGTTATCGATTCTCTCAAAATAGCAACCGGATTTTTATCACCAAAAAGCAATTGGCTCACCCACTGTCCAGGGCATTTATTTAGAGAAGTGGAACTGCGGAGACCATCTATCTTTTGCGGCACATTATAGAATTGTACTTTGTGGGTCAATTTTTTAGGCATCGATCGAGATTCGCTGATAAAATCTTAAAAACCAACCTTCTTCTCTGATTTATGTTATATTTGTTTTTTTTATTTTTGGGAATTAGAAAATATTGAAAGACCATCAACCTTTCTATCGCATCTCCCAATTCAAAGCAAACTCATCTCTCAAATTGAATCTACAATCTACATCAATGTAATGATTTTACCTCAGTTTAATACAACTATAGCTTCAAATCCAGTCGTAAACACTATCAAATTAACTCACAGAAACTTCAACGATTTATTGGGTAAATAAGGTCGGGCTCTGATATGCTCATGGTATTAACCTATTAAATCATGGGACATAGTTGCTAAAAACTTAATTAGCAAGTGTTCTTAAATCAGAATCAGTATTTGAATTCAACCCTATTAACCATTTCGAAGTTTTATCCTTCTCGTATATTTTGCATCACATGCAGATGAAATTGATCCCCTATATTCTTTATTTCAAATGATCAAAAGATCAGAGTCATAAGATGGAGCCTTAAGAGCGTCCACAGTAGGCAGACCATTCCCAAAGATCAAAGATTAAAAATTTTACTTTTTGGTCCGCCTTAAACGTAGCGAGTTAACGGGTAAATTTGATCAGGCAATTGTGTAAGGTAGCACCTGTAGTTGGGCGGTTGTGTAAGGTAACGTCTCAACACACGGGCATACGCCTAGGAATACGTTTGAATGGTGCGGACCATAACTTCAACGCTTGATGGTAGGCGTAACCGAAAAGAACGCCTGATGATAGACGCACCCCTAGACGCACGCCCCATAGACGGGCGCTATCTTGGTCGAACGCCTGGGACGGAATCATAGTCAAACACCCGTATTTTGTCTAACACGTGCAGCTGGTACGTGGAAATGAGACGGGCGGACGCTTAACATAACGCCTGGTTTATCAGGCGCTTCCCTAGCCGAACGCCCGTCTCACCAGGCGGACGGCTGGGTGAGCGCCTGTCTGGGGCGGACCTTTATGTTCTTCAGCCATTTTTCTCCTGCAATTTCTCCTGAACACCCACTACACTTGAGAAACTCCGCCCGCCCACCACAGCAACACCAATTTGTGAAAAGAAATCTCCAAAATCAAGCTTAACCCCTCATCAATATTGCAAAGGCTGAGTTGATTTGATACCAACTATTTCAAATCAAGATTATTTCAAAGGAAGGTAATAACCTCGATCTTTACTATAATTCTTAATGGATTTTAAAGGTTAACATTGTATTGTTTTGTTCTAATTTTGTATATATTAGTCATATGAACATAGCTAGATTAATTAGGTTTTAGAAATTATAATTTTGGAATTGGGTTTAATTCTAGGGTTTACATGTAAATTGGGTACACAAAAATTATGAGAATTTGTTGAAATTGAAGTTAAAATTGATTAAGTATTTTGTTAATTTTAGTTGGGTTGTGGGTAATTATATAATTAATTGAATAATATCATTGTTTATGAAATATGGGAACTTATTTATGTTGATTTTTATTTAGCCGTAAATTTTACGCAGATTCTGAAGATGAACAGAAATAGGAATAAAGTTACAAGATCGGGACGGATTGGGAACTTGAATCCAGCACCAACTGAATCTGGAAGTGGTGTAGTTGTTGATCCACATTTCGTTATTGATTTGGGGAATGAAGAAGTTCAATCACCAGTAATTGATAACGAAATTTCTGTAAAAAGGGATCGAGCAAATTTGTTGGTCAGGACATTGACCCGTTCGATTGACACTGGGGAGTTGATGAGTGTTGAAAAACAAAGAGGAGTTCTACAAGTGCTTAAGGAGATAGCAAATATTTCTTCTGAAGAAAATGTTGGTCGCCCCACCTAAATGAATTACGAATTTTTTTCTACATAGATGTTTTTATCTTTTAAGCGATGTTGGTTATGGTGTTGAACCTTATTAGTACTTTTATTACGAATATGAATCTCTTAATTTAGCTTGAATGAGTTGCTTGTAGTTTGTTTATATTTTTTTTTATTTAGGAGAAGAGTAGATAGGCGAAAAATGAGTGTTTGGTAAAAAAAATCGTCTAAATTAATTAATTACTCAAAATTTAAAAAGAAGTTCATTAACATTTAAGATAACAATTTATCGGTTAAAAATAAACTGAAAATAACACTATTAGTTCATAAAGTTGAAACTGAAAATGACAATGTTAATAAGAATGCAAATTTTTAGGTTTCAGGTATTCCAAGAATCCTTTAAGGTTGGCTTCTCCTTCTCTGCAAAATGTCTGCCTTCCTAAGTTCGATGTGCTCTCTTGTTATGGAATCCATCCCGGAGACATCCATCATCATTATACGAAACTCTTCGTCTGCTTCTTTCTTTGTGTCAAGTTTTTCTTTCCTAGCTTTTTTTGCTTTAAACTTTGCCGAAGACTCAGCTAGTTTTGCTGTAAACTCGGATTCTCTCTGCGACATCTATATTTTTGTTTGTTCTGTATATTTGGCTTTGAAGTTTTGTTGCTCTTTAATAATAATTTCCATCATTTCATGTTGGCCACTCGATTTTTCTCTCCTTATTTTCTTCTGTCGTTTCGCCTCTTTTTTTCCCATTTGACGGTTATATGTGTTAGGTATATCTCTTATTTCTTCATCTCCACTGGAATTGTCTTGGCTTGTTTCCTCTCTTTCCCGGTTTTCCTTACCGCTTTCAGAATCTTCATCAGCTTGTGATGAATAGAAAACAGCTGTCGATCATCGTGAATGTTTAATATTTTCTAACATAATAGCGTATAACTCTGCATGCTTAAATCTTTTGCCACCATTAGCTTCCTTGAAAAGCTTCCTTACTTCTTCAATCTATTTTTTTTTAATAAAGTCTAGTGGAGGATATACAATTCAAAACAATAATGTAATCGTCAAAATTAAATGGATACTTACCTTTGTTTCGGGGCCCCATCCAGTATGGTGTTCACGTTCCACTTCCGCCTATTTTGCAGAGAAAAGTGCCACATCTTTACTTATTCCCAGAAATCGTTTCTGAATGGAGGTCCAACTGCGCTGTGGCATTGAAGGTATGACTTCTTTCATCCCATTTAATATGCGAGGCCATAATCTTTCTTCTGATTGATCGGAACCAATACTACAATCTTGAGATATTGACAAATGAATTTTACATATCGTTACATCTTCAAATATAGTAAAATTTGGACCTCGTGGTTTTGGTGCCATCATTCTCACCGATTTGGAAGAAAAGTATATGAAAAAGAACTAAGTTTTTCTCGAATACAAATTAGATAACAATGGGTTTAGTAATATAAAAATGGATTAGTAGTCCATCCATATATTGGTATGTCAAAATATAGTCGTTACAACGGTAACATATCTCAACGGATACCTGTATAGGCGCTCGTCCAGAGTAACGCCCCAAAACAGGCGTACACACAGCCGCACGCTTACAAGAGGCTTCATGGCAGGCGCACCTCTAGACACACGCTTCAACTTAGGCGGAGGTTTAGGAAGACGCCCACACTTAGGCGGGGGTATAGGCAGACACTTGATTTGGACGATGATTTGGTTAACGCCGCCCATTGGGCGTGCTCCTACCGTAACGCTCCGCTGGACGCATCGTTAGGTGAACGCTTCATCATGCGTAATTTTGGTTTACGCCCGATAAATGAAACGTACGTCTACATTTACGCCTGTCATGAAACGGATAACTAACACATCATCTAGCACAAGAGCGAAGACGTAGATGCACGCTCGACTATAACCTGTTTGGTCCATTACTCGGACTTTCTTTGGTCCGGAACAGTGTCAAAAGTGGACCAAAGAGAAAATGTAGTCGTCCCACTAATCTTCTATTTGGACGGACCAAAGACCAAATATGAGTTTGGTCCGTCATTTGGTCCAATGATTGTGGACGCTCTAAAGTATTGCAGATCATACCTTAAGCTTTTCTTAAAGATTCGAACATTTTATTTATTATTTCACGATCATAAATCAACCATCAATCTTTACGATAAACAGTTCTCTCTAATTCTCTAAAGGAGTAGTTCTGGTCCACTTTCCATTACTAGGTATGCTTTCACATTTTTGATTAAGGGAGATCGGAGAAACAAAAGGAGATAAAAAGTAGGAAGAGATGACAGTTCTCATATTTTCCTATTTTAGACGAAGTTTTAGGGGAAACAAATATTTTTTTTTAAAAAAAAGAGAAAGAAACCATTTTACATATTTGAACTAATAAAAAAGGCTGGAATATGTACCTCCGGTTTTAGTGGGGTGCATAGATTTAGACCCTATTACCTTTTTAGAGATTTAAATAAAATAAAAGAAAATATTTTCATTATTTAGATAATCATCTCTTTTAAATAGTTAATATAATTATTTTGTTTTGTACACACTCTTTAAAGGAGTGTGCACAAAATTGGATTCATTTTTCTCTTTAAAATGATTCCAACACAACCATGATTTCTCTTTGGATTTTTAGGGTTATATTTTATGGTGATGTTTTTTATTTATTGACCACTTGTTTCATGCTTATTGATATTTACGTGGGGTTCTTGGTTACTCTTATCAGTAAAATAGTTTTTCGTCAACATTATCAATAAATTTTATATCATTCTTTATTTATTTTTAATTATAAACAATTTTTTCATAATTTTTCTAACATTATCTATATGATCTGTTATTTCTTATGTATTTTTGTTTTCCTCAATGTCTTTATTACAAAACTGATGCATCAATTGTAATCTAAAAGTTTACAATATAATACCCAACTAGATGATGCCTTTCACTTCCTTTTCCAAATACAGCATGAGTTACCCTCTCTGTACGTGGGATGGCATCTAAGTTAAGTCAATAATTGATTAAATTGGAAAAAATTATCATTTAACTTGCAAAACTCAGGAAATTCAGAGGTTGTTCCAAACAGCCAAGGGTCTTATCGTTGAATCACACTCCAAACCAGGGGCGTCTCTAGTATTTGTCTCTAGTATTTCTAAGGCTCAAAGCGAACATAAACAGAATTCCCCCACAACATCTAGATTAAGAAAATAATAATTTAATTTTAATTATCAAATGTCCCTGATCACATGAACATAGATCCCACAAAAAATGAAAAAACAATTTCCGCAATGTCTAGATTTACGGTTTATAAATTATTTTTAAAAAATGATAGCTCTTTTCAAAAGATTTGAAAAAAAAAACATAAATATATGGAATCTTTTCTGGTGTTGTCTAAAGTTATCTACAAAATAGGTTTAAGTTAGTCAAGAATCTCGTAACCCAGGAACATAATGGCACAACATCTATCATATATGCACAAATATATGATCTTTGACAAATATTTATTGTCTATCAAAATGACTAAGCGGGTATTTGGATATTAGAAGTAGAAGTGCTTCTGATTCTTCAGAAGCAAAAGTCATTTCTAGAATTCATAAGTAGAAAAAAGTTTGCTTCAATTTTTTTTTAATATTCAATCTCAATATTTGTTGTCAGTCTAATTTATGACTTTTTTTGCTTTAAAAGTAACTTTTGAGAGTGTATCCAAACACATCCTCTTATCGAAACTTTGAATATGAATTTTGATGGTTGTACTTAGAGCTTCTCTAATGGAATGCGTGTAAGGATAAATGTCTAAATCCACATAGGATGTAAACCTAAATTTATCTACATGTATATTCTAATCACAAAATGAACATACGATAATTAAAGCGGAAGCAATAAAAGAGGTTGATTTGTGTACCTCCAGCCATTGCAATTTAAAAGCTTAATTCTTGAGTATGCCCCAATTTCTTAGTTGATATAAACTTTGGTTCCAAACCCTCCTTCTCACTTTTAGATGGAGTATTCAGTTATGAGATTGAATTTGGTGACCTTCATTCACTGATTTTTGATATCACTTCTGTTAACTAACTCTAGTCATCATAGAGTAGTTGGCATGATAGATATAGTGGGTGGTTTTCTAAAAATGGGAGAGAATAATGGGGTTTACCTTGATCAATTGTAACTTCCCACTAAATGGATCTCATTCTTTTTCCTCTTAATTTTAAGCCATATGGTAAAAAGTATAACATTCTCCCACTTGATCCATTTCACGAGAGACTCCATATACGGATCATGGCGACTAATCCTCTTTAAGAGCAAGAATTAATCTTCCATGTATCACAAAATATTTAGTCTTTCACCACTCATACTTAACTTAATGAGTAAATCATATGTTTACTCTATGTCAAACTATAATGATATTTCTCAACAAGATAACTAAAGTAAGTATGTACATAATTCCAAATGAGAAATAATCCAACTAAATGAAAGCTTCAGAAAAACATAAAGAATGTACTACATAATGGGACCAAGTCCCATCCTTACTACATGATCCTTGAATCCTTTAACATGCATGCCTTTAGTCAAGGGATTAGGTATTATCAATTCAGTGCTAATGTGTTCAATGATCACTTTCTTTTCCTGCACACGTTCTTTCATGGCTAGATACTTTACGTCAATGTGTTTACTTCGACTTCCACTCTTATTATTCTTATCCATGAAGACAGCAGCTGAATTGTCATAATACATTCTTATTGGTCGGCTAATAGAGTCAACAACTCTTAGCCCAGATATGAAGCCTTTCAGCCATACGCCATGTGAGGTAGCCTCAAAACAAGAAACGAACTTAGCCTACCACTTCAAGACTATTTGTTCGTCTATACATAAGCATGTAATCCTTAGTACCCTTAAGGTACCTCAACACTTTCTTCGCAGCCTTCCAGTGATCGATTCCTGGGTTACTCTGATGTCTTCCTAATACTCCACGGCATATGAAATATCGGGTTTTGTACAGACCTGAGCATACATAATGCTACCAACAACTGAAGCATATGGAACATTTTTCATTTGTTCTCTTTCAGTGTCATTCATGGGGCATTGGTCCAAGCTGAACCGATCACCTTTTACAATGGGTGCTACACTTGGTGGAAGTTGATCATTATTTTTTTCAGGAACAATATCCTGAATTGATCACTCCCACTAATCAAGTCATTCTCAAGAAATTTGGCATTTCTTGATTCCACAATTCTAGTGCTATGAAGAAATCTACCATAGTACTCTCCACCTCTATCTAATCTCACAATCTTAATGTGCTTACCATATTGTTTCTCTACGTCAACCTTAAACAATTTAAAGGCATCCAAAACTTCGTCTTTGGAACGAAACAAGTAAAGATACATATATTGTGAATAATCATCTATGAAGGTGATAAAGTATTTCGGATCATTAACGTTCATGTCTGGACAACAATTGTTCGTGTGCATGATCTCTAATAGGTTTGAACTTCTTTTGGCACCAATTTAGTGTTTATTAGTTTGCTTTCCCTTAATGCAACCAATACACGTATCAAAATCAGTAAAGTGCAAAGTACCAAGTACCCCATCCTTTACCAATCTCTTAACTCTCTCAATGGAGATATGTCACAATCTCCGATGCCACAAAATTGAGGAGTCGTCATTCATAATACATCTTTTTAACCCAATATTAACATGTATAGAACTATGAGTGATATCATTTTGTAAATAAAGACGATAGACAAAATACCATAACCAATAACTTCAGAATTTTTGAGAATACTAAAACCAGAATCCAAAAAATTAAAGGAAATTCCTAAAGGTACAAGTCTTGAAACTGAAATCAAGTTTCTAGTGAAACCTGGTACATAAAATGTCTTTTCTAAATGCAAAATAAAACCACTACTTAAAATTAAACTGCATGTCCCAACAACTTTCACATGTGAACTCATCTGATTGCCTGAATAGATGTAGTGTTCACTTCCTATTGGTTTCCTTAGGTTTGTCATACCCTACAAGGTATTCGAAACATGGATTGTAGTACCAGAGTCAATCCACCATGTATTATGATTAATATTAACCATATTAGATTCATAAACAAACGCTAGAATATTATCTTTCTTCTCAAGCCAAGTCTTAAACTTAATGCAGTCCTTCTTTATGTGTCCCTTCTTTTTACAAAAGAAACACGTAGCCTCATTCTTTATGCCTTGGTTAGCTGAAAGCTTTCCCTTTTTCTTAATGTGATCCCTTTTCTTCTTTGAAGAAGAAGCAGTAGTAAGGTTCACCTTTTCGCCATCTTCCATCCTCAATCTCCCCTCCTCTTGAACACACATGGTCATAAGTTCATTACCATTTATCCTTATGTGTGTTATAAGATATTTTAAAAGGGACATGTTGTGGAGGAAGAGTGCACAAAATGAAATGAACTAGGAAATAATCAGACATGGTAACTTCAAAATCCTTAAGTTGGGCCGCAATATCCCTCATGCTCATGATATGATCAAGCACACACTTAAACCCATTGTGCCTCATGGATGAAAACTTCATAATTAAGGTGCTAGCAAGAGCTTTGTCAGAACTTACAAACTGCTCATCAATGGCTTTAAGGAGATCTTTAACCTTAGTATGCTTATCGACATAACCCCGAATACTAGCACAAATTTTGGTTTTTATGAACATAACTGAGAGATGATTAGATCGATCCCACTTTTCATAAAGATCAACTGCATCTAGAGTACTAGTCTCAGTTATGCTAGGTGGTTCGTCTTTCCGAATAGCATAATCGATATCCATCCACCCCAATTGTAAAAGCACTATTTCTTTCCACACCTTATAGTTATCACCCTTTAATTCAAGAATGTCACAATTGACATAAAAAATGTTTCCAGTTAAAATTGCTGCAAAGAAAAATTTATACATGCTTATAAACAATAATTTTTGAGACTTAAAACTTAATCATGATTTACCAATGCAAGTCATGCATAAAAATATGAATCTAGTGACATAAAACTTGCCTGTGGGCTAAAGTCCTACTCAAATTAGATTTATAACTACATGATGAAACTATTAAACCATATTCATTATTTAATTCCTGTGGGTAGATTAAGGAACATAATTCAATATTTCACCCCAATTAATCATACAAATATAATAAAATTTCCTGTGGGCATATTTCATCATATTACATATGATTACTTACAAATTTATGTCTAGTTTCCACATGTGATTTCTTAAGAAAATTTTAAATAACTAGAGATGCTGTGGCTACTCTCTAATTACTAAAATTATTAAATCACTTGACATATTTCTTTAATCTTTGTTCATGTACAATCCTAATAGTCATAATATATATATACTTATTTATAACCATTGCACATGTCAACAAATAATAATACAACAAATATATTGGAACAAAATCAATATGATTAAACATATTCTTTAGCACTATATTTGTTTGCAGTATATTATATATAGCTAAACATACTAGAGTCTTTGGAAAACTCTCTGTAACATCAAATTGTTTAATCTGCCAAGAAATTATTTTTCAGGTAGATAAGCTGTATGTATGCACTGTATCTTAGTCTCGAACAAGTAGAAGCTAGCTCGGTAATCACTTAGCATGGTCGCAATGCTAATCTTTAGTTGCCACAATATAGTTTGATTATCTTGATAATACCTAACACAGATAAATAATGGGATATCCGAGCTGACCTAACAAGCCCTCAATTAAATTGTCAGTCAAATGATTCGGCATTAGTACCAGACTATCAGTTCCATGAATTTTAGTTCAATCTTGGTTTTCAACCATCAGTTTCAGATAATGGACCAATGAAAGTTCCCGAGTTCCCATACAGACAACTCCAAGAAAAATAAGAAGCGGAAACACACAGAGCTAAGAAAGTAATAAATAAACATGCATAAACTTTCTACTCATTTGAATAGGCTTTGCATACCGTAATTTTCAAGCTAGGATGAACTGATTATGAACTTCAATTGACAGTGAAAATCAGTCCACATACTCCTACAGTGAGTGATGCAAACAGGCCACTAAACTATTAAAACATTACCATTGGCGGATGGATGCATCAACGCTTGATGGGCGGTTCGTTTCATTTCGTAGTTAGTTTGAAATGTTTAAGTATATTAATTAAAATTTCATTAGTCTATTCATTAGTTTAATTAGTTTGATTAAAGTTTAATTAATTTGATTAAAATTTAATTAGTTTAATTTAATTAGTTTGAAATGTTTAATTAGTAACTCATAGCATGTAGAATTACAAACTAATGTTTAGTGGGTTTACGCTTAATCTAATTACAAATTCAAGCGTAGTCTACGAACTAATGTTTAATGGGTTTATGCTTGCACTAATTTAAATTAACTAAGCGTTATCTTACTTAAACGCTCAACACAATGGTAATTGGTTATTGTTTAACTTCACTAATACTAACTCTAGCGGACGTTTAAGATGCCGCTCCATGTTGGGCGGAGCCTTAGCATTACGCTTCAATGGGGCATTGATTTGGTTACTGTCTGTTAGTGGGCGTGGTCCTAGACGCCCGCTCCATCAGACGTAGTCTTAGATGAACGCTTGATCAGACGGAGGTTTGGTTACCGCCCGTGTTTTCAAGCGTTACGTTAGAATAACGTCTGACATCAAGCGCTTCACTACACACCCGCTTAGAATCAGGCGGACAACTACACCACCGCTCGACTAAACCCAGTTTAGTCCAGAAAAAATCTCAAATTTTCTCCGCAACAATGCTTTTTCTGGACCAAAGAGTAGATTCACTCGTCCCGCTGTGGCTGAATTTTCTGGACCAAAGACTACATTTACTCTTTGGTCCGTGTTTCCCTCCAGCCATTGTGGAGAGACTAAAAAATTAAAATCGCATTGGGTTGGAGATGAATTTTTTTAATTTCCAATATTTAGGAATTTATATTTATATAAAAGATTTTTTACTAAAAGAAAGTCTAGACAATGTTGACAAATATGAAACAAGTACATCAACCATTGGAAAAACTATTATGTAATTATCATAAAAAATACCACTTATAATAAAAACTAAATACACATATACACCGGTAATCTAGCTGTATGCTCTTAACGGCTGTAGTAGGTATATTTTGGGTGCCGTTGTTTTTTCACTTCCTAGTAGCTACCGGGTGAATTGAGAGATTTGATTCACATAACTATAATCCCAAAATGAGTGACTATTTTGATTTTCCATGGAAGATATGGTATAAGAAGTCCTATTACCGTCATCTTCTCTAGAAAAACAGAACTAATGTCAATAATATCTTAAAGGATTTATGGCATTTTCCAAATTCAACAGCATATCCACCCAACCAAGTATTTCTTATTGATATTCAAGTTTTAACTTTTCATCTTTGAACATCATTTTTCTCAACATGTTGAATTCACAAAAAATTACGGATAAAAACAAACTCTGCTGTAATTAACCCATTTTCTATATATTTTTTTGGAATTTAATATATAAATTAACAAGAAAATCAAACATTTGTAAAAAAAAATAAAAAGAAAAAGAAAGAAAAAGAAAAAGAAAGGTTAGGGTTAGAGAGAGAAGAGACTCGTCTCGTGAAAGGAGAAGAAGAAAAAGAAAAGCCGTTCTCTCTTTCTTCCTCTTCTTCTTCTTCTTCTTCTCAGTGTATCTTTCTCTTTCTCTGTCTGTCTAAAGCCTTTTCAAGACTCACACATTCATTCCTTGCTTCCTTCTTTAAAATCACGAGATCCCCATCTATTTCCTCTTCTTTCTTCCTCTGTCTGAATTTTTCCATGTCTTCTTCTTCTACTACTTCCAGACAAATCTCTTCTTCTTTTTCTTCTTATCATTGGTGGCTTTCATATTTCTGTTGAATTAACAGAAAACCCAGAAACAAAAACATTTAAAGTTTTGATTTTTTTTTGTTTAATTAAAAATGTCAAATTCGAACAGACTCATTTCATCAGAGTTCGATTCTTCACTAAATGATCGATTTCGTAGTACTGCATTAACTTGTACTAATAATATTAAAGGAGGAGGAGTAGAAGATAATAAACCAGATTTCAAAGAACTGGATTTGGGTTCACCAGTTTCACCATTGAGAATAGCAAATCGTAACAGTAATGTTCCAACACCAAGCAGTAGTTCAGGTTCATCTGGTTCTGTCTGTGGTAAAAATGCAATTGTTAAAACGAGTCATTCTGGTGAGATTGAAAGTAGACATAGCCCAACTACTACTACTGTCACTGTGAATGAAACTACCCGATCCGTTCCAGTAAATCGCAATTCAAGACCAGGTCATGTACGATCTCACTCAGCAGGTGTTCCGTTGATTTATTCTGGAAATTCTTCTTCTTCAGCCAATTCTCCCGTGAATCTAAATGCTTTACCAGCTGGAAATATATGTCCATCTGGGAAACTACTCAAGACAGGAATGGCACATAAAAGTCCAGCAAGATATGATATTTTAGGTTCTGGAACTGGAAATTATGGTCATGGAAGTATAATGAGAGGTGGGATTGGAACGAAATCTGGTGGAAATTTGAATGAAGTTTTGAGTGGCGCTGGGAAATTAGGGAATTTGGTGGATCCAGAGGAGTTGAAAAGAGCTGGAAATGATAAGTATAAAAGAGGGAATTTCTTAGATGCTTTGTATTTGTATGACAAAGCTATTGCTATTTCGCCTGAAAATGCAGCTTATAGGAGTAATAGAGCTGCAGCATTAACCGGGCTTGGTCGATTAATGGAGGCCGTGAGAGAGTGCGAAGAAGCAGTCCGATTGGATCCTGGATATTTTAGAGCTCATCAGAGATTGGCTTCTTTGCATCTTAAGTGAGTATTCACAACTGGAATTCTCATTGTGGGATAATGTGATTATTTTTGTATACATTATGTTTCCAGTTTGATGTGATTTTTTTTTGGTTGCAATTTAGGTTATTTAGATCTGATTTACTTAAGATAGTTCTTGTTTTTCTGTTTATATTTGTGTAAGATTTAGATAACTTTGCTTTTTCTATGTTGATAGTGGTTGCTGTATTAGTATTCTGATACTAGTTTAGGAAAGATTTATGGGGTCCTTGTTAATCAAAAAAGAAATGAAAATAATTCATGGGTCCTTTGTTTTTTCATCTCTGGGCTTTCGAGGTTTTTCGATGAACAGGATCCATTGAATGTCTGTTTTGCCTTATGGTTGCTTCATTAGTTTAGATTCATGAGTAACTTTTGTAGCAAGATTTAACTTCCTTTGTAAAGGGCCATCTTTATGTAATTACTTTGTAGTTCCTATTTGTAAGCTTGTTTTGGTGACTTTGATGCCTTAGGAATAAAGATGTTCAGGTTCATGATTTTTAAGTACATTCCATGTTGATCTCCTTACAGGTTAGGTCATGTTGAGATTGCCAGGAAGCACATTTCTTTTCAAGGGCAGCATCCTGATCCAACCGAGTTGCAAAAGTTGCAAGCAGTAGAGAGGCATCTAAATAGATGTACTGACTCGCGGAGAATTGGTGATTGGAAGAACGTACTGAGGGAATGCGATGCTGCCATCGCTGCTGGAGCAGAATCTTCTCCTCAGGTAAAAATCGTATTATGGACTCAATTCCCTGTCATATAATCCTACCCTTTGATTTGATTTATAATGGATAAGATCAGATGGCCTGAAATGGTTAGAGTGGAATTTTACAGCTCCTTGCCTGCAGAGCTGAAGCCCTTCTGAAGCTCCATCAACTAGATGATGCAGATTCCTGCTTAGGAAAAATACCCAAATTCGAACCATCACCAGCTTCCTTCTCACAGACCAAGTTCTTCGGGATGCTATCAGATGCGTACATCTTCTTTGTTCGCGCGCAAGTTGAGATGGCATTGGGAAGGTGAGCTAATACACTACACTTTTGCTTATTGTTTTATGAACACCGTGGTAGAGTGAGTCTTGTTTGAGTTATTATTAGTTTGGACAGATTTGAGGTAAAAATCTAGAATATGAGAACAGAAAGGAGTCGTGTTGATGCACTCGCTGTGTAGTGTATATCTATCTTTTTCATACTCGCATAAGTTTGAAAGTAGCTTTTGGATTTGGTACCAAACATTTTTCCAGAATTCAAATTTCTCTAGAACTCGGATTTTCTTATTGTATCCCGATGTTTGTGAAAATTCGTTTTGGATTCGTGATGCAAAGATGGGTTCTACGAAATATATTCTAAGGGTCTTGGGTTGAATATTTTTCTTAGGTTTGACAATGCAGCTTCGGCTGCTGAGAAGGCAGGGCTCATCGATCATCGAAATGCTGAAGTTACAGTGATGCTTAACAATGTGAGGTTAGTCGCAAGTGCTCGTGCCTGTGGGAATGATCTTTTCAATTCTGGCAAGTATGCCGAAGCCTGTTCAGCTTATGGAGAAGGTCTTAAGTCAGACACTTCGAACTCTGTTCTCCATTGTAATAGAGCAGTTTGTTGGTCTAAACTTGGAAATTGGGAGAGATCTGTCGAAGACTGTAACCAGGCTCTCAAGATCCAGCCTAAGTATACAAAGGCCCTTCGTCGGCGGGCTGCGTCCTATGGCAAGGTGAAAAAGGGATTTCACTTTGTATTCTAATTTCAAATTTTAAACTTTTTAGAATTTCTAGCTGATCAATTGTTACATATTTTTGGCTGGATTATAGCTTGAACGGTGGCTTGAATCTGTGAGGGATTATGAATCTTTGAGAAAAGAACTACCAACGGACAATGAAGTGGCGGAAGCTCTGTTTCATGCCCAAGTTGCACTGAAGAAATCTCGAGGGGAGGAGGTCTCCAATTTGAAATTCGGTGGTGAAGTTGAGGAAATCTTTGGCGCGGATCAATTTAAAGCTGCAATATCTTTACCTGGTCAGTAGTTACTAACCACTTTGTTTCTAGGATGTATTTCTTAGATTGTAGCTGTATACGACATAGCTCACGTGGCAAACAAACACAAATATGATACGTGTAAGAAAAAAAAGAGGATGACCCAAATACCATTGATATACCTTCTTTTTCAGTATACCTAAGGCAACATCCTTGGCGGGATCAAGTTTCCCAATACGCTTAGGCAAATTATGTACCGGTAAAAAATTAAAACTATTATTTGCTTTAGGCAAATGATAAAATCTGGTGTTTACAAAGTTTCTTTTTTAACACTTTTCCTCCCACCAGTTATAAATAAGAAGTGAAACGAGAAAAGAAAGCTATATAGTTTCCTACTGATGCACATAGATTGAACTTGAAATTGCAGGTGTTTCAATTGTCTTCTTCAAGGCCGTTTCACACCAACAATGTGATCAGATTTCCCCATTCGTTGACACGTTGTGTGTTCAGTACCCATCTGTGAATTTTCTCAAGGTTAGTAACTAGCATTAGAGTAACAAATCTTTTTACTTTTCACTGCATATATAAAATAAATTGCCCATTAATCATTCCAATAAGTATGATAAGAATGTGGTTAATTCAAACATCATTATGTGATTTTGTAATTTTAGGTGGATGTGGGAGAAAGTGCATCAGTAGCCAACACAGAAGCTGTTAGAATTGTGCCGACATTCAAGATTTACAAGAATGGCAACAGAGTTAAAGAAATGATCTGTCCTAGCCATCAAGTGTTGGAGTACAGCGTAAGGCATTACAGTCTCTAGAACCACAACTAACTTGCGGTTCTTATTGCAACATTTCTACGTTCCCTTCTCATGATCCAGCCTCTGTTGCTTGATAGTAATTTCCCCACGCCCTCCGCTATTCAGTGTTAAGTACAGGGATTACCAATTTTCACCTGTCAAAAAAAACAGCCTGATTCCGTAGAGCCAAGGCCTGAGAAACCCAGAGTAAAAAGTATTCTTTCTTTTTCGAGTCTTTAAATTTATTCATTTCATTTCCATTGCTCTCTCTGGTTTTCTGTATTCATTGTTTCCGCATCTCCTTTTACTCTTCTTTCTTGCTTCCATTAGAGGCTTTAAGCTGGCCTCATTCATGTGACCCAACTCTCCTCAGGTCCTGAAAGATGAGATAGTGTACAATTAAGAGAGGCCTCTCTGAGAGGTTTGTTTGGTAGAGAGAAGAAAGAAAGAGAGAGGGAGAGAGTGTATGTAAATGTATGTATGTATATGATATATATCAAAATATTGGAAGCCATGATGGAAGGCTTGAGGCGTGGTGGATAACATTCCCAGCTGGGTTATTGAGAGAGGGGGAGTAAAAGATTGATCATGAGTAGCGTGGTAATATTCATCTATGTTGTTTCTGCTCTTACCATTTCATAAATAATTTCTCAACATTTTTCATCTCTATATCTTAAATCCATTCTATCTTCTTGTATTTTCCATGATTAATGATTACTGCTCATGTTGAATTACTGTTATAAACCATTCTTGGATCTTGATGTAACAGAAACCACGCTGGAGGATTTGTTTGAGTAATGTGGGGTTTTTGTGTTATATTTCTTTGGAAGGATGTTATTTATATTAGATCACTGTGCAGGTATATATAATAAGGAAGTACATTGTCTTTAAATGTGAAGACTGCTTACTTTATGAGGTGGTTGAGATAACCTTGGAGGCATTCATTTATACCACCACATTTGGCTTCGACTGTAGTAGAGTCTTCTTGTAATTTAAGATTCTTTGTTTTAACTGAACTTTGATTACCCTCAAATTTAGTAACCTCATATAGGGGCTCTCACATTTGTAGAGGGGCTCCAGTTTGAGGCAGTGTGATCCAAAAATGCGTTAAAGGGTGTCCTAGGGGTTATGTTAAATGTCCATATTACGCTTCTATCAATTAATACCTAAACAAAACAAATCCTTTTCAATTTTCATTTCATATCAAACTCTCTCAAAACCCAACCGTAACCCATTTCAATTCTTTCTCCATCAAAATTTCTCGTCGATTAATCGTCGATTCGAAAAATTCTTCGTCGATTAAACTCAAAAATTCGTGATGAAGAACCATACTAAAGGGGTAGAAGGTAGTAGTGATGCCAACCAAAATTAAACTTTTCAACCTAATCAAGAGATTGAAGAACAAATCGGTGGTGAAGGAAATCAAACTCCCCAATCACAACAAATGGTGTATATGAGGTATTGAACAAAACCCATGTTATTTTTAGAACTCAAAAGTGATTGATTTTGTTGTTTGATTGTTGTTTTTGTACAAAAAAATTGGTTACAAAAGAATTTACGGTTGGGTTCGATTGGAAAAGCCAACCGTAAATGAATGTTCTTAAGATTTTACGATTGGATTCCATTCGAACCCAACCGTAACTGGTTTGTTCTATATTTTACGGTTGAGATATTAAAAAAACCCAACCGTAAATGAAAAGGTAGGAGAAGAAGAAGATGAAATTTTACGGTTGGGTTCGATTCTGAACTCAACCATAAAAAAATTTGGACTAATTTTTTTTTTATGAATTTTACGGTTGGGTTCGATTGGTAACCCGTAAATAATTATGGTTAGTCAAAATTTTTTGTTGAGGATTATTTACGGTTGGGTTCGATTGGAAAACCCAACCGTAAATACTTCTGGTTAGTTAAAATATTTTGTTGAAGATTATTTACGGTTGGGTTCGATTGGAAAACCCAACCGTAAATTCTCCTGTGTAGGTGATGTTTATTTTTTACGGTTGGGTTCTATATGTGTAACCCAACCGTAAAATTTTTTGAATTTTCAAATTGAAGTTGTTTGAGTTGAATTGCTTGGAAATTATCTAACTTGTATTGCTTGTATGTTGTAGGAGAAAGAAGAAGAGGGGTAATAATTTAACACAAATTTCTCATACTCCAACCCCTCGCCACGGAGTTCATTTAGGGATAGACAATAGAGGCTTGAGAAAGAGCCATAAGACAACTTTTGAGGTAGAGGGTGGTAGTTCTCCTCAACTTGCACTACCTCAATATAATGTTTTCCAAGAATTGGAAGATCTACCGGTGTTCAGTGGAGGTGCTCTTGTGATTAGAGAACCACCACAAGAGCAACAATGGGAGGAGCAAGAGACAGACATAGAACGATTTGTCCCTCAAGGCAAAGGTAAAGAAATTGTTGTTGCTTCTGCTGAACCTTAACCGAAGGAAAAAAAGCCAAAGAAGCAGCCAGAACCGAAAGGGAAGCATATTCCCAAAGGCAAAGACGTGTTGTGGCCTAAGAAGAGGAATGAAAGACCTTGGGGTGAGGCCCTAGACAGGCCTGCTATATTATTTGGTTATCCCCATTCATGGGATGCCAAAGTTGCTGAGACTAGGGTATTAATCTAAAAACTTCGCTTGTTTTGTTAAATTTCCGTTTTGTTTAACTTCAAGTTAAAAAAGATTGTTTTTATTCTTTGTAGGATCATACACAGACGATCAAGAAATTGGTTCGTCAAAGGGATCAACATTGGCCCTTAGATGAAGAATGTATGGTGTCCAAGTCCTCGTAAATGGTACCGGGTTAGCTCCCGGAATTACCAATTCGATGTTGGAGTATGAAAGTGTCACCTGCACAACTTTCAGGGAACGTTATTGGCCTGAAACCGATACGTTTCATCTCCTATTCGGCGAGATGACAATAGCACCGGATGATGTGCAGTCAATTCTTGGCTTACCAATTGAAGGAAAAGCCGTGTATGAAGATTTTGACAACAACATTCCCTGGAGTGATCTCTGTGTTCTTGTCAAAGTACACTTGGATGGGAGAAGACATAAGCCGAATCAGAGTTTAAATTGGCGGAGAAAGGTTTAGGTATGACCAAGAAGATCTTGTTGCGTAGTCTGAGGGAGAAGTTTGGAGGAACCCTGCAGTTGGAAAAGGATTGGGTCGTCATAGATGAAACTAGAGCTATGCGTACGGCCAAGGCGTATCTGCTATATATGCTTGGTACCATCTTCTTCGCCGACAACTCAGGAAACATAGTGAACGCTCACTTTCTACAGTGGTTGACGAATCTCCAGAAGACGCATGAGTATTCATGGGGAACTGCCACCCTCGATTACCCACTTGTCAACCTTAGAAAAGCTTCGAGGGTTAGGGGAACTGAGATTGCCGGGAATACTGGTATTCTTCAGGTAATTTATTGTTGGAATTTCAATGTTTAAATTCAGATTTTTTTTTGCGCATTATCTTATATGTTTATTTATTATCTTCATAGGCATGGGTCTATGATCACTTTCTGAGCCTGGCTCCTAAAACGAAGTCGAGCGGTGATGGTACTGGACCTACAAGAAAGAAATTCATCTTCACCGGTACTCAGGCAAAGCATGAAGAAGTGCAGATAGCAAAGATGAGAAGTGAAATTGATGCTTTCACCGTTGAAGATGTTGTTTTTGATCCTTATGTGAAGATTAACATAGATGATGATGGAGATGTTGAAGATTTACGTCAAATGTCGGACGTGGCAGGCTACAACTGGCCTTTGTACCATCCGTTTGGGTTCGTGATGTGCAACCCCCGTCGAACTCTCCGTCAAACTGGATATGTCCAATCCAAGGTAATACACGAAGCCTTTAAATTGTGTGTGAGTGGCTAGATGGTCGAAGGCCCAAGCATCCTGCTCAACTACAACCCAACGTCTTCGGTCGCGGTTTGGAACAACCGCTATCAATCGGATTACCAAATCCAAATGCAGGAGGTAATTTCATCTCCGGGCACAAAAGAGGCTGCATAAGATTACTTGGATTTGTATCGTCATTTTGGTCATCCAAATGTCATTAACATTGATCCAGAAACTATGAAAATACTTCAAAGGGGTGAAGGAAACAACACAGAAGATGGTTTTTGGAAGAAAGCATATTTCAATTTGGTACGTAAATTACTTTTGTTATTAATGCTTTTAAGATTTATTACTAAAGACTCAACCAACTTTTATTTTCATATGTGAATAGAAAAATAAGTTCAAAAAGAAAACACTTGCATTGGAAGAGTCTATCACTCCATGCCTAAGTAGAGTTGATGTGACGACGTCCAACCAATTGAAGAACCTGCAAGCCAAAATTGGGAAGCTTCATGAAGCAGACGAAGATGAGACGACAAGAAATTTAAAGAGGAGTAGAGCCGGTACAAGAGATGCGACTACTAGCCGAAGAGAGCCGCAACCTAGTAAAGAAGAGACACATGAAGAAGACGAGGATGTGCAACGTGGTGCTCGTACTCGTGGCAGTCGTGCTGGTGCTCGTACTCGTGGCGGTCGTGCTGCTCCTCATAGTCCTTATCTTTCGAGCAAAAAAAGAGCTCGTCAA
Organism: Papaver californicum; assembly: GCA_023531435.1. Taxonomy (NCBI): domain Eukaryota; kingdom Viridiplantae; phylum Streptophyta; class Magnoliopsida; order Ranunculales; family Papaveraceae; genus Papaver; species Papaver californicum. The sequence goes on from JAJJMC010031210.1 coordinate 21,349,815, forward strand.
ACTCATCGACCTACCCCTCATCCTTCTCCCTAACTCTATGTTTATTCTAACAATTGCGTGAAACTAAGGTTTTTTTATTTTGTGGGTGTATTATAACTTTTGTTAGAAAGTATGAAAAAGCTTTTATCTTTAAATTTGTATAGCTCATGTTTTATTTATAAAAATTTCAAGTTGGAAACCAAGCAAAGGAAAAATCAAGTCAAAAAACTAAAAAAAATCATATTTACAGTTGGGTTTTGGCTGAAAACCCCACCGTAAAACTGTCATTATTTTTCATGCCATACTTACAGTTAGGCTGCACAAAAAAATGAAAAACTGGCAAAACCACACCGAACCGAGCCAAAAAAAGACCAAACCGAGCCGAACCGAACATCTAATGGTGATGCACGGTTTTGAAAAATAAAAAACCGGTTAATGTTGGTTCGGTTTTGGTTCTACCCTTAAACCGAACCAAAAAAACCAAAAAAACCGAATTATTTTGATCGTTAGATTCGTTTAATATTAGCCGTTGATCTACGTCTACCCATCAAATTCATAAGATTCATAACATTCACGGAATCACGGCCAAGCTGAAGAAGAAAGGAAGAAAAGAAAAAATTAGGAAGAGTCTGAAAACTAGGGTTCTACACTTCTACTTCTGCCAAACTGGGTAATCCGTCTGAAGATTAGGGTTCTACTTCTCCTCCTTGCAGAAGTCCCTCTCCACAGTTTTAATTCCTCTCCAGACTCCACTCTCCAGGTAATCCCTAATGGTGTAGTTTCTAGTTTTGTTTCTAGTATCTTTTGGTTGGGTTGATTTCATACTCAACCATTATAGTTTGCAGAACTGTAATTCTACTTTCCACAGAAATTAACCACTAATTTTTTGACGCGGAAAATTATCATTCAAACTTTTAGCTTCATATCTAGGTTGGTTTCTTCATTTTACAGGGCATCCAAATGTGAAATGTGTCTGTTTGTAACAACTGTGTCTGTTGTTTTGAGTAGAAATTACAATGGTGGGGTGGGTGTTTGTTAATTACCTTTTTATTCATCAAATACAGACTCTTCTGTATTACAATGGTGGGGTGGGTGTTCTACTTGCATTTTGAGTCTGTATTTGATTTGTGTTTATTGTGGTAATAATATACATAAGAATATGACATGACATCTATGTTTATACAACATGATCAGTAACCCAGAGCTTCAACATGATATTAAAGCTTGCCTTTTTCAGTTACTGAAGTTCCTGATGGGTTACATAACTTACATGGCCACATGGGTATATGTTGATTAACTTGTGATATTTGGGAGAGTTGAGGTCTTTTCTCCAACCCAAGTTCTTGGGATGGTGTTTTCAGACTTGAATAAAAAGAAAGACATTTTGAGTTTCACTTACATGACTTGCTAGGTTCACTATAAGCTGCCATGCCCAGTTCTGCAAGCTTTCTCTTTACTAGACTAATGTCTGTACACTGTCAGGATTAAAATTTAAACAATAGTTAACTAATTCGTATTAGCTAGTCTCAAATGATAAAGAGTATAAGATTAACTAGAAGAATTTTAATCTTATTTCATGGAATTTCAGTTTTTTTGTTTGTTTGTTTCTTGAATCTGGTGGTTTGGATCAGGGGGCGAGTGTGGAGAATACTTTGGATTCAGTGGTCGAATCTTTAGTTCGGAATCCTGATAGGAAATTTATTTTTGCTGAACAGGTAATTTTGGAAATTGCATCTATCTATATTGAATTTTGTTTGTTGTTTATCTTGATTTCAGTTCTCATTGTTGGTTTTGCTTAAGCTTTACTATTGACGTATATGTGTGCACACTTGGCGTTGCATGTAGGGATCGTATGATGGTAACATACAGTTTAATCTTAATCTACTTGACAACAGATCATTCTCTAAAACCCACTAACTTTTTACATCATTTACTGTCGGCCTGTATGAAAGTTTAAGAAATGGTAACCTTGTATGCATAGGGAATCAGGGGCACAGTGAGCATTTCTTGTGCATAATGGAAACAACTCAAACATCCAAGACGAGTAATTTCAAGCCTCGTTACATAGGGTAGAGATGATTAGCAGCAATCTTAGTTTCAACCCTATATGGTCTTTCGTAATCAAACATGACATAAGTGTGGGCATTCTGACCAGTAAAATTGTAGACAGTTTTTGCATCATCTCCCACCAAAATTAGTTCTTCTCCACCAACTATATAAGTGGTCAATATTTTATCTTAAGTAAATAAATTCTTTGTTGTATTTCCTAAATATTTGATGCATCTGCAGCACTTAGATATAGGCAAATCCTTGATTTTTTGCCTTGATTTTTCTACTGTTGACTGTTGTGTTGATGCATCTGCAGCATTTAGAGACCTGTTGGAGATGATGGGATGCAGAGTTGGAGATGATGAAACTAGTTTTAGGTGGCTGATGAGTATTGCTTTGCTAAGACTTTTTCACTGTAGCCTGTAGCTGTAGGTGACTCTGCCAAGACTTTACCTTAAGAGTATTGCTTTGCATACTAGTTTTGGGTGTGATGACTGATGAGTATTGCCTTTTCAAATCATTATGTTATTTGGCTTTCTACTGTGTTTGGCTCTGGGTTAATTTTTTTGTAGGTTGTACGAGTTGTTGTCTTAACCCTTAAGAATTTGCTTTCCAAGGGGACATTTGCATTTTATTGCATTTTATTTTTACATTTAGAAAATTTTAAAATCCTAACCGGTTAAAACCGAAACCGAACCAAAAAAACCGAAACCGAACCGAAACCGAACCAAAAAATTAATGGTGACACTCGGTTTTCAAAACCAAAAAACAGAGACTCTCGGTTTTGGTAATGGTTAGGGAAAAAACCGAACCGAACCGCGCCATGTGCAGCCCTACTTACAGTTGGGTTTTCAGCCAAAACCCAACCGTAAATATTCCTGGGTCATTCAAAATTGGATTCTAGTACTTGTGTTGTTTTCGATTTTTGTTTGTTTGAATGACCTAATTTACCTTCAATCTAGTTAAAATGATTGAATAAGTTTAAAATTTTGATTTTTAAACCCAAATTTTACCTTAAACTCAATGCTCCAAAGGATGTTTTACGATTGGGTTTTCAGCCAAAACCCAACAGTAAATATTCCTGGATCATTCAAAATTGGATTCTAGTACTTGTGTTGTTTTCGGTTTTTCTTTGTTTGAATGACCCAATTTACCTTCAATCTAGTTAAAATGATTGAATAAGTTTAAAAAATTGATTTTTAAACCCCAATTTTACCTTAAACTCAATGTTCCAAAGGATGTTTTACGGTTGGGTTGGGAAGCCTAAACCCAACCGTAAATATTGGATGAAATTGTCTGAATGTAAAACTAAAAATTGGTTTTTACGGTTGGGTTGATTGTCAAATCCCAACCGTAAATCATCCTGTATAATTTTTTTTTAAATGTTTTACGGTTGGGTCTGATGCTAAAATCCAACCGTAAAACTGTTAAAATATGGTGTTCATCCCTGAACTAACGATTACGGTTGGGTTGGGAAGAACACCCAACCATTAAAGGTTGTGATCGACATGAAAACCCAACCGTAAAATGCTCTGAATAATAAAGAAATCATCTTTTTTTCGTAATTTCATCAAATTTGAGCCATTAAAAGACCAAGAGTTTAAGTTAGAGGTATACCTCACTACTCTGGTTGATTGAATCAAAATCTAGGGTTTTTTAAAAAAATCCTAAAAAAAATTCTTACATTTCTTCTAATTTTTCTTCCCACCAAACCAAAAAAAAAAATGATTTGATTTGATTAAGTATAAGATTATTTAAGATTAATTATGATTAGCTTAATCTATTAGCTAATTAGTTTTACTAATACTAACTAATCAGGGATAGTTTAACCATTATGAAAATATCATGGATAAGGGGTTTTTGAATTTTACCTCAAATGTTATCTTATATGTGGAACCCCTCTATAAATGTGGAAGCCCCTATATAAAATTACCAAATTTATAGATAGATCTCAGAATTGTGATATATGTCGTGTGGGTACAACAACTACAAGTGGATAAATGTAGTCCTTTGTTTTGCTTTAATGCAGTTAGGCCTTTGATTAATTTAAGGGTGAGAAATGGAGCAAAACTGGCTTGAAGGACCTTACAGTGTGCATTTTTTTTTCCTTTTAGGTTGAAAATGCATTAGTTGTGTTGAAAATAAGAACATAGACAACTAGAGGTCAAGGCTTGCAATGTGCATTTTTGCCAACGAAAGAAGCCAAACCATATTGCTTTCATCTGTTAAATTAAATATCTATTGGAACTTGTCTTTTGAGTCCAAGACAAAATAGATGTTGGCTCCCATAACCGACAATTTAATGAGAGAGGTGAGCCAGGCAGATAAACATATATGGGCATTTGACGAATTGTTGTCCAACTTTGTGTCACGGGCTAAGAATTTAGACTAGACCGTGCGGCACTTGAACTCTTCAAGTAAGCCTAAAAGACAAAAGAGAGAAGAGACTTAGAGATTTTAAGTGGAAGAGAGTATTTGATTAAGAGAGAGAATGTTACAATTGCTTAAGAGATTGTTGGTGGATGATTTGAGAAAATGAGCTCTCCACCTTATATAATATGCTATGGAGGATTCTAGAACATGTTCTAGAATCATCATCTTCTAGAGTATTCTACCACTATCATGAATATACAATAAAATATTATATATACAAGAACATTCTAGTATGTTGTGGACTTTCTTAATCTTCTAGGTCCTTCCAATGGACCTAGACTCTTGCCATGGGCCAACCCAATATGTGGGAAAATAGGTGGGCCGTGACATTCTCCCTCACCTATTCTCGCGACGTCCTCGTCGCAGCTTGCTTGTGAAACTGGTCGATCGCATCGTTGAATTGCCAGAGAGACGCTTCGGGCTCCCATGTTCCTTCTTGTATGGATGCATCTTTCCATTTCACTAAGTATTCTTTGCAAGGCGGCACACCCTTCCTTCGAACAATCTGTTCGGATAATATCTCGTCTATAGCTTTGTCGAAGGAAGTTACAATCATGGGTGGTGCGCGGCTTGATACTCCCCGACTCTCGTCTTCCTCGTCTTTGTTGAATGTCTTTAAGTTGCTAACGTGGAAGACGGGATGGATTTTCATCTTTCATGAAAGCTCCACTCGGTAAGAAGCTTTGCCCACTTTGGCTAGTACTTCGAACGGCCCTTCGTACTTGCGTGGTAAGCCTTTGTGTAGAGGCCGGGTGTACTTGAATTGTTGGGGCAGAAGCTTGACAAACACCATGTCACCAGCTTGGAACTCCACATGCCGCCTCTTTTCGACCCATTTCTTCATTTTCTTAGCCGCCTTCATCAATTGGGCGTGTGCTAAGTCTCTTTGTTGCTGCCAATCCTTCGCGGTCTTGTATGCTCCGGGGCAAGCACCTGCATAAGAAGTGGCCAAAGTACTTGGCGTCAAGGGTTGCTTCTTCAATTTAGTCACCTTCGGGGGGACCTTTGATAAGGTTCTTTTGTGGGAGGCTTAGCGCAAGGCTCCAGCTCGATCGCATGATCGATCTCCCTTCTTAGCGGCAACTTCTTGGGCAGCTCCTTCGGTGTTGCGTCCTCGAACTCTTCGAGAACCTTCTTCATGCATTTCGAAACTTCTTCAACTTGGGTAGTCGGTGCCTCCTCCTTCATTGTTGCTATGAAGGTTACCTCACCCTTCTTAAACCCTTCTGAAAGTTGTAGCGCCGACAACATCGTGGTCTTCTTCTTCTCCCTAGTCACCGGGATAAGGTGTGTTGATTTTTCTCCAAGTATACACAAGGAGTCAAAAGGTGGCATTGGAATGACACCATGTCAAGGTCATCCATAGGGATCACCGAGAAATTGACAGATCCCGCCCACTTGTCGAGATGCATCTCCACACCACGTGCCACGCCTACTAGTGGCTTCGCATCTGAGTTCACCGCCTTCACGGTACCTCATCCTTTAGCGAACTTCATGCCTAGCCGCAATGCTTCTTTCTTGGACACGAAGTTGTGTGTGGCTCCCGTATCCACTAAGGCGCGGGAGGTCTTCCCATTCACCTTAACGTCTACGAACATGAGAGTCTTGTCCTTGCTCTTGGATTTCTCCGTCTTAGCTTGGACACTGCTTAGCACTTGGAGCGAACTCATCATGGAATCCCGTTCCTCGTCGGATCCATTTTCCTCCATCAACGCACTAAGTTTACCCTTCATCGGGCAATCACGGACTTTATGATTTCCATCACATAAGAAACAAGAGTAGGAGGGCTTACCTTTATCTTTATGCTCGGAAGTTTTGTCTTTCCACGAAAGATACTTTTTTGAGGTATGCTTGTCTCTATCCTCCTTCGCTTCCCCACCTTTGGCATGGTGACTTCTTGAAGTTTCTCCTTTTTCTTCGAAGTTTGTACTCCTTGAAGTCTTCCCTCTTTCTTCGAAGCTTGGCCTTGTATTCTCGATCAAGGTCTCGGCTACAGCTATTGCCTCGGTCAGCGTTTGCACACGACGGCGATCCAGCTCTTGTTTTACCCATGGCTTTAATCCGCACAAGAAGTTAAAGAGCTTCTCTTCCTCAGACAGGTTGGGTATCTCTAGCAGCAAGTTTGTATACGTCTCGGTATACTCTTTGGTTGTACCCGTTTGACGAAGATACTTCAACTTTGCTCTTGCTTCATAAGCCGCATTCTCCGGGTAGAAGTATTTCTTAAGATCGACTTTAAAATCTGACCAAGTAGCGATAGTATCCTTACCTTGCTGAATCTCTTGGCTTCGAAGTCTCCACCATGCTAAGGCGTTCTCCGTGAGAAACACCGTAGCTCTTTTTATCTTCCTTGCATCATCTTCCATCTCCAAATGTTCGAAATACCTTTCGCAACTCCATATGAAGGTATCAATCTCCTTTGCGTCTCTTTTTCCGTTGTACGATGTTGGCTTGGGAGCATCCTCTCTTGAGAGTTTGCTTGGCCCCTCGTGCATGGCTTGATTTATGGCAGCCCTTTTGCACAATACCAATTCTCCTTTCACCGCTTCTAGCTCTTGCTCTACTGACAGCATTTTGGCCTTCACCTCCTCCACGCTATCATCTATTGCGTCTTGGATCCGATCTTCAACGTCCATTCTGATACCATCCACCACCTTGCTTATGGCCTCCTCGAATGTATCTTTCCACCCTTCGAGAGTCTCCTTCGTTAGGAACTCTTCTTCGGCGCGTGTAAGGAAGTCGCTCACTCGCTTTTCCATACGTAACATTCGTGCCTCAAGACTTGTTTGCGTATCCTTGGACTTGCCCCTTTTCTTGGCTTGGCCATCGACACCTTTCTCCATGGTGTTGTTGTTGCTATTAAAGTCAGCCATCCTTGAGTCTTAAGCTTCGCTCTGATACCAACTGTCACGGGCTAAGAATTTAGATTAGACCGTGCGGCACTTGAACTCTTCAAGTAAGCCTAAAAGATCACAAAAGAGAGAAGAGACTTAGAGATTTTAAGTGGAAGAGAGTATTTGATTAAGAGAGAGAATGTTACAATTGCTTAAGAGATTGTTGGTGGATGATTTGAGCAAATGATCTCTCCACCTTATATAGTATGCTATGGAGGATTCTAGAACATGTTCTAGAATCATCATCTTCTAGAGTATTCTACCACTATCATGAATATACAATAAAATATTATATATACAAGAACATTCTAGTATGTTGTGGACTTCTTTAATCTTCTAGGTCCTTCCAATGGACCTAGACTCTTGTCATGGGCCAACCCAATATGTGGGAAAATGGGTGGGCCGTGACATTTGTCAAACTTACATCATCAAGGAAAAAACTTTGTCAAATTTACTTGGGAATTAGATATTAGACTTAATGTGTAGGCTATACTATAGTGTTAAAAGCTACACTCAAACACACTTTGAAAAAATAAATAAATTATTATTTCCCACCCAAATATATTCATGAAAATAGAATTAAATCCTTGGAGCATATTTTTAACTAGGGTCAGTCAACAACGATGATACCAAAGAAAGAGAGTAACAGGTATGGGCATCTTCTTGCATTTGTATACATGAAACTCTGAAATTGTGTGCAGAGATGTTTTTTTCCTCTTCTTATAATTTAGAAGAGCAAGAATTGTTATTGTATTTATAGTGATAGGTTACATTCATATACAAGGAAGTTAATCTAAATATAGTAGTATTCTAAATATAGCAAAGATTTGATATGCACAGCAAGTCACCGCCTTTTCAGTATATGGTTCATTCCAACACTTTCCCTTAAGTTGGAACCGTGTCAGCAATGTCGTGTACGCCCAACTTGTTGATAATGCGTTGATGATGTTCTCCTCCTAAGGCTTTTGTGAAGACGTCCGCCAATTGATCATAAGATCTGATATAAGTTAGAGATATCAACCCTGATAAGATTCTTTCACGTACAAAATAACAATCTATTTCAATATGCTTTGTTCGTTCGTGAAAGATTAGATTTTCTGCAATATGAATTACAGCTTGATTATCATATTGTATTGTCACTGGTTCATGAATCTTGATTTGGAATTTTGAACCTCGAGTTGTATCCCCATGAAAATAATGTCAAAAAAAATACACCTAATCGTTCGAATCTTTATTGCGGAGTCTATAAATTATACGTCCCCTTGTTGAATCATAACGACTTACTTCTATTTTGACTTTATCTCCTGGTAGTATCCGTATAAAACTACGTCGGATCCTTCCTGAAACATAACCTAGAATCAGATCTTCATTATCTAAGCGAACCCGGAACATGCCATTGGGAAGTGATTCAGTAATTAAACCTTCATGAATCCATTTTTGTTCTTTCATTTCAGGTAACCCCCTTGAAGTATCAACTAATGGAGGAGGAGTGAGCCGTTTTTGCTTTATTTGTTGGATTCTACTATTGGGTTGGAAAAAAAGATAAGATAGAAATGGTTATACTCAGGCTTCGCCTAAATCTTGCATGAGATAAATGATCCATTGAATTTCACTTGCAAGATTAGCTAAAACTCGGTATCCAACTTCTTCGGAAGATCGAGCTACAATAATATTTTTTCTTACTTTTCTAGGATATGGGGTTGTTTCCCATCACGGTAATGTACCCTGTGGTTGATCGACGGGTTGTTGGACAACCATCCCAATCAGAGTATGTATACCCAGTTAAGATTAAATTATTATTTGAGGACAAAATAATTCCTTTACCAATGGAATCTTTTAGACATTGTAAAATACGATTCACAACATACATGTGCGTAGTTGTGGGATTTTGCATAAATTGACTAAGGAAAGTTACTGCATACACTATATCAGGTCTAATGACCGTTAAGTATAAAAGTCGTCCAATTAGACGACGATAAGATGAAGGATCATCCATAAGCTTACCATCTGTAGGCGTTAGTTTTATATCTTTCTCCATAGGAAATAATGATGGACGTGATCCTGTTAGCCTGCATCTTGAAGGATATCCAAGGTATATTTTCTTTGGAATAAAAATATGCCTTTCGGCGACCAAGAAACCTCAATACCTAAAAAATATTGTAATTTACCTAAGTCTTTGATTGAAAATTTCATTTCAAGAACTTCTTTGAAGTGTTGAATCAACTTAGGATCACTTCCTATCATAATAATATCATCTACATATACTAAATTATACATAGAGCTAAAACCTTGATGATCGTAAAACAGAGAATAATATGCTAACGATTGCTTAAAACCTTATGAAATGAGTGTGGTTGAAAACTTTGCAAACCATTGTCGAGATGCTTGTTTAAGTTAATAAAGAGATTTATTTAAACGACACACGAGATTCTCCCCTTGTCGTTTAAAACCAGGCGGTAACATTTCTTTATCTAAATCGCCTTGAAGAAAAGCATTATTGGTGAAGATACCAACCTTTAATAGAAGCAGTGGATAATAACATACGAACAGTTACAAGTTTTGCAACTGGTGCAAAAGTATTGTGGTAATCGGCTCCTTCAAGTTGAGTATAACCCTTTGCAACCAAACGAGCTTTGTAACGCTCAACTGTACCGTTAGACTTGTATTTGATACGGTACACCCATTTACATCCAATAACATATTTATTATGGGGCTGAGGCACCTCAGATCATATATTATTTGCTTTCAAGGAAGTAACCTCTATAATCATGGAATTTTTCCATATCGGAGATTGCATAGCTTCTTGAAAGGTACGGGGTTCGTTTTGGATAATAATATTTGAGAGAAAAGCTTCATGAGCAGAAGAAAATTGCTCAAATTTTAAATAATGAGTCAAATGATATAAAGGATCAGTAAGTGAAGGAGTAAAAGTTAGATTACATTCATAGTCTTTTAAGCATGAAGGAGGATTACGTACCCGTTGGTGTCTATCCAAGAAAGATGAAGTTGGATCAAGCGTACATGTGAGACTGACGGTGAATTAGATGAATTAGACGGTGAAACAGATTGTCTTTCTGTGTCATCAAATAAATTAGACGTGGATAGACTTGGACTAATATTGGAGGGTATTTCCAGATTAGCAGTAGTATCATGCAATGGAAGGGACGCTGAAGTAGTGGCATCGTCCAAACAATCATTGTTTAAATAAAGATTTTCTAAACTTGTAATGGGTGGATTCACTATTTTGTCATTATCAAGATTAGTATTTGCATTGGACGTGGGTTCATGCACCACTACATTTTTGTCTAAACGTGAGTGATTATGTGTAGGTTGATGCATTACCACAACTTGCTCGCTTGGTGTCTCATTACCTTCATTTGAAGAACTAGAATCGATTAAATTAGAAAAAAGAGAAAATTGATTCATAGAGCACAATGTCCCTAGATACATATATTGTTTTTGAATCAATGTCGTATATGCGATATCCTTTTTGACTGTAAGGATATCCGATAAAAATACCGGCACGAGCTCTAGCATCAAACTTATGCTTGATTTTTCGTGTTCTTGGTGAAACATAAACAACCAAAAACACGTAGAGATTTATAATTCAGAGGGGACCCAAATAAAATTTCATGGGGTGATTTATAACCGAGTAATGGGGTAGGTAATTTGTTTATCAAAAAGGTGTCAGTCAACACACATTCGCCCCAAAATTTAAGAGGTAAAATTGAATGAAATCACAAAGCATGAGCAACATCAAGAAGGTGATGATGCTTGCGTTCTACTACTCCATCCTATTGAGGTGTAGCTACACAACTTCGTTGATGAAAAATTCCAAATTTAAGAAATAACTCTTGTATAGATTTGAATAAAAATTCAGTTCCGTTGTTGGAACGTATTTTTTGAATTTGTGGTAAAAAAACATCTTCAGATCCGTAAGAGAGTGTATTAACAAAATGATTAAATTGAGTGTGACATATACAAGAAAATATTGTAAGTATTTAAATATTTCATACTTAACTTTCATTAAAAATATCCAAGTGCAACGCGAATAATCGTCAACAATAGAAAGAAAATAACGATCCCCTGTGATACTTGGCTCGCTAAATGGCCCTCAAATATCACAATGGATTAATTCAAAATTCCTAGAACTAGAACTACTACTAGAAGAAAACTTCAATTTAGATTGTTTGGCATATGGACAAATACCACAGTTGCCTATATTTGAATTAATAAAAGAAAATTGCTTGGATAAAAATTCTAATCTTGGTGAGGATGGATGTCCTAATCTCCAATGTCAAAGATGAAAATTTTGCGGAAGCGAAACAAAAAGAGCACTAGTTGCACCCAGATAAAAGAGACCATTATGTAATCACCCTTCCCAATTAGCTTCTTCGATTGTAGGTCCTGAAAGTAGCAACGGTAAGAGGTAAAAGTAACAGAGTAACGACGTTTAGAACGAACAAATTTCCCTACGAATAGTATATTAAGTTTGCATGTAGGAACATGAAGAACATTAGTAAATTGTAAAGTAGGAGAAAAATTGATAGTTCCAACATGGAGAGCTTGTATACGACTTCCATTTTGAAGTTGAACAAATGTATATGGTGATGCTTTAACATAAGAAGAAAAACATTCTAATGAACAACAAATATGGTTAGATGCACCCGTATATATAATCCAAAGAGTATTAGGTAACGATAACATACCTGCTAAATTGGCAGTTGGTGATGTAGGCCCTGATTGAAGTAAGGCCATGAGTTGATTATACTGATCAACAATTAATTGGGGGGAAACAGTTGAAGAAGATTTAACCACATAGCCACTCGGAGCAGTTGAACAAGAATTCACCCCATAGTTATTTGATTCATCCCTTTGCTTCTTTGGATAACCACAATTTGGTAGCATCGATCCTTAGTATGACCTATCTTTCCACAATAATCACAAGAAAGGCATGGCTCTTATTGTTGGGTCTGTTGTAGTTGCTGCATGGTGGAGGTCGAGACTCAAATCTAGCTGAAAGTACAACACCATCGAGTTGTGGTGGAGCTGCAACATTGATGTACTGTTGTTCTTCTTCTTGACGTACGAGAGAATAAATCTTTGCAATCGATGGAAAAGGAGACATGAGAAGTATGTTACTCCTAACCGCAGTAAATCGATCATGAAGACCTTGTAAAAACTCCATGGCTTTATCTCTGTTTAATTGCTCAAGCACTTGTTTTCAATTGGTGTAAGAGCACCAACTTCATCCCATATGCTTTTAAGCTTGGTGTAGTAAGAAGAGACACTAGAATCCTCTTGTTTTAGAATAGATATGTGACGTTTTAGATCAACTATTCTAGGCATATTTGTTTCAGAAATCGATCTTCGAGATCGAACCAAATATCCCTAGCAGTTTCGAAATACGAGATGCTTCGTTTTATTTCAGCTTCACAAGAATTGGCAATCCAAATAGAAACCAAATTATTGGCACGAATCCAAGCAGGAAGTTTATCATCAGAAGCTCCTGGTTTATAGATTGTACCATCAACAAAGCCATATTTGTTCTTGGCTCTTAGAGCCCTAGCAATGCCTTTTGACCAACTAGGATAATATCACCTGTTAATACAGGAGAATAAAGCACATTCGACGGATTTTCCGACACTGGTACATCAAAAGGATCTAAGATTGAGTGATTTTCATCAAGCTTATTACCTCCTGTGTTAGTTGAAGACATTGATGGTGATGGTGGTGGTGTTCCAGCCATGTTGATAAAAACAGAAATTGATTACGAATAAAAATATGAATGATGAATTGAAGAGAATTAAAACTCAAAGATCATACCTGCTCTGCTATACCATCTGTAATTATAGGGAGAGATGTTTTTACCCTCTTCTTGTTATGTTAGAAGAGCAAGAATTGTTATTGTATTTATAGTGATAGGTTGCATTCATATAAAAGGAAGTTAATCTAAATACAATAATATTCTAAATATAGTAAAGACTTGATATGCACAGCAAGTCACCGCCTTTTCAGTATATGGTTCATTCTAACAGATACATTAAGGGAAAGGAGGTTTGAGGGAATACGTTGCATGCTATGGCACACATTCTCATGCACACCAAACCCTATTGTCATCAACATGTGTAGCCATCGCCGAACAATATCTATCGTGCCCTATTTCCTCCTCCTTCCTTTTCATGAATTTGTAATAAATATTTTCAGGGGGGCCATTTTAGAAATGAGTTTTAATTAAGGAGTAGATTGAACGAATCAGAAATCAGTTATATATATATGGTATTTGTACAATATTTACTACGAGGTTGTACTCTAGTATAAGATGACACCCAACTAGCTTATCTGGTTGGTAATGTATTGGCGATGATAAATTAGAAAACACAACATTAGATAGCACCAGAGCACGTCTTTGACATTTAGATGACCCTGGCCGGAAAAAGGTTGGAGCGCCTTTGATGTAATTTTTTTTTATGTATATACAAATTTTCCTTTTGCATCTAGGATGCCCACTTTTAATGGGTATGACCATTTTGGTACGCATATTAATACAATATAGAGAATCAATAGGGCAATAGCTATATTGGACCTGAATTTAGTGCCTAATGTTCCGAAACAACGATATCATATCACATATTTAACTTGTTTAAAAATATGGCGAACAAATTCAGTTCCAAACGTCAACCTATTGATTTAGATAGTATTTCTTCACCTCCCTACAAGAAGATATACAATAGCCATTAGTTTCTTGCACAACTCTCTCCAAGAATTATGGTCCTCATTAAGTTTTCATTTCATAATTAAAACAACAAAAATTCAAAAAAAACATCAAACTATCGTAGAGTTATACAAACAAGGACATAAATCATTAGTTAAACTAGTTAATTACAAACCTAAAAATTAAAAACCAAAACAGGATGGTTTGATACTTAGTTTGATAGATGGGAGAACATAAAGCATTTGCTAGTTCACACTGACACAAAAAATTATAGTAAAACTGAAAAATTATCAAATAATAGAATAACACTTACCACTTACCAGCTTAATTTTTTACAGTAAGAAGGAGAGTCAAATTCTAGGGTTTTCAATATTTCGCATCCCTTTTAACTAAACAGTTTAGTAATTACACTTGCTAAAATAAACTTTTAATTCATGAATTAGATGAATTTAAAGAATTAAATAAGAGTTTAGAGATTTTGGGCTTGAGATTATTCAACCCACCTATAATCAGAACTGAATAAAAACGTTGGGCCTTTTATTTAGTAACTCACAACAGTAAAATTTTGGGCCGCCTTGTGCTAGAGTACATCTGGCCACCCTTCAGAGCTGACCCTGAATAGCACTACCAAGATGGCATAAAAATCTCATACAACGAAAGAACAACTATTAATGTAACTACTAATTTTCTGGTAAACTAGTAATGACATCAATACTAAGGACCTCGTACTACGTAAGTAAGGGTACCTCGTTTGTACTGATATTTCGGATTTAATAAAGATTCGTAATTCATCTAAGAATGATACGACAAAGTAAAGTAAATCAATATTATCAAAGCGTTTGACAAGCAGATGATTAAGTAAAGCAAGAGATACTGATATAACTAAGGAAATAAATCACACACGAAGATTACGTGATATGGATTCCGCCTACGTCCACGGGGTGATGAAAGATGATTACATATATGAACTATGGTATTTCTCTCTCTAGAATGCCCGATCCTTAACTTAGAAGTGAGGATGAGTATTTATAGCCTTTTTCTTACGCTGGGCCTTCTTCGTTGTCACTGGGTATCGAGACTCGATGCCCCATGTACTTTTGTTACAATTCCTTTATCTCATCTGGAAGACGCCACCTATTCTATGTCCACATGCTAGATGATCACGTGCCCTGCCATTTGCCCGTTGCATTTAATGCCGAGTAAGTCCAAGACACATGACTCCCTGACCAACGCTACATCCATGGTCTACTTTTTGGCTTTGATCAGAGCCGGAGATCTATCTCTTTCTCGTGATGAGGTAAAGGGAACGAGGAATTGATTCCGTGTTTCTCGGATATACGAAGCGTCCTCAGGATTATATTATTATATTGTATATATCCGTTCAAATTGCTCCACGTGTATTCCAGATATTTGGTATTCACAACTATACTATTTCCATTGAATTCCATTGCATTAAGAGGAGAAACCTCATTCTAATTAAATTTCGGAGGTGGATGGGAACTATTGCCGCTTATGTTTTTTTTTGGTAAGTCCAAAATTGTATTAATAGATAACAAGAGTTACAAGGATATTTAAAGGAGGTCAAAGCCCCCAAAAAACTTACAAACTATTTAAATCTATAACATGAAACATTTGGACACTCTACTGAATGTAAAAGAATTGACTTGTTATCAAAGCATAATCCTTCTCCAGCCGGCAGAAAGCACCTTTTTTTAGCCATAACGTCATCAACAAAGCTAACTTCACGGTGGTTGTTCTCGTATCAGGAGATATCATAATTTGCGCACACCGCAACCGATCTTTGTTTTACAAACCATAGAATATTATTACTAAAAAAAATCCTGGACCGATCTATTATTACTAGAAAAAATCCTAGACCGCACTGTAGGAGTCGGAACGTATCAACACACATCTAACAACACCCCATTCTAGACCAGCAATTACACCAAATAATTCAGCTAAATAATTGGTAGTTATACTTAGACCCAAACACATTGCTCCTAGCACCTTATAATCAGTATCTCTAACCACAACACCAGCTCCTGTAATTCTTGGATTGCCTCTAGCCGCTCCATCACAGCAAAAAAGAATCTCCCCCTTAGTAGGAGGCTGCCAAACACATTCAACATGCCGAGCACCTGTGTTATTCTATGAACTGCTCTTAAAGAGTTGGATCTCCTTCTTTCATTTTTTAACTTTCCAGCATTTAAGAGCTTTTTCGATGGTATATATGTGAAGGAAAATGTCTAAATCCACATAAGATACACTTCCATTTCCTCTAAAATCCTTTTCAAACCCGAACTTCTGAAACCAATTTGCAAATAACGTGACCTAGTATTGGGTAAAGGATGTCAAAACCAATATCTAAAACTAGACATTCACAAAGAGATGTTAATCCATCCTAGTTAACTTTTATTTAATTAAAATTAAATTTAATTTATTAAATAACCACTTTTAATTCTAAAATACATCTCACTAAATCTTTCTCACCTATTTTTCTCCCTCTTTTTTCTTTCTGCAGGATTTTTTTTTCCTTATATTTTATTAAAATTCAATTAAAATCTAATAAAATCTCAAAAATCTCAAAGTAAGTTGAAACAATAAAATTTACATCTAACAAAAAAAATTATAGAAAACAAAACGGTTGGAGATCAATATTTTTTATCCCTAACATTATGCAAAAATTAGAGCAACGTCCTATTTGTGTTGCCATATTTCAATAAATGCTCGATTTTCTAGGGCTGCTGGGTTATTCCCATCTAAGGTAACGGGATAAGGGATGTCCTATGTACATCAAAATGAGACTCAGTAATCGTCCGATTCACAGAGCTTTTTTGTAGGGATCTTTCCAATGTCCCGCACAATTTCTACTCAGTCACTGATAAACCGATACAATCATCCATCCAAACTCTGGAACGAATTTGAATGGCTCTGTATAAACATAGACGAACATATCCCAAGCCTGTTTGTGCCTTTTCCCCTTGACTTTGTCAGCAGCCGTTGTCAAAAGTCAAGTGGGTGAAACCCATTAAAACATGGGTAAACAAGAACCCATGGCAGAATCACTGATGGACATCTGCAGCTACAGTTTCCTGAGGGAGTTTCAACAGAGACATTAAATCACATTGGCAATTACAACTGCAACAAAGAGAAAACCCAAGTTTAATCTAAATTCATTACATATCTAATTTAACTGTGATATTTGATCTTTTCGGTTAACTGGGGCATCAAACTTCTTCGTTTCAATATTTTGAGAACCGTCTGATTGTTTTTTTGGAAATTATCAACCATCTAAATTACATTGCATCAACGTTATTATCTCTTATAACAGCCACCAACACTCCAAAACCAATAACTCCATGTTGCCACATTGTCATGCACCAGTGGCATATAGCCTAGTCCATTCTTTGGCTGCAAGGTACCAAGAAGAAGAAGAAACTCCAGTTATAGACAAGTAGAGAAATGAAGTAGAAGAAGCAACAATGAAGACATAAAAGGATGAAAACAAAAAAAGAAAAGAACTAAGCAAGAAGAAAAGGACATCGTTTAGATGAATAAGTTCCTTCAAGTCTGTCACCAACCATCAACTCAAAAAGTCAAAAACTACTTTATATACGGCATCCTAGAGAGGAGAAACCGAGAAAAAACTTAAACTACACGAAAAAGCACCTGTTTCAACCGCCTCTGCCTCATTTGCCTTCCAGTGCTTAGCAATGTTTTCAGAAAGAGGATCATCTGGGTTTGGGGCACTAAGAAGTGCTTGAATACTAATCCAGCAAAAGAGAAAAAGTACAGTAAGAAGTGAAATAAAAAAACCACTTACAACAACATATAATCATCTTTTATAAAACCATTCTGACATTTTAAGAACTAGTCATTATTCTATTTAATTTTGTTTTCCTATAACAGTTGGCAGGCAAGATTGTTAAGAAATATAAAAAGTTGCACATATCCCTCTACTTCTCCAGAATGTAAACGAGGTCATTATGCAGTATAGAACCAGCTAGATGTGTGTCATAGATCATCAGTAAACTGAAATTTTACAGCAACAAAAATGTGCAAAAATATGTGCCTCCAACAGAATTTCTCATCTCTCAAGAAAAATTTGCATGCTGTAAAACACTCCCAACAGTTTGTGAAAAAACGCACAAGGAACCGTGTACCTTAATAGCACTGTACGAATCTGGAGGGCAGGACTCCATTTGTCTTTCAGGATATCAAGACATATCCTTCCAAGCTGTATCAACAACTTTTCAGCTTAGATGCAAGAATATCACCAGATTTGCTAAAAACAATAGAAAGAATTGAAACAGTTTCACTTGCCTTGTCGATGTTAGGATGGTAAATTTTAGTTAGAAAGCGCACCTGTTCCAACACAATCCACAAATGCTCGAAAAGTCAAGTCAGACCAAAAGAAAAAACAAAATGCTATAATGTAAGTCATCAGAACAAATTAAAAAGTCCGATCTAGGTTGTAAAACAGAACCTGGATGCTCCCAGACTTGAACTGGCAAACTAAACGAGACTCAAAATGCATACACCACCAATATATTAAAAGTAATGCAATGGCTGCTAATTTGCAGGGGTCTTCAGAATAACTAATAGCTCGATGAGGGCTCTTGTTAAAGTCATGACAAGCACCAACCGGATCACAATACGATAGAAAGAATAGAGATTTATCTTAAATAAATATTAAACTATAGGTCTCTTCACGTCAACTAAAACCAGTAGTTTTAGGGAGTCATCCCCAGTAACTAGGATGAGTGCTATTTAGGAGTTGGGAGCACGCTGCTAATCTAGTTCTCAATTTTATCTTTTGATTGTTTTCTCCTTAAAATAAATTAACTACAAAGAGAGACATACTGTCTGACCCTCACACACACTCCTGATCTGTCTTTCTGATATCCGAGGCCCTAAAAATCAGCTGAACGTTGATACCCTTTTAGTTGCGGAAATGAAACAGTTGAAAGAGAGAATACAGATTTTTTTTTACGTGGTTTGTCTCCATCTCACCTAAAAACAGTCTTGATATATAGTTTAGGAGTTCAAGCCTATCAGTGTTCAATCAAATTTGGGCTACTTTCGGGCCTTTAAAAATCAACAGCTACTGACAATAATCATAACCCAAATTCTTATATGACTACATTGAGGGCACATAAAGGGCACTCCCATAAAAATGTTATGTTGTGATACACCTATATAAATTGCATGAATGAGAGTTTCCATGTAATAAAACCAGCATAAAAGTCAGCAAGCTATATAAGGTAATAAAACATAACAAAAAATAAATCGCCCATAAAAACTAGTATTCAGCATACAAAGGAAACAGAGAGGACAAGGTATAAGCTTCACTTCTCTTAAATGTCAAGAGGGATCATCAAGATTCATGAAACACAAAATCCGAATAAACTAAAACTTATGGAGATGTGGATAGGTAGTCTGCATTTCAAACAGATTACTGCAGGTAAAATAGATATAAGGTTTAATTTTATTTTTCCATGATGCTGATGCCATTCGATAAGAGAATGCAGAAAACAAATAGTCGCCAATAAGCGTTACAGTACCTTAGGCGCAGCCATTGGATATTCTTCAGGCAGAAATAGTTCCAATTTAAAAACCCCACCTAAAAGATATCAAACAATAATACAATGAGAGTTAAATGGGAAAAGCAACCATATTTATACAAATGCAGCTTCGGTTACAACAACACTAATTTCCTGGATGCTAATACACAGTATACACTAAAATCACTTTGTTCTATATTTCTTGAACAGTGATGACAATCTCATGAATGAAAAATATCATCATTTGTGGCATCCCTTTCTTCATCTCTACAGGTTCAGTTTCTTAGTTAATTCCACAAGTTACTAACGAAATTTCAAGTCCATAATTAGTCATAGGAAAAGAACAGGAATGGTAGTAAGTTGAAAACAATAACAATATTCATCATTTGTTTCCGAACATAATTAACTACAGGAATTGTAGTAAGTTGAAAACAATAACAATAACATAATTAGCCACAGTTGTTAAAATACAATAATCTAGCAACTCCTAACCCTTTAACAATTAGGCTAAGAAAGTAAATAAAATCAATGTAAGGAGGCATACTTAGGCAAATACGAATATGACTAAACAATTACCTTCATATGGAGACTGTGTTGGACCAAGAATCATAACATTGAAATATCTCATGTTATCTTCTGAAGGAGAAGCACTAATTCCAGGAGCTGTATCAACAAATCAAAATAAAACCCTAGCTATTTCTTCAAATGCTCCATACTTGAATTAGTCATATAATCACAACCAATCAGAAACTAAGATTACCTGGTTCACTGAGTAGCCGCTGAGTTTCCTGTAAGATGTCAAAACAATAATAAGAAACCCTAGAAATCAAAGATGAGGGTAGTAAAAATGGAAGAATTGCTAAATTAAGAGAAAATCACCATGGCAGAAGACAATGAATTAAGAAATTAAAAAAGAGGAATTAATAGAAACAAACCTTGATAATCCGTCGTGGTAGATTACTATTCGCCATTTTTAAGGGATAAATTGAACAGCTTGAGACAGAGAGAGAGTAGGTTTGGTCTCTCTGTGTTTTGTAAGAGAGAAGAAAAAACCGAGGGTTTGATTTGGATTCGATCGATGGAAAGGAATTTTGGGAAATTTGTATAAGAGAGCTTCAGCTTTAAGATATTAGCCGGTGGTATGCTTTAATTATTCTTGGGATTTGTTATTCACACCTCTACCAAAAACCCACCATCTGGGTGCACAATATTGCACATTCTCTTGCAGCTTGGACCTTTCCTGTCTGGTTGTCTAGTCTTATGAAAAGTGATTTTCCCTTTTATATATTTTCAGATTGCCTAAAACCGAAAAGAAGAACCCAACATCTAGACGTGTGTGTAGTCTTAAAAATCTTTGAATCAGACCGCAAGCGATTCGCTGGTTGTTGTTTTTTTTGTTTGTTTCATTTCTTTTCGGCATGGTTATAATAAAAGAACATGTTATTGCTAGGAAGCCTTAAACAGGGCTTATAGTTCTGTAGAGACGTTTTTTATATAAGGATAAAATGAGGTAATTAGTTAATAAATTTAAAAAAATTCTATTCATCATATTTTTATTCAATTTTTATTAAAAAAAGAATAATAAATGATTTGAGAAGAATAAAAATTGTAGTCGACTCACTAACTAAATTGATTTATATACTGAGTTAAGTTTCGAATTTATTTTACCTAGATTCCCGGTTAACAATTCCATAGCGACTGGAAACTAACACTGGATCCGGTCAAAGCTAGGCCGATAATCTGTTTCTTCCATGTGTACCAAAGCTCAGGGAAACCATGAAGAAACAAAACAACTGGTCCTTCCCCTTTCTCTGCTACGTGCATGTTTATGCCATTAACAACTACTATCTTATGCTCTATCCCATCCATATCCATTGCTAGATTTCTCTTTTCCTAGAATAACTGTTGATGACCGGAATAATTTCACCGTGGAATTTTAGTTTTGTTATGTGATCTTTAAACAACAAACTATTCCGTTGTTATATAGTTGAATAAAATAATTCAACCTTTTTTATTGGCAAAGATCATTACACCATTCAATAAACAGATAATTTCATCTAAATTTAGTCGTTATTGATGCCCACGATTACTTGAAAATGCAGATATTCCAATTAAATTTGATTACTTTAAAAACACGCTTAACCAAGAGAGGTATGCTAGAAATTAGTGTTAATTATTTAATTAAATTAACTAATCTAATATTATTAGTAATATTATTAGTTATTAAAGTAGATTAATGATTTGATTTATAGTTAGAGATAGAAAAAAAAGAAAAGTAGAAGGAAAAATAAAGATTTTTTGAAAACCCTAGATTTTTCATTCACCCAACCGAATTGAGTGATTCCAGTGAGAAATTTGAGGTAGATGAATCCTTATATGATAGAGAAACCAAATTACTCATGATGGCGATCGTGATTCATTGAACAAAATATTGAATTCTTTAGCTTTTCAGACC
Source organism: Papaver californicum (assembly GCA_023531435.1). NCBI lineage: Eukaryota > Viridiplantae > Streptophyta > Magnoliopsida > Ranunculales > Papaveraceae > Papaver > Papaver californicum. The sequence goes on from JAJJMC010031210.1 coordinate 21,371,904, forward strand.
GGTTGACGGTGGGAAAACCCCAATCGTAAACCAGTTACGGTTGGGTTTTTCCCATAGAATCCAATCGTAAGTCCATTTGCGATTACAAACATAACCGTAACAACATATGCAATTTTCTTTTATGATTTACAGTTAGGAATTCTTAGTTTCCTAACCCTAACCATTTCAGAGAACAAGTTTACATTAAGAAATTAAGAATAGATAACCATAAATGGTTCTGCAAACCTAATTTTTTACATTGATTTCAATCAAAAGAAAAAAAAATAACTTGAGAAAATCATGACAAATTTCCTTTGGGGCTCTGCTACTTCTGTCGGGAAAAGAAGCTGGGTTTCTTGGTCAAAGATTGTGTTGGCTAAAGCTAGAGGGGGTATTGGCATCAAGAAACTTAACTTGATGAACTATGTTTTGCACTCAAAATGTATCTGGAGATATGGCTCTGAAAAAAAGGCTTATGGAGATAAATTATTCATCAGAAGTTTGGTGGTAATAAGGACACTTTCTTTCCAAATTATTCTTCTAGACCAGTTGCTACAAGCTTATGGGCAGGTATTTTGAATTCAAAAGACTTGGTAGTCATAAATACAAATTTTACCGTCAATAATGGGGCTAGTATTCTTTTTTGGAAAGATATTTGGGTTGGCAATTCTTCTTTGCAACTTGTTTTTCCTTACCTATTCAAGTTAGCTAGAAGTAAGAACTCTGCAATTGTGGAGATGGTCATAAGTGAGGATGCGTGGAATTTAAACTTCAAAAGAAATCTGAGTGAATCTGAACTTGGTGACATCATTCAGTTACTTCAATTAATTGGTGTGCCAAGTTATCATATCTCTGAAGGTGATGATACAAGGTTTTGGTTCAATGGAAAGCCTTTTGTTGTCGCTAATGCTTATGATTTCATCGAAGCGTAAGGCTTTTTATCCTTTCCCTATAAATAGGTTTGGAATTCTTTGATCCCTATGAAGGTTTCATTTTTAGTGTGGACTCTTTGTTACAAGGGTGCACCAACTAGAGATATGTTATTCAGAGCTGGTAAAGTGAACTCTCCTATTTGCTTTCTCTGTGGGATGGATCAAGAAACTAATTCACATCTCTTTCTACATTGCAACACTATTTCCAAAATTTAGAAATATTTCTTTGATATTTGGATTTGGAAGTCTGCAAAATCTAAGTATAGGAAGCACAAGATATGGTCTATGTTGCCTTTTGCAATTTGGTGTATTATATGGCAAGAGCGTAACAACAAATAATTTTCTAACAAGTCTAGAAATAGCAAGCAACTAATTGTAGCAGTCAAGTGCACCTTATTCAATTGGTCTCTGTATATGAAGATTTTTTATGGTTTTTCTTTATCAACTTTGATTTGTAAGAGCAATTCCAGTGGGCATTGACAAATTTTCCAATATGCCAAGCCAGGTGGATGGGCAAACTCGTTTTTGGAAAAAGGGAATTGCCTAAACGAGGCAAGTTGAACCGATCGAGGTATGCTGAGCCGCTTGGCTCAGATTGAGACGAGCCTCAGCTCTAGTACAAATCCAACGGCTATAATTCCACACCAATTATTTATGATATTTTTAATTGAATTAGAGAGCATGTAATCACAACTAATCCCATACATGCAATCAAAAAATCCTTCAAGATTGCATAATGAGCTTCATAAAGAAAAAAACAAACAATTAATTCTATTTCACATTCAATTAAATTTTAACAACGTTTTTTCTGGAGTAGCATGCCTACTTTTTAACATCTTATACGTACAACTAAAAAATCCTTCAGGATTGCGTAAAACAAAACTTGTCATTTTCCATCTTCGCCATTCTTCTCGAGCTCGCAATACAACTTCAACATTGGTTTCACCCCTTAATCGATATCGATTTACAACCCGAACTAAAGCTATAAATTCTTCCACTTATCTTTTTATAATTTGATATCGAAAAAACAACCTAGTTACATTACGGTTATTCGGATTACCGGTTTCAGTGCAAAAGTTCTCACAGATTCTGCTCCACTAACTCATACTCACTAAACCATTTTTGCCGTCTTTCCGCATCTTTGTCGGATAGCATGCAAAAAAGTTTCTACATAGAGATAGATCTTCATCAATGGTAAACTCTGCTGGATTAATATACGGTGTATCCATATGGGTGTAAAGAAGTTGGAGAAGGTGTGATTTGGGAAGTGAAAATACTTGAATTTATAGAGCTATTTTATAGTCGTTGTGTGGAACTAGTCGTTGTCGGGTCAACCTAGGCCGATCTCTTAGTTTGCAATGACAACAGTTATATAATTTATAGTTTTGATCTTAGTCGTTCATCTAGGTTTAATCAAACGGCTATTTGTGATTTTAACAATAAACTAATTTAATTATAAACTTCTAATTAAATATACTTTGATTCCAAAAGGAATGCACATGCTTAACTTAACCAAAATTAAAATTAGATTAAATTAACTAAAATTATATTAAATAATTAAAATTGTATTAAAACATCAATCTCCATTACAGTAATTTAATTTAATATACTATATTCTTTTACAAGATATAAACCAGGGCGGTAAAAATTAATATACTTCAGTAAAAATCTCTGACAATCTTGAGCCTGCTGTTTATCTTCATTTGACGGATCTTCCATTCGATGCACTCTTGAGAAGATTTTTTCCTGGTTTTTGTGAATAGTCGTACGGTTTACTTTTAAATTTTCTTTTCCTTCGATTTTTTTTCCTTGAACTCTTCTTTTACTAATAGCTGCAGATTTGACTTGGTTAACATCTAAAACTTGAAGACCTTTTTGTTTTTTCTCATTCTCAATTTTCTTATAAGCGTCACAAATCTTATCAATAGCATCTTCGAGTATGACTCCAGAAAAAACAAGTTGGGTTGTAATTTTTGCTATTGTTTTTGATTTTTTTTTGAACAAAATTTGAGAAAAAGAGTTTGAGATGAAAATATTAATATTGAAGTGAAAGCAGAAGATTTTTTGAGTGGAGAAGGTGCGATTTTGGAGCTGAAAATGTTTGAATTTATAGGGGAAAGAATTAGAGCCGTTGTCGAATCATGTTGAACCGCTCGGCCCAAACATAGACGATCGACTTAACTTGCGCCTCAATGGGAAAACCCGCAAAATACCAATTTAGCAATCCATTTTTTGGGTTTGCCCATCCCAGTATGGAGTGGTAATTAGCAAGTTACCAATATACCCATCGCACTAGCTTTGATCTAACTGGGATACTATTGTAAACCGTCCTTTATAAAAAAAGTTATTTTTTTATTATTTTTTATAATTCTTTGTCATTTCTAGTGACTCCTTTCTTAATAATATTTTGTTTTTTTTAAGTTGAAAAAAAAAAATCTTTCAGGGGAAACCCAGAAAGCGTTGGGTTTAACCTATTTTAGACATCATAAAACTAAAATTCTCTATTTGGAAAGTGATGTGATTTTATATAGTGGTAAAAAGAGGTTCGATTCTCGAACTTGTGAAGGTAATGATTTTAGAAAATATTGGACTTAACCTAAACTAATAAAAATCAGGAAAATACACTAGAGATGATTTTTAGAAAATATGGAAAATACCAGGAATCAGGAATCAGGTAATTCTAACAATCTATGTGATTAATCATGTAATTCTTTTTAACAATTTAATTCAAGTTTGCCAAAAATATGTTTCCTAAAAGAATAATTGTAAATCCTAAGCATGGGACATCAAGAGTAATTAACTAAGCATGACCCATCAAAAGAGAACACAACTATTTAATAAAAACTATTTTTTTCTAATTTAAATCCATGCAAATAATAATAAAAGAATTATAAATAATTATTAGAAAATAATTAAATCACATAAAATTGAGAAAAATACCTTATCCATCATCCCAGTAAATAAACTTACCCCATGGTGAAGAAAACTTGCTCAAAAGTTGATTTCATTGCTCAAAATATTGATTACAAGGTGAAATAATAGTGCAACAGCCAAACAGCAACGGGTATAAACGTCACAGGAACAGGGTTCAACTGTTACAGCACAGTTTCAAGCAACAAAAGAGAGAAGAAATGGTGACAGATAGATTTGAAACAGCAACAGTTAAAACTGTTGCACTGTCTTCTTCTTCAGCGGCGATGGTGAAGAACACCGATCACCGGGAGCAGCAGCAGTGACCGGCCGTAGTCGGAACTTGATCGGAAAATAGCAAAAGTGGTTCTGGAGCTTCGTACCTTGATTCTGAGGATTGTAAACTCTTTATATAGGCCCTGTGAGTCTTCTAGGATGTTCTAATCCCATTAGAACTCGGTGATTTGACGAGAAATCAATAGTTATCCAAAACCGAAACATGTTCCTTTTCCCGTCCAAATTCATGATTCTCCAGCCCTTATCTTCGGCTTCTAGAGCTTCTAATCGATTATACGAACCTTCAATTAGATTGGGTACTTATCAATTTGCTGAAATCCCATCAAAATTGCGATTTGATTTGAGTCCTGTTTTGCCGATGAAGCTTTGACCTGGTCAACTGGGTTTGACTCGGTCAACTGACTTTGACCGAGTTGACTGGGCCGAGTTGACCCGCTGAGTTGGTCCGATCCAGCCCATCCCGATCCAAGGGTGCCCCAATCCAAAGTGTGGGTGCCTTGATCCATTTTCCCGGGTGCTTTGAACACTTTTTGAGCCAATTTTTCCACAAATCTTTATTCTTCTAATGTCCCTACAAAAGCAATAAAACACGTAATAGACACAAAATCGAATACTAACTCACTAGAAATTAAGGTGCAAATTAGACACTAAAATGTGTCTATCAGAAAGGGAAAATACGAATGGCCAAAAGGTAGAATTGGTATACTAAATACTAGCTGTGAGGGTATTAAATCCCTAACACCACGTGTTCAAATACTATGGAAAGAATATCAGATTATGATGGAACGAGAAACACTGAAACAAAACTCATTAGATAAGTACTGAAACAGACACCTTCGTTGCATGACAGACACGCAAGTTACGGGAAAGCATGGCACACTGTACGAAATAGACACCTTTGTTGCATGACAGACACGTAAGTTGCGAGAAAGCATGACACGATGTATAGAATTGACAAACATCGATGCATGATAGACACGTCTCCGTTGTGCAGGTTGCGGAACAGAAGAAGCTAAAACATGACAATTCACTTTCAATGTCCACGTGTCGGACATGCCAAATTCTGAAAATAATAATGACACTTTCAATGGCCACATGTTGGATATGCCATAATTCTAATAATAATAATAAGACTGCAGCATTCATCGAAATCCAAAAGCAATAACTTGAATACAAATCCGCAGAAAATGTGCGGGTCACCAAGCGGGAAACTAAGGGAAATAAGAAGTACGCATGTCAAGTCTTGCGGGAAATACAAATAAGAATGCGGGATAAGTTTTGTTCCAAAGTCTGGATAAGAACTAATAGGTGGAAAGAAAGAAGAGGGGGGGGGGGCATGATATTTACTATAAATATCAAGCTCCAAGACAAAAAGAGGGGACGAAAATTTTTGGAGAAGGAAAAGGATCATATTTTGAAGGAAAAGGATCAAAGGAAAAAGTTTAGGTATGGGAGTTGTGTCAATTAAATATATTCGTAGTTCAATCATTCTTTGATGAATTTTACTTGGTGCATATAGCATTTTATCCTTTTGTAACATACAATCATCAGTAAAAACATCCAAATCTTTTATTACCCGTGGATGTAGACACTCCGTTGTCGAACCAAGTTAAAATTTGCTTGTATTAATTTTTTATGTTTAACCTATATCTTTTCATTGCTTTTGGTTTATTGGTTTATCATATGATTCATGTGGTTGTGTTGCCAAGATAGATTTTTGGTAATCACACTAGTTGATCTAAACACACACGTAAGGAAGAAAGAAAATAAACGCTAGTAATTTAAAACGCATTTATAAGAAGTTAAAACATATTAGTTGGCCAGGAAAAAAAAGTTAAAAGAGTTAAAACAACCACAATTAAAGTGTCATTGTATTGCATTTGGTGGTGACGTGAATTTGGCAACTAAGTTGTCTGCTATATAACATATTTATATGGTTCTACATTACCAAGACTAAACAGAAATGAGTTAGGAAATAATTCTCTGAATGCACCACAAGAAACCAAAGCAAGAAAAAATGGAGGCAGTTGGTGAAAAAGGAAATTCTGCTACAGGCCGATTAGTTCATCCAAAACAAGGTATCAGGAAGGATGAAATTTGTGATACAGTTATCACCATTAATGATCATCTACAAAGTGTTTATACTCACAAATCTATTCTTGTCAACTCTTGTATTATCAATAGAGTTCCTAGTCATTTTCGCGCAATTCATAAAGAGGACTTAGATCCGAGGTTTATTTCTATCGTCCCTTTGCACCATCACAAACCTCATCTTCTTGCCATGGAGGATCATAAACTGAGGTTTTTATTAGGTTTGTTGACGGATTCTAGTTGGAAAGCTCCTGGTGTTCATTATGATTTCCTTGATGAAACTGACAAGACTTGTGAGGGTATTAAATCCCTAACACCACGTTTTCAAATACTATGGAAAGAATATCATATTATGATGGAACGAGAAACACTGAAACAAAACTCTTTGATAAGTACTGAAAAAGACTTCCGAAACTTTGATAAGTACTGAAATAGATATCTGAAAGAGACAGCTTCGTTGCATGATCGACACGTAAGTTGCGGGAAACATGGCACATTGTACAAAACAGACATCTTCGTTGCATGACTGACACATAAGTTGCGGGAAAGCCTGACAAAAAGGATAGAACTGACAAACATTAATGCATGATGGACACGTCTCAGATGAACAGGTTGCGGAACAAAAGAAGCTAAAGCATGACAAGTCACTTTCAATGGCCACATGTCAGACATGCCATAATTCTAATAAGACCGCAACATTCATCCAAATCCAAAAACAACAACTTGAATACAAATCCGCAGAAGAGATGCGAGTCACCATGCGGGAAACTAAGGGAAATAAGAAGTACGCATGTCAAGTCTTGCGGGAAATACAAATGAGTATGCGGGATAAGCTTCGTTCCAAGGTTTGGATAAGAACTAATAGGTGGAAAGTTTAAATTAGAGGGACCCATGATATTTACTATAAATATCAAACTCCAAAACAGAAATAGGGAACTGGAATTTTTTTAGAGAATTTGACAAGAAGGAACAGGATCAGAGGAAAAAGTTTAGGTATGGGTATTGTGTTAATTATAATCCTAGTTCAATTATTCTTTGATAAATTTTACTAAATGCAAATAGAATTTTATCCTTTTGTAACAAACAATCATGAATAAAAATCATTCAAATCCTTTATTACCCATGGATGTAGGCAATTCGTTGTCGAACCACGTTAAATAATTGTGTTGATTCATGTTTCAATTTCTGGTTTTGATTGATAACATGTTATTTTTTCATTATATTTGATTTGATCTAGCTATGTTTCTGACTCATATGGTTGTGATCCAAAGATTTGATTTTTGGTAATCACAATTTGGCGCTAGAAACAGGGATAGGTAAAGGAATTTATTCTACCTGTCCAAATCTTCAGTTTAGAAACCTTGAATTTTGTTATCTTATAAAATCCCCTATTTCAACATTTTTAATCAGGAGTTCTTTTCTCTTTAAGTGATATTTCAAAATTTTATATATAGTTTTTCTCCAAACTTTTCAACTAATGTCTATATAGATTTAATTGTTATGTTCATACACAATACTTCTTTAATTAATACCTCTCATTTATATTAATATTTTTTATTACCTTAGATGCTCTCTTAACCATGGGTTTGAAAACTTTGCTCATAAACTTCCACCAAAATATTATGTTTTATAACGATTTTGCAAAAGAATTTGGCCTGAAACCATTAAGTCTATGTGTCTCTAATTTAACTAATTGTATAAATTAAAATTGTATTGCAGCTACCTAGTTTTGATTCTCGTCAAAACAGTAAAATAAGTTTTGAATTGAATTTCTGAACTTGCTTCTGATTTGTTTACAAAAAATGATTTGATAAACTTATAAAACCTGAGTTAAATTGGAAAGTTGTCTAGCTTATATGTGATATATCAAATTTTAATTAAAGCTAGATGTTTTCTATCAGTCATTGTTTTATATATATATTACGGATATTAAAATTTTATGAAACACATATCTCATTATCTGAACTTTTGTTAGAACATCAACAAAGACATTTCTACAACAACACTAGATTGAGCAAAGAAGACATTATAATATTCCAAAAGAAATTACATAAATGGAGACAGTCCCAAACAAACCCGTACAAGAACAAGATGTCGATATAAGAAATTTGGGAAATCAAACAATAGAGACTCTTCCAGAAAGAGAAATAGTAGAGGAGTCCCAAGGACCACAACCCTTGGATGTGCAGGAAAACATCCCAGTTAGTCAATCCATTAACCAACCGCATGAAGAAGCATCACAAAATAGGGTTGACCCCATTAATCAACAATTTGAAGAATTGAATGAGATACGTAAGGATCAAAAAACTTATGCAAAAACAATTGCTCTCTTAACCCAAGAAAATCATATGCTCAGAAATAAGTCCCAACAGGATGCAGAAGCATCTGATACCAGGTTACAGGGGAAGGAAGTAAGTTCAAACAGATCTGCAAAAGGTAAAACAAGGGTCAATAAAGATCAAAGGGTGGTGATAGTTGAACCCGCACAGGATATATATTTTCGTTCAAACCCAAACAAATTTAATCAGCGGTATGATCCCGATAGACTAGATTTTGATGATTCAGTGACGCAGAACAACAGGTGGAATAAATATTTCGAGGACTTGGAGAAATGAGAGAAGAAATAAAAACCTTGAAAAACAAACAAGAGGGAGGACGTCTTGAGGAAGTACTAAAAGAAGCCAGTAGAACACCATTGGCACCCCACCTTGCGCATGCATCTATCCCGCACAAATGCAATCTCCCCATCTTTGAATGTTATGATAGGACAAAGGATCCAGCGGCTCACTTAAAATATTATAACCGCAATATGACCAGTTGGGAGCAAAATCATATTATCATGTGCCGATATTTTCCCTCTAGTTTGAAAGGATCAGCATTATCATGGTACGATAATCTACCAGAAGGATCAATACATTCGTACGCACAGTTAACCCGAAAATTCTTGGAGACGTACATGTACAATAAGCCCGTAAATGGGAATGGACAAATTATTTGCCCTTGCGTCTTGGACAGATGAAACTATCCGAGACTACACAGATCGATGGCAGACAATTTGTCAAGCAATAAGTAATATTAGTCCAGAAATTTCTATTAATTGCTACAAATGGGGAATAACAAACCGCATGAGCCCGCTCTTCGTAGATATTCATGGAGAGGACCCAAAAATTGAAGGGGATCTAAGGGTAATTATTGAGAAATATGCAAGGTTGCAAGATATTCAAAAACAGAATCCAAGAATAATTTCCTAACATCAGAGAGTTGCCAACAGAACAAATTTTGTGGAACCGGTAACTAGTTCTGGAAAGCAGGTTGCGAGTGAAAATCCTTATATTGACTTCAAGCGAGGCGGAGCGGATGAGGAAAGAAGGATCAACCGACAATTTGAGGATCGAGTTTTTACTAAACTCAACACCCCATATTCACAAATTCTAAATGCAATTAAGAACATGCAAGATTTTGAATGGCCATGGACGAAAGGAAAACAACCACCGCAGACAGAAAGTTCTAAAGATTATTGTGGATATCATTTTTTTTATGGTCATCCTACAAATAGATGCAAGAATTTGAAATTGCAAGTACAGAAGTTAATTGATGCGGGAGAACTGAAAGAATTCATTTATTTACCCAATCCTCCCCCAAGGATGAACACAGGGAAAATTGTAAATATTCCGGAAAATAACCGAACCATCAACATGATTTACTATACAGAGTCAAGTCAATTATCCATAACGCAGTAATTGATAAAAATTTGCGTAAAAGAGTTGACAATCATGAAGTTTTTAAAGTTGCGGGAAGAATGACTTAAACGTGGGAGGAATGAATGGCTTCCCCATTAACTTTTTCAGCGGCAGAAGTAGATCAAGAAGTTGAGACACACAATGGTCCGCTGGTTCTCACTTTACCGATGTCTGGATGGAATATGAAGAAGATCCTCATGGATGGGGGAAGTTCATTTAATGTGTTATTTTATGACACATTCCAAAAAATAGGACTAAAAGACGATCAACTCACACCCTCTGGGATAGCATCAAAGCCAAAAGGAGAAATTTTACTTGATGTCATGGCGGGACCAATAAGCATTCTAACCAAATTCAGTGTAGTAGAGGCACCGTCCCCATATAATGCAATCATTGGCAGACATTGGGTTCATCAATTGAAAGGAGTAACCACAACTAATCATCAATACTTGCGATTCCCAACACCACAAGGAGAAATGGAAATAAAAGGGGATCAGAATGTTGTAAGATCTCGCATCCTCGCAGAAACAAACATGAATGAGGAATGAATTCAACAACAGCAAGAGAGAAAGAAAGAACGAAAAATCAAAGTAAAAGTAGAAGCAATAAATCAATATTTGATTGAGACTGTGGGAAGAGGGTCAGTAAATGAAACAAATAAAAACACTCCATCGGAGGTAAGCATACTGAAAATTGACAGGGGCAGTATTCCAGAAAAGCAATTAAAGGGAAATCCCACATTTTTAGGAGTTCCCGAATCTACTTTTTCAGCAGTTGAAGAAACCAAAAATGTCAATATAGGAACAGAAAAATTCCCGAGAATAATTAAGTTTGGAACACTAATGGAAACAGAAAGGGAACATGATTTGGTTATTCTACTTAGGTATTATGTGGATACATCCAGGCACTACACCATTTCGGCAGCGTATACGCATTGATCCAAGTATCATTCGTCATGAATTACATATACATCCCGAGTATCATTTATCAGTTGAAAAGGAACTAAAGAAACTCATGGATGCACAATTTATTCGAGAGGTGCGTTACCCAACCTGGATATCCAACATGGTAATTGTACCAAAGAAGAATGAAGGAGTAAGGATTTGTATAGATTTCACCAATTTGAAGCCCTAAAGATAGTTATCCCCTTCTTAGCATTGATCAACTAGTAGATGCAGTTGAAGGACATGAGGCTTTATCTTTCATGGATGGACATTCACGGTATAATCAAATTGCTTTAGCTGAAGAGGATCAAGAACATACTGCATTTTTTACCCCGCACGGTTTGTACTACTATACTAGAATGTTATTTGGGCTAAGGAATGCGGGAGCAACCTATCATCGACTGTTTGATGCAATCTTTAAACCATGGATAGGCCGCACCTTGGAAGTCTACGTAGATGATATGCTAATAAAAAATAAACTTTCAAAGGATTATTTACAAGACTTGAGAGAAATATTTGAAGCTCTACGCAAATATAAAATGAAAGTTAATCCTGATAAATGTATTTTTGGAGTTATATCTGAAAAGTTCTTGGGGTACTTGGTCACAAAAAAAGGGATTGAAGTTGATCCAACAAAAATACAAGCAATTGTTAATATGCAATCTCCATGAAATGTAAAGGAAGTACAAAAATTAAATGGATTTTAGCCGCACTTAACAGACTCATTGCTAGATTATCAAACAGATGTAAACCATTTTTTGACACACTGAAGAAGAAAAGCAAATTTGTATGGAATGAAAATTGTGAGCAAGCCTTTCAAAAAATCAAAGCTTATCTCGCCACATTACCTGCATTACAAAAACCGAAGCCTGAAGAGGTACTGGCCATGTACATAGTGGCAACAGAAGATGCTGTAAGTGCGATATTGGTACGAACAAATGAGAAAGTAGAGAAACCAGTGTATTATATTAGTAAAACTCTCAACCTTGCAGAAAGGAATTACACCAAAATTGAACAATTGATATTAGCACTGGTTTTTGACATACAAAAGTTGCGCACATATTTTCTAACACACTATGTGCGGGTACCAAGTAAAGCTCCGTTAGAATCCGTACTAAAGAATGCGAGAAAAGTAGGGAGAATAGCAAAATGGAATGCATAATTGGAACAATTACATATCATATTTGGGATACAAACTGCTCAAAAATCACAAGTCTTGGCATATTTCCTCGCGGACTTACCACTAGATGACGACTTTGAAATCCAAGGTTTGTCGGGGATAGAAGATGATGATTCCCAAGATATTCTGAGTTCTGTTAACTCCCGTAGATGGGAAGTATTTGTTGATGGGGCACGGAATAAAGAAGGAGCGGGAATTGGAATTTTGATTACAACCCCTACATGAGAACGGATGGTGCATGCATTTCATCTTGCATTCAGTGAACACACAAATAATATAGTAGAATATGAGGCTGTGGTTCATGCCCTTCAGCTCATCATCGAGTTGGGAATAAGTGATGTACGACTTACACGTGATTCACAATTGATAATTCGGCAGGTTGAGTTGAAATATCAAGCGCTTGATGAAAACTTGATAGAATACAAGAATCTTGTTCAAAAATTGGCATTTTAAATTCCAATTATAATTTTTTAACATTTATCCAGAGAGAAAAATCGCTATGCTGATGCATTAGCATTCATTTCTTCAATGATAAAAGATCAAAATACATCAGTAGTCAAAATTGGGCGAATTTATGAGACATCAATTAAGTTATGGGCAGTCGAAAACATAGAAGAAGAAGTAGGTGAAGATATTGAAGATGCAGCCATTAAAGATGATGCAAACTTTCCACAGAAACCAGAAAATGAATAATATGAAGAAGATTGGAGACTTTCAATACATCAATACTTACAAATAGGATATTGCCCACAGACACTAAGGATGCTAGGAAAGTGCAATCAAAATAGGATATTGCCCACAGACACTAAGGATGCTAGGAAAGTGCAATCAAAATCTGCAAATTATCAATTGCGGGATAAAATTTTGTACCACATGTCTTTTTTGGGGCCGTTACTTGGTGTTTGTCACAAAAAGAAGGACAACGTATTCTCACAAATATTCATTATGGAGATGCGGTAAATCATAGCGGAAGACGGTCACTCGCACTGAAAGCAAAGACGCAAGAGTATTACTGGCCATTTATGCACAAAGATGCGGACAATCTGGCAAGAAGGTGCGAAGAATGTCAACGTTTTGCAAAAAGAATTAAAGCTCCCGCAACAGAACTCAATTCTGTATTTATCCCATGGCCGTTTGCAAAATGAGGGGTGGATATCGTTGGGCCCTTAGTGGAAGGCACACAAAAAAGAAAATACTTGATCGTAGAAACAAATTATTTCACTAAGTGGGTTGAAGCTAAAGCTCTTGCTCGCATTAGAGATACGGATGTTTTTAAGTTTTTATTTGAAGATATAATTTGCAGATTCGGAATCCCGGTAGTTATAGTCTCGGACAATGGACAACAACTACAAGGGAAAAATATAGATATGTTTTTCGAAGCATTTAGTATCCAAAATAACAAGTCCACTCCACTTTATCCCCAAAGTAACGGACAAGCTGAAGCAACAAATAAAACTATTGCCATGAATCTAAAAAAGACTCTAGATAGACATCATAAACGATGGTGCGAACATCTTCATAACACTTTATGGGCATATCGCACGGCAAGAAGAGAAGCCACTGGAGAATCACCATTTCTTCTCACTTATGGAGCGGAAGCAGTTATTCCAACGAAAATTATTTTACCCACAACAAGGACAGAAGCATGGGAAAAGAATTTAAATACAGATTTAATGCTTGAGAAGTTGGATGATTTAGAGGAAAGAAGGGAGGTTACGCTCCAAAGAATGGAGAATTATCAAAGAAGACTAGCAAGAGAATATAATAAGAAAGTAAAGTTTCAGAACTTTGTTGAAGGGCAATATATTCTGCGACAAATCCCATAATATCAAAGAGATAAAAAAACAACAAAATTTGCAACCACATAGGGAGGACCATATGTCATACAAGATATTGCAGGGCAGGTCTCATACCATTTGCGTAATATGAATGGAGAAGTCTTGCGGCATCCTTGGAACTCACAATATCTCAAACCATATTATCCATAACCAACAATGCAATCATACAATAATTTGGCTTCATACTAGGTAAAGCAGAATAAATGCAATCTCTCATAGAAAATCCATATAAATGTCTATGATTGTATGACTATTGGATCTTTCGCTAGCAAGATATGCCTAACATGACATTAATTATTGTAGCAGGTAATTCAGGAGGTACTCTTAGGGACCGCATCATTAATTTTCTCCTGGCCAGAGAGAAGTTAGTATGTGACTGTACCCTCAAAGGTAACTCAAGGTACAATAAACGCCTTGCGGTTGATCAATTCACACACTCAATCAACAAACTAACAATAAATATATATTTAAAAATTGTTTTGCAGGAACAATAGTACGAGATAAAGAGAAAACATGCCAATACAATTCAAAAGAAGGAAAAACTAAGGAGCGGGAGGATTCGCATTAGGAGAAGGGAGTTGAGGGATTTCCTTGCGGCTATAGACTTTGGTGAATCCATCAACTTTAACCCTATCCAGAGTGTTGTTGATCGCTTTTGTAACTCCAACACGGGCTTCAATTTTTAACCAAGAAATCTTAGCTCTTGCAGCTTCAAGCTCTTGCTTATACTTATCTACCTCGGCTGCAGACTTTTGGACACTCCCCTCCCAAAAAAGTCTTCTCCCTTGCTCCAAAGCCAAGTCACGAGTCAAGCTCTCAACTTTCAAGTTTTCCAGCTTCCATTTGTCCTATGCTTCTTTAGTCTTAGAAGATAGAAGCTCAAGTTGACATTGCACCTCAGTGGCTTCGATAGTAATAAGCTTCAGTTGTCGTTGATTTCCTCTAACTTAGCATTGGCAGTATTAAGTTATTCTTCGGCCCTAGCAGCTCTTGAGGCTGCATCTTTTAATTTTTCTTCAAAGCCTGTAACAAAAATAATAGATTAATCAACGCGGAAATAATAATCAACTTCAAATATGCAATAAAATAGGATACCTCTTGCGAGGGATTCAAACTCTTCTAATTCGTGAACCATTACATCTTTGGAATCATCGAGGAAGTCATATTCTTTTGAAAGTTTATGATAATTGTCAGTAAGTTGTTGAAGATCTTGACGACATTGATCTAACTCCGCTTGTTTCAATGAATCATTGTCCCGCAACTGATTTGATTCGTTTGTACACCTTTCCATCTCTCTATGTAAGCGAAAATTATCACTTTCACGATGAAGAATGGTATCAGACAAGTTGCGGATTTTAGCCTGAGCTTCTGCAGGTGCATTTCCTTTAGCATGAGCACCTGAAGCTGAATTATCTTTGTCTTTAATGAGTTACGCCATATAAGAAGAAAGCTGTGAATTATGGTTGACCGGGAACGAGAAAATCCCGCAAGGATATTCTGGAATTCGACACAGAGCTTGCGATTTTCTTCTTCCAACTTCTCTGATTGTGCCCGCGCTTCAAGAATACAGTCTTTAGTCCATAGAAAAGTAGCATCATATTCTTTCTTCTTGCGGATATAATCAACATATAAAAGTCGGTGCTTCGATTCTAATTCATCGTACTTTGATTTGGTTTGACTCATCCTATCAACCAGGTTATTGAATCTTTCCTTGATCTCCATATTTTTGTTATTGACTTTTAATACATGTTCTGTCAGACGCGTATCTCTACGTTGCAGCCTATTCACGAGGTTTGAATCCCACGCTAATCCCATAAAGCAATTCAGAAACATGCATATAAAATAAGAAAAATAACATAAGAGGAAAAGTGTAAAACCTTGATTCTGGATATCTAGTAACTGCTGACGAACCGTATCATTTTCCCGCTTTAAGTCTGCAACATCTTCTTCCGATCTGATTAATTTATCCTCCACAGTCCTAAACTGAGTCTCCATCTCCATGGATCGTCCTTTATAAAATTTATAAGCCACATATGCGGCGTTTTGACCCCGAGCGAGCTGCAATTTACAAAATTAAAGTCATAAATAATGATGAAAATAAAACGAAATTTAAGGTCACTAAAATAATAAAAATACCTGCAAGAAAGCTTGTTGCGGGAAAAAGTATGCTCCACCATCCGCAAGAGCAATCGTCTCCGCAAGAGAGGAAGGAATGTTTATGTCAAAGGAAGGGTTGACGGGATGACCTTGGCCATTTAACCAGGCTTCTTTCACTACGTCATACGGAGCAGACCGCATGTATTCCCGAAGATTAGCAACCGCAGGGCTATCTGTCTCCATCGGCTGAAAATCGCATGGAACAGACAACAACTCTTTGGACATAAACCACCGGAAGGCCTCCTCCTCCTTGTCCATAAGATTTTTATCTTATGTTATCCCTTTACCTTTATCCCTGTGCGGGATTTCCTCATTCACCTGAACTACATCGTAACGACTTATCAGATAAACCATCTTCACTCGCAGAAGGCACGAGAAGATCATCTCCGAACAAGGGAGCGAATTAAGAAGTATAATAAGAGAACTCAGGATCTGCGGCCTGGTCCAAACAACTGTCCGCAACACCTGTAGCTTCTACTGCAATAGTAATTAGCTCTGTGGGCACAAAATTTGTCAGCTGGAGCGGCACATTCTTTTTTTTCCATATTTCTTTCAGGTTCAATAGCTATCCTCAGTTCTCGACTCTGGTTGACAATAGGGTGAATCACGGATTTCACCTTGCTCCCTATCAGTGGAAACACGGGGTGTAGCCTTAGGTTTTTTCCAAATTTGTCAATGTACCACAAGCACTCATTAAATAAGATTCAAAATAAACATGTGAATTCATTTGGATAAAACAATACCTTTTCTATTGGAGCTGCGGCTTTGCGTTTAACACCCGAATCATCTTTCGAGCTCCCTTCATATTGCGGTTATAAAAAAGAAGGAAAGCAATTCGACAATGTTCAAAGCGCGATGTAGAAAAATAGAGAGAATTCTACATACCACATCGTCAAGCGAGAAAGAAAAGCCTGTGAATTTTAACTGCCAAGGGAAGTGAGGATGAAGACGTGATGAAAGGTTGCGGACCACACTTTCTTGAAGATACCCGTAAACCCATGGTCCTTCAATTATCAGGGGAGTGCGGTACCACCTGAAATCGTGATTTTCACGAATCTTTTCCCGTAAAGGATCCTGTGTCCCGGGAATGACATTCAATCTAGAATTATCAATTTCCCAGAGCAAACGAAATCCTTCGCCACCTCTGCGCCCCGGACCGACGCTCCACTTCTTGTAATTCTTCACTGCCATAACATCAGTATACGTAGCATGAAAATTATCTACGGTGAAATGCTTACGTTCCGCAGGGTTGGGAACGTAGCATGAGAAATTTGTTTCTCCCCTGCTGCGCTTACGACATTCATCCAGCACACGCCACCAATTCCCGTTGTATTGGGAAATGGACCGGACCAAACCGTGCTTGGACTTATTTCGGCTCGCAAGAACCTCATATTGAAAAGAGTTCCAGCTCTTGTACAGAGGAAGCTTTAAGCCCGCATCCAACGCTCCCGCAGTTATTAACAGCCTGGTGTTTCTATACTCGAATTTCCTTATCATATCAAGCGTGATCTCATCCCCTTCAGCAGGATCGCAAAAGGAAACTTTAAATTGTTGAAGTTGGTGCTTCTCTTTAAACTCTTCAATATTCATTAACCTAAAGCTCAAGTTCTCATTTATACGCTTATTTTTAGAAGTTGGTCTGTTGGCCGCAACAGATATGTCATCAGACCTTACTAAACCAGGAGGTTGAACTTCTGAAGCACTTTTTTCATAAAATAACGAGATGATTTATTTTCTACATGATGATCACCATGATGAGAGGCACCACCAGCAACATTACTATTAGCTTTCCCAGACATGATAAATTTTTATCTACATATGAAAGTAAGAAAAGATAAATTCACCATGATGAAAAGCAAGAGAAAACAAAAATTTTACAGAACAACAAGATGATCATTGAACCAGAATGTAAACAAGTAAATAACTTTCTGATCAATAAGAGAAAAGATTCATGGATCAATGGAACAACCAGAAATCAAAATAAAAACATCATAATCACCATTCACTCCTAAAAAACTCAGTTAAGAAGATTACTAGATAAGCATATACATTACATTTAAGGATATTACCTGGAATAGAGTGAAGAACAGAAATCAAATCAGATAAATTGAATAAAAAGAAGACCTGATCCCGATGCAAGAAATCCTTAATCACAATGTAATCAGCACAAAGTGGATTAATCAAATTACGAGGAATCACTGAAAAGTTCAGTTTCAATTGAATGAAAAAAACAAAAAATTTAAGAAGAAAAAGACAAAGAAGATAAAGAGTGAGGAGAGAGATGTGACAAACTTTGTATTAAATAGGAGAGGATTGAAAATGACGAAACCGTCGAAAAAAGAAAGTGGGAGAGAGAAAAACTTTATCAGAGACGTGATTTTCTCGAAACTGACGAAACCATCGAAAAAAGAAAGTGGGAGAGATAAAAACTTTATCAAATACGTGATTTTCTCGAAACCGTCAAAACTGTCAGAAAAGTAAAGCTAAACGTGGGAAGAAAATTTATTAGTAGCGTGAAAATCGAAAAAGTAATAACTATTTTTCCTTTTTCAAATTTTTACCATATGTCAAAATTCAAAAGAAAAAAGGGGAAAATTGTGAGGGTATTAATTCCTTAACACCACATGTTCAAATACTATGGAAAGAATATCAGATTATGATGGAACAAGAAACACTAAAACAAAACTCTTTGATAAGTACTGAAACAGACATCTGAAACTTTGATAAGTACTGAATCAGATATCTGAAACAGACAGCTTCATTGCATGATCGACACGTAAGTTGCGGGAAAACATGGCACACTGTACAAAACAGACATCTTCGTTGCATGACTGACACATAAGTTGCGGGAAAGCCTGACAAAAAGGATAGAACTGACAAACATTAATGCATGATGGACACGTCTCAGATGAACAGGTTACGGAACAAAAGAAGCTAAAGCATGACAAGTCACTTTCAATGGCCACATGTCAGACATGCCATAATTCTAATAAGACCGCAACATTCATCCAAATCCAAAAACAATAACTTGAATACAAATCCGCAGAAGAGATGCGGGTCGCCATATGGGAAACTAAGGGAAATAAGAAGTACGCATGTCAAGTCTTGCGGGAAATACAAATGAGTAAGCGGGATAAGCTTAGTTCCAAGGTTTGGATAAGAACTAATAGGTGGAAAGTTTAAATTAGAGGGACCCATAATATTTACTATAAATATCAAACTCCAAAACAGAAAGAGGGGATTGGAAATTTTTTAAAGAATTTGACAAGAAAGAACATGATCATAGGAAAAGGTTTAGGTATGGGTATTGTGTTAATTATAATCCTAGTTCAATTATTCTTTGATAAATCTTACTAAATGCAAATAGAATTTTATCCTTTTGTAATAGACAATCATGAATAAAATCATCCAAATCTTTTATTACTCGTGGATGTAGGCAATCCGTTGTCGAACCACATTAAATAATTGTGTTGATTCATGTTTTAATTTCTGGTTTTGATTGATAACACGTTATGTTTTCATTATATTTGATTTGATCTAGCTATGTTTCTGACTCATATGGTTGTGATCCAAAAATTAGATTTTTGGTAATCACAAGACTAAAAACTCAGTGAATGGTGAACGAGCAGCAGCAGTAGCGCTAAAACGATACTGTGAAAATTTTCTTTCAAGTGAAATGGGCGGTGGTGACAGTGAGCATAACGAAACTTGTCTATGCAATGAAGGTAATGGAAGCGGAAGCTAGGAGATGTTATTCGGAGAAGTTTGATAACATTAGTGCAGGTGAATTTGTTACCATGATGATACTTGATGGTTGCTTCATTGTTCAGCTCTTACCTTTATGAGAGGAGTGAAATGGTACAAATTCATCAAACAGTCGTCTTTTTCTTTTTAATATCGTCATTACAGGCCAAGAGTACTTGTTGTATATGTTTTAATGCACTCTTTTTATTAATTAGGAGGATATTGATGACCCCTCTTTAATATTCGTTGGATGGTGCCGAATCTTCACCATGACCTGCTCTTGCTAGAAAAGCAGCTCCCTTTCCCCATACTTGACAAAATATTTGAAATAACTACCGCCTCAACAGATGATTCTTATTCTCTCCAGAAACTGGCTCTCAAGTTCTTCAATTGTGTGGTTCCAAACGGGACAAAATCATCGGATAAAAGATGCTTATTCGGTGTCCACCCCGATAACGTGCTCCATCTAGTTCGTCTAAGTTTTGTTTCATCGTTTATAGGCAAGGCAAAGCCATGTTTCCGACTACGTAAGAAACAGAAGAAACAAAAGAAACCACGTAATTTTAGAGAAATAATCCCTCCGTATGGACATAATGTCGAGGAGCTTAAGGAAGCAGGAGCCAGGTTTATGTGCAGAGAGAATCATGATCTATTAGACATTGCAATGAAAGATGGAGTCCTAGAAATCCCACCTCTACATGTCGATGATTTCGTAGGTCAGGTGCTCCTCAACCTCATTGCATATGAACAATGTGACCGTTTCTTGGAACCTTATTTTACACACTATGTGTTGTTCTTCTGCGGCCTTGTGCGTTCAGCAAAGGATGTTTGCATTATGCATGATGCTGGTCTCCTCCGTCATGAGTTGAGGAGTGATGAAGACGTGGTTGATATTTTCAAGAAGCTTTCTAAGGGTGTTGTTGTTAGTTATGAATGTGATTCTTATTTGTCTGAAACCTTGGTCGAGTTTTACAAAACCCTTCATTTTACGAATTGGAATAAATGGAAGAAGAAATGGAGAGAAGGCTATTTTAGCAACCCATGGGCCTTTTCATCGTTTCTAGCTGCCGGTATCCTTCTACTGCTTAGTGTTATTCAGACTTTCTTTTCCGTTTTCTCATGTCCTTCCTCCATCATAAAGCATTTTCTTCTATGCATTCATTTGATCATCTATGAGAAATTGCTTTGGGAATGTAGCACTCATATAATCAAGTGTGTTTACTGCTGTCTCATAAATTCAAATTGTGGTACCCGGGACAAGTGTCGCACACATTTTGTAATGTGATTTTGCTCCTTCCCCTGGCAACTAGCACTGCCGAGGCTCTTAAATAGAACCTATTATTGGGCTGCAGTGGATTATTATGTCTAAAATAGGGATATGGGTGATCCAATCTGGTTAAAAAGTTTAATTTATCCTTTAGTTAGTATTATGAATAGTATTATCACCTTATTACCTTTCCATAATAATCTAAATCTAACATAAATCTAAAAAAGAAAAGTAAAACCTAGATCAAACTCTTTTCGTTCTCTCTTCTTATTCCAAAACCGAAAACAAAACATATCCAAAATCTCAATCGATTATCACTGAATCTTCTCAAAATAATTTACGCTGACTCTCAAGATGAACAGGTCAAGAGTAACAAGATCAGGTTGAATTTGTTTGAATGCACAATGGACTGAATCAGGAAATGGTATATTTGTTGATCCGGAGAATAAAAATTTGGTGAATGAAGAAGTTCAATCACCAGTGAATCCTCCAGAAATTGCTGATATTATGTAAGAATCGAAACACCCATCGTTTATATTAGGTTTTTATTGGAAAAAAAATGGTTTGATTGATGAAGTTAGGTTTAAAAAAATATATATTATGAACTGTATACGGCTAGGTCGACCTCGTTTCTCAACCGTAA
Organism: Papaver californicum; assembly: GCA_023531435.1. Lineage (NCBI taxonomy): Eukaryota > Viridiplantae > Streptophyta > Magnoliopsida > Ranunculales > Papaveraceae > Papaver > Papaver californicum. Next base: position 21,393,626 of record JAJJMC010031210.1, read on the forward strand.
ATCAATCATTACGGTTGGAAAAAGATGAACTTCTAGCCATAGACTTATTTTATGGTTGGGAAAAGATGAACTCCCAACCGTAAATGGTACTCTACGACTTGTTTTCCTAGCCGTTAATCTGGATTTTAGAGTACTTGGGTATTTATGCCATTATTACGGTTGGGAAATCATAACATTACCAACCGTAAACCTGGATATGGTTGGGTCGTGTAGTTTGTCCTAGTCGTAAACATAATTGCGAAACTAATTCTTTTACCATTTTTTACTTGCTTGTAATATTTTTTGGAATCGAGCAAAGTGGTTGGTCAAGACTTGAGTCGTTCCATTGAAGCTGGGGAGTTGTTGAGTGTTAAAAACAAAGAACACTTCTACGAGGGATTAAGGAGAAAGCTAAAACCTGAGAAGGATGTCCAAAAGAATGTTGTCGTAGTGGATGGTTATGAACTTGTTGAACCTTAGTGTTTTTATCTTTTGCTATCTAAGACTTTGTAGTGTGGTTGGTTATGGATTTGAATGGATATTAGGTCTTTTATTATTAATATGAACGTACTTCTTAATTTAGCTTGAATGAATGGCTTGTAGTAACAAAGGTTTTAGTGTTAAGTGATTCATGGTATAAATAGCTGAAAAAACAAAACTCAGGGTGATTTACGGCTAGGAAATGATTGAGAAAACCTAGCCGTAAAAAAACCACCTGTACATCCAGGGTCACTTACGAATAGCTCTACAACATTAGCCAACCGTATGTGACCCTGACTTCAGTTTACGACTAGAACTGTGAACTTACCTAGTTGTAACAAACTCATTTGTTGTGTCTACGGCTAGGTTGGTAAACCCATTTCCTAGCCGGAAGTGGATCAAAAATTCAACAAAAGCAATAATTGCTTTTGTTGAACGGTACATTTTCTCCCAACGACCAAATTTTTCAAAAAATCTAGTCGTTGGGTATTTCATCTATATATAGAGGAAGTCTTTTTCAACATTATCCACACTCACTTCCCATTTTAGTTTCTGCTTTATCTAAAATAACACAATCATGGCTTCTACATTCAGCACTGGAGAAGATGTTGCTATCGTTCGGGCATGGGTGACTGTCACAACTATGACTCAGGTCGAAATAGAAAAGTTTCTCAAACCACGGATTGTATATGGAACCGTGTATTTCACATTTTTGTGGCACTAGACGGGAATAGAGGTTCAAGAACAATGAATGGAACCAAGGCCGAATTCGAAATGATCTACGATAAATGCAATAATTATAAAAGGGTTTTATATGACATAAAACAGAGTTATCCTCACATCGATAGTGGGAGACTAGTATGTATATCTCAATAAGTTATATATCGAATCCGATTAGAATAGTACTAGCTTATAGCTGATTTTATTTTTCAGAGTAGATTGGCTCTTAGACGATATAAGGATGTATGTAGGGAAAATTTCAACCATCGTGAATGTTATGAAGTCTTGAAAAAAAATATTAAGTATTTCAACATGGATTTAACTCTTTAAGTGTAATTTTATTGTAATGGCATTTCCTTCAATGTAATGTTATTTCTCTTATTGTAATGTCATTTCCTTCAACGAAAGCTTTTATAAAACAAATTTACAGAGACTCGTGGAAACTTACGGTTGTATTGTCCACAAATCCTAACCGTAAGTAACCCACAAATGGTAAAGCATAGATTGTTTACGGTTGGGTCCAGTTAACAACCTGGACGTAACTAAGATATACGGCTGGGTCAACACTCCAATTCATAATCGTAAGTTGTCCTGTTTTTTTACTAAAGCAGACATTATTAGGGTGTGTTTGAAAAATAAACCATTATAGCACTAATTAGGTGGGTGTTGATTGAAAATATATCCGTTATAACACTAATTGGGTGGGTATTTAAACTCCACCTATATATACTCAATTGACCCAATAAAAAGTTCAATAAAAATCATACCTTCTACATACAAACTCTCCATCCAAAGATCTTACATTCCCACTCTATTATACTTCTAAATGGATCAACCGAATTTTAGTTTGGATGAAGACTTATCTCTTTGCAGAAACTATGTACTATGATATCCAAATAGATGAGGATAATGAAGGCAAGGTGGTTTGGTCAGTCTTATTTATTGGAGAAATATTCACGACAACTTCTGCAGCGACACCGGTAACACTAATAACCGTAATATGCCTAATTTGTTTTGTCGATTTCTTGATATACAAAGACAAGTGAAAGAATATATGGGTTTAATTCGTTTTTGTAATGAACTTCGAATTGAAGGTAAAACTGAAGATGAAGTTGTATCTCAGGCTAGAAAGGAATGGAAAAACTGGAAAGGTTCATATTTCACACTTGAACCTCATTTTGCTATATCCTTAAGGACTTCTTCATATTTCGTATGCGATATTAGACTTGAAGGGAAATTATTATTTTAAAGTATGTATTGAGCTAAAAAAGTGTTTAATAAATGGAAGTATATTTACAGTTTGGGTTAAATTCAATTTCAAAATACTTGTAATTTTTGAATTCAGGGTCACTTACGGCTGGGAATATCCTATTTTACACACTATCAACCTAGCCGTAACTGAGTGTTCTTTGGCTTTAAACATGTTGCTCAGCTTTACGGTTAGGTTTGGCAAAAAACCTAGACATCAAACTTCAAAACCACAGTTTTACGGGTAGATTTACTAATAAACCTAGTCGTAAACCTGTGATCAAATTAACTATCATAATCCAGGGTCACTTACGGCTAGGTCAGTACTAGCAAAACTCAGCCGTAAGTCACTCTGAATTTTCACTTCTCACTGTGGACCTTAAGAAAAATTGGGGAAAGCATGACACAGTTTACCAAAAAATATTCTCATTTATAAAGAGTGATTCAAAATACATATATTCTCATATACTTAACACCATACATCACAGCTACTCAATTACACATGGCGGTTCTTTTGGTTTCGATATTGTCATCGCATTCCAAAGTGAAAATTGATGCTCGAACCTATGACACCAACCCTTAGAGATTTCGTTGTCGCACACGTTGCAAAGAGGAGGTAATGGGTTATCTTCTTTTAATAGGAGACCGATGAAATGATATTTCCGTACGTGGGACATGAAAACTCTTATATTAGAAAATTCTTCTATGTAAGTGGTTTTGGTTGGTGCTATTATACACATCATTGCGAGTGTAAAATAGTGAACGACGCAAGAGAATGCTTCGGCGAGTAAGTGGCCGCAAATCGGCATGGACATCCAATGATCACTTGTGACGTTTGCGTTACAAATTAAATGCCTTTCAAATGCAACGAACCTTTCCTCAATATCCGCCTCTTTTTCACCATCTTCCCCATATCTCATCATTGCCTTATAGAAATACGGTTGTTTACGGAGTTCACACAACATCTTGTGCCTTATCTAGGGGCATTCGTCAACATTATTAGTTTCGGGCCCTCTATAAATTCTATGTTGTTCCGCGCAAACATGGAAACCACCATTCCCGCCACCGCCAACATCGTCGGTTGCTTTGATATAGTCCCAAATGATTTCGGAACCATACTTCAAGTATTCTTCACAAATAACGTACCTAGTTCGGTAAGTTTGACCTTTCTCATCTCTTGGGGTGCCAACCATTGTTCCTATTGCGATACAAATCGTCTTTTTCTCACTATTTTATGCTACCACTACCGGATTTTCTTCAACCGCCAAAGTTTTTTCTTTAACATCAAACATCTTTCTTGCTAATTCTTTTATACCAATTTTAGAAGAATCATATTTAAAGACTGAACTTCCTTGGGAGGAAAGTTCCCGACCTTTTTCTTTTACATTTCTAATGCTTGGTCTGCCTTCTTCCGTTTGACTCTGGCTCCATTTGTTTGTAGTCATACCTTTTCATTTTTCATCCTCCTCCTCATATAAGGCTCTCAAGTGTTCAAAACCAGAAGTCTTTCTTTGATTTGAAACCCCCATTTTTGCATTCTTTTTCAACAATTTTGCATTCTCTTTAACCATTTTCTTCGCATCTTTTCTCTCTTCTTTCCTTGTCTTTTTAGTAGTAGGCCTACCCTTTCCTTGTCTCTTAGCTTGTTCCATAATATCATCTCTAATGAAAGGGCGGTTAAATTTCTGCAACTCGTACAACCAAATTTGTCTTTGGGACGGATTCAATGAAACGTACTTGTCAAACAATTTTTTGTGAGCTTCGGTGTCGCAAAACACATCACCTAAGCCTTCATTTAGTAATGGATAGTTGAATGAAATTTATCTCCAAAAAGGATCCACATCTTCGATTGGGATCACTTGTTCTTCGTACCTAGCTATCACATGCCGCCATGGAAGTCCCAAAGCCGACATGTTGGGACAAATACACTCTTCACCCTGAATGGGCGTTTTCATCTCATCAACTTCGCCCATTATCTTCTCAATGGCCCGATGAGAGACATAGTATGTCATTCCTCGTATCCAAGGGTTGTCCAAAAACACAATATGCTTTCTAGATCGTCTAAATTCAAATTGCTCTTGGATTCGTTGAAGGTAACGCTTCAAGTAGTCTTCTATAGTATCAAACAACACAACAAATCCACCATCGCACCCATTAAGCTTACTCCTGAATTGATTGTGAGATGACTCGACCGCGCTAGTCGATTGGTTATCATAGTATTTATGTTTGTTTACCCATGCGCTAACAAACTTCTCTTTGTGGGGATCCAACAATTATTTTTTCAAATACTTTAGAACATCCGGGTAGCTTTCCCAATGGGCCATTAGCATATACTCATTATGAAAATAAGTTTCTTCCGTCAATGACCAAGTCAAAACATCCCACTCTAAGCTAAAACTAGCCCATTTTACCTTGGCTACTTTGTCGCTTTCCTCGAATTTGTCTTTCTCCGCTTGTTGTTTATCTTCTGGTAGTTTGTTAATCCTTGTCATCTCGGTTTTCCTTGGTGGTAAAATTTTGGGCTTGCAATTGGTTTGGACATTATTCCATATATCTAACGTGCATAGACAATGATGTGCATCGGGAAAAACACGTTTTATCGCCTTCATCAATGTTTGCTCCTTATCCGTAATCACCACCTTGGGAGCATATCCCTCTTTGTAGAATAACTTTACCTTTTGTAATGCCCATATGTAACTTTCCTCCCTCTCATCTTGTAGAAAACAAAACCCAACACTAAAAGGCGACTTCGTCGATGTTTACCCGACAAAGTTCAATATCGGCATCTTATACTTGTTCGTTTTATACGTGCAATCCATAAAAAGAATTTGATACAAGCATCTTGCCAATGTTACAAACTCCGGATGAGCCAACAAAAGATCTATAACTTCCACATTCTCATCTTCTCATTCACTATCGTGTAGTTCGCCTTTTCCCCCGAATACAATAATTGTTGCATAAGTTTTCTATTTTTTCATTGCTCACTACTCAATTTTTCTCTTGCATTGTAGATGGTAGTCTAGGTAGATGAGTTCTTCTTGTTTAATTTCTTCACACCATAAAGGATATCAAAAGGTCTTGCGCGTTGTTGACTGAACACATCTACTAGCTCCAACTCTTTGGGGTTGAGCCTTGCCGCATAAGGATGGTTGATCAAACTCTCTGAAATCGGGTGGTTATGAAATCCTGATACCACCTCACTCATAAACGACACTTTCTTGACCTTGTTGTACTTAAATTGAAGCTTAAAAGGGCAACTGCACTTCTTTGTATGATGCACTCCCTTTTTCCTCGTGCTCTTTGGTTTATACACAAAATCCTTTCTTTGATGACTCTTGTACTGGCCACTACTCTCACAAACCATTTGAAAGGAGGTGTGTCTTACTTGATTGTTTTGAACTATAATGCACATCTTTTTCAACCCTTGTTCTCGAGCCCACTTCTTCGCATCATCTATATATACTCATTCAAAGTTATTAGCGTAATGATCACTTGTATCCGCACTCAATTCGATAACAACTAGGGGTTGATCTTCCATTGGTTCAGATATAGGCTCCATCTAAGAAAAATAAAACATAGTCGTAAGAAAAACAGGAAAAATCATCTCAATACACCAGTTATGGCTAGGTCGATAACTAAATATCTAACCGTAACACTCATACTACGGCCAGCTTAGTTACAAAAGCTAGTTGTAATCTAGCAAAGTTTTTAATACGGTGGGCTTTTCCAACCGTAAAAAATACACTACGGCCAGCCTTTTTATATTTTCCAACCGTAAGCGACCCTGAGATTAGATTACGGCCATCTTTTCCAGTCGTAGTGGATAGCATTTAATATGCCATGCAACTACGGCTGGGTTCTCGTGGGCACGACCTAGCCGTATATACCTCCTACGGCTAGTAGATCTTACTTATCCAGCCGTAGAAAAACATTTATGGTTGGGAGTTCATCTTTTCCCAACCGTATATGATTTATACGGCTAGGAAACCATGATTTCCCATTTGTAATCATCCTATGTCTGTGATTTTGGGGGTTTTCTGGCAGCACAAAAATCAAACTTTCTACGTACTTTAAGCAATTACATGCAACAAAAACAGTTTTGGAGTTAAGTTAGATGTATACCTGACTTGTTTGAGCTTCACGTTCTTCATACTCTTGGCTTGGATCTTCAAAATCATAGTAAGGTTCATATTCTTGAGTTTGGGTTAAAAACTCTTGATTATCTTGGAAAATCAGCCACCCTTGGATCATTGTTTTTTTGTATGAATATCTTGTTAGATTTAGAAGAAGAAGATTCACCTACCTCATAACTTTTGTTAGAATCACTCACTTGGGTGTTGAAATCAAAATTTCTGGGTTTTCAAAAAAGAAAAAAAAATCCGTTTTTTCTTCTCCTTCTAAAAGAAAAATATTAATGTTTTGATTTTTAAAACATTATACTATAAACTAATTTATTAATCTAAACAACTAATTAAATATTAATTAGTTTAGTATTAGTACTAATTAATTTAAAATAGTCTAGGTATTATTAAAAATACTAGGATAAAAAATATTAAGGTTAGATTCAAAATAATTTTATTTTGTCGTCTTATAAACCCTATGAGCCAAAGACGGCAGCCCCAGGGTTCCTTAAATACTCTTACAGTTTTTTGTTGTTCCTTTTTTATATTCTTGATGTGTGACATCCACGTAATCGGTAGACATCTGACTCCAGAGTTATTTAGTCAGCCTCAAATCCATGAATGAATCTAGCTTATCTGCTTCAAAAGACATTGGTCTAGGTAGCACAAATAAGGACATAAATGCAGATGTAAACTTCTGTCACAGAAATAAGAACATTTAATCAAAAATTAGTCCGTCCAATCATACTTGATGACATAAGCTAGAGAATGATCAGCTGATTCAGCCCCACAAAGAAATTCTCTTTCAAATGAGCCATAGCCAGCAGTTTTGGTGCAAGTAAAAATTGAGATGATAAAGAAAACTTGATTACACCCAATGTAACCCATACCGGCCGGTACGACGAAAATATTGCCGGTTTTTTTAGTATCGGGCCTTACCCGATACAAAATATCCAATATTGTTAGAACGGTATTTGACCGAAGATATCGGTCGATATTGATCGGTACAAGTTGATCGAAATGGCCGATATAGACCGGTACAGCCGGTTTTCAATTAAAAAAAAAAAATCCTTTATTGTTACTTATGTTTTTTATGGTATTTTAGAAAAATGAAAACCAGTTTTATATCTTGATAAGTCTAATATGAAAAAAAACGTTTGATATAATAATTATAGATATAAAATATGTGGACCGATAGTTCGCCGATATTTGAAATTAAAATTTCCCCGGTACAAAAGCGTACCACTATATCGCTCTCGACGGGTATGAACCGAAATCCAGTATGGACTATATTGATTACACTGAGATGATAAAGAAACTGTTTAATTCAATAGATATGGCTTTAACTACAGAACCGGAACCTCAATTAAAGAACCAAGCAACGCCGGCTTCTGAACTTGCACAGCCCAAACAGATCACGTGAATATTTTCAAGAACAATACAGATGGTCATGGATATCTTGTCCATTTGCAGTGTTTTTTGTTTTTTCCTCGAGAAAACACAGAAAATCATCAAATACGCAGTTATTCTGCTTTTGTCTTGGAGATCCACGTGAAATGCTTTGTGCGCTCTTGTTTATACCGTCTCCATTCTTTAGCCGCTGCAAGGAGGACGTGTAGAGCCACAGGTAGAAAGAAAGGCTGCCGAAGAGAGAAATGCATGTGAGAAAGGAATAAAGACGGATGTTAACTTTTGATGGCGGTTAGAAGACTGCAATCGCCATTTACCAAAAGTTACTTAGACTTTGTTTCAGACTACCAGCACATATAGTGGACTCATGTAATGGAGAATTTTGAACACTATAGTTGAGGCTAATCCAGTTTTACTAACCGTGTAAACAGCAAAGCAATGCTCAAACGAGTAGTAACTGATTGACATGATCGATGGATGAAAGAATGCATCCTCTGCCAAAGCCCTTGCTTGTCTTGAAGAGACTGAAAAGTAATGAAAAATATATTCTTAGATACTTATTGATGCTAAGTACACTGCAGGGGAAAATTTCGACCATGACATATAGAGAATTAACCTAGCAGATAATTGATTTAGAAAGAAAACATACCAGCCGAAGCTTTATATATTCCACGAGAGGCATTTGTTTGAGCCAGATTTGCAGCTTCAAGTGAAAACTTCACCTGCCATATCAGACAAATAGAACCAACTTACGAGCTGATAAGATGAGTAGGTATTTATCACTGTATCCACTATAAAATTATGTATTCAACTCTAAAAATCTAAGTAGGCTAACCTGTTTCCCTATTTCATCCTTAATTATCATCCTTGGAAGTGACTGAACCTGCATGTTGAGCAACACAATGATAGAGAATTAGACCAAGATATTTGAAATAAACCCATTGACTCGTTGAACTAGTTATGAATTGTAAAGTATTGAGAAATACCAATCTGGAAAGAGATCCAAGAGTTGTGGCACAAGAATGAAGATTAAAACAAGTATGCTGCCTAGATAATGCATCCAACTCCCTACAAAACAGAAATAATCCCCTCAGCCCTTTCCCGAAGATATCAACATGCCTCGACAAATTACAATTCCATTTGGAAGGTCTCCTGACATTTGGCTTTATCAAATTATCAGAAGAATGATCTGGTTACCACTCTTACCATTCCGTAAAGCCTCTTTCACTAGATAAAACATTGGACATGCCTGATTCACCAACATAAAGATTGTTGGATTTCAGACCAAAAAGTTGCCGAAGCTGCCCCAAGGAAACCTCGAGGAGTTCCTCGATATCCTGTTTCAGAAAATGCACAAGTGAGCCCAATATGCCATACTTTTAAAAACATCAAGCCAATTTGCAACTAATACGACATCACCTATATGAATGGCTTTTAATTTCATATATGATCTGAAAGTAGGTGCTAAAATGACTTAACACCATAGGGAGATCTAACCTCAGAGGTCAATGTATGCTTCTGAGGCTGCATACTTGTGGAGCTCCTGAAGCATCTTGGGGGATTCCTAACAACAACACCACCCCACATCTGCAAAGCCATAAAGAATTCTAAAAACAGATTCACAAAAGAAACATGTTGGGAACTTGGGAGGACCAGGTAAAAAGAAGCTGAGATCACAACAACTCACAGGGGATATAAATCCATTTGTTGTGGAAATTTTCCCTGATGGAAGTTGTAACCGGAGAGGACATTCTTCAGCGGATGGTATATATCTGGTAAAATAACAAAAAAAAAAATCTTGCTGAGTGTTTTCCAATCATAATAACAACATTTATCTACATACTGGATGTTCATTAGTAACAAATTTGAAGGTTCGATCAAAAGCGTAACACCTTATAACTGTACCAAGAAATTGACAGGGTAAAACATAATTGTGAAGATTAAATAAGAGAACAAAATGAGTAAAAGAGTGCCAGACAATGAGTGAAAGGATATACACCACAAATTGCAAAACTTTTGACCGTCCACCAGCCGCAATAGAAGTATCTAGGTGCCATTCATTTGAATTAACCTGTTAAGTTCACCCCATAATGCAGGTGAAAGTCTTAATACTTTAGTATAACAATAATAATAACACTAAATTAGAAGAAAGACAGAACTTTCCATACAAGCATATTTTGCAACTTGAAGATTCAAAAACGATGAACAAGTGCAGGTAATATAGCATTATCTTTTACAGATCAGAAATGCTTAAACACGAGATTTAGGTCAACTACGTCAACCTTGACTTTCTATTTGTAATTATATATATTGAGTTCATGAAGCTCCGGGTTGGTGGTCGCACTAGTTGAAACTGTTATAGTATATGCATGTACTGTCATACATAATTTAGTTCAATACTGTTGTGCTGAATGAGAATTCATCATTTTGAGGGAAAAGAGAACCTTCCCTTGCAGCAATGGAAGTAGGATTGAAAGGTTAGGGTGGGCTACATATTAAACTTCTAGAGGGGCTATAAGAAGAAAATTCCAGAAAACGCCCTTGAAAAAAAGGTTAATGGGTATGTTTAAATTTGGGGGTGTCAGCCACCCCCAATTCCGTCACTGCTCCCTGGGAACTCCAGGATAAAGTCTAGATGTAGTCACCAAGTTCTACACTCCCACTATCACTTAATGTCGTACTAAACAAAACTATAAGAGTAGGTTGAGGAACATACAAAGAAAGGAAGGTCTTTAGTTCTAAAGACATAGCTGGACAACTTCGCGTCCCAAGAAGAAAATGATGACTTTGGCGTGTGGTATAGAACCTGACCATTAATGAGAAACGGAATACGTAAGATTAGCTTCCAGCCCACATGTAAAATACAATGAAAGTAGATGTTAAATAGAAACGAAACTTTTTACCTGACTTTCTACAGTTAAGTTCGCAATAGGTGCCAAAGCCTCCACCACAGGGGCCAACAGATCCTCATCTATTTTTTGAAAATCCCTACATATAAATTTAAGTAATTAAGCAAAAATCTAACACATCTCATTAGACCGTTACAATGAACCCATATTTTCTTATTTCATACCAGTCATAAATCCAATCTTGTGGATTAGCATTCAAAAGACTAAATGAAAGAACAACCCTTCCATCAGCACCCACAGGCATAAACTCATTTTTCGAGATCCCCTCTTCCTTCCCACCATTCATGAAAAACTTCACAAAAACATTGGCAATACTAGAAACTGCACCCATTTCTTCGACTTTCCCAACCAACCAAGCATGTCGATATTTCCCAACCACAACTCTAACCCCATCAACATCATCATCTTCCTTGTTCACTACCACAATACTATAAACCTTTCCACCAGAACTCTCACAATTCTCATTTCTACTCAAAATTGAATAAAACATTTCATCAATTCCCTCATCATTACCATTCAAATTAACCGATAAATCTATCGTCCCACAACGCCAGAAACATGAATCCCCACCATTCGAATTTTGATTACACACATTACCCGAATCGACTGTAACTGAAACAGTATAATCTTTCCCACAACCACCACAAACTGGACGGCCCATAGTTAATTTCGTCATTTGTTCATTAATCATAAACCCTAATTTCTGCGCATCTAAATTTTTTTCCGCACCAAAACCTAAATAAATAACTTGGAATCTACATGGAATTTGTAATGGATTTGATTGCAGAGTGCTTGATAATGAATCAATGTCATGAAATGGTAATGGAGAACGATAAATCTCGATTGTTTTGAGTAAAAATGGAAATCCTAGGATGAATAAAGAAAGAACTGTCAGGATCATAATCAAACGCTTGATACCTGGTTTAGTTTTCCGCATAGTTTTTGGATCAAATTCGCAATCGTTCTTTGGTAATGGTTCAGTAGAATTTTGGGTTTCTGAAATTTCCGCCATTGATTCCTGTAGAATTTCAAATTCTTCACTTTTTTTCAGCTTTACCTTAATAATAATAAATATACCTTCTCCCACTAGAACTAGAAAGTGATCCGAGGAGAACTCGTTAGCTAGTTCAGCGAAATGAAACTCGGACAAAATTACCCAGTTAAATACACCCACAAAACCGAAACCGGCAAGGTCGGTTTTCCAAATAATTTTTCATAACCGTTCCGTTTACCCTCGGTTCGGTTTTAGTCGGTTTTCTCTCGGTTTCAGTTTTTTTCAACGGGTTTCGGTTAACCGGTTGATTCTGTCAGTTTCGTGGAACTGACAATGAAAAATTTAAAAAAAAAAAATCATTCTTCATTAAACCATCCAAACACATAAAATTTCAGCAATAGAACACAAACACATAAAATTTCAGCAATTTTAGAACACAAACACATCCAAAAATGAATTTTAGAACAACTATTAAGCTGTTGATGCTGCCTGCCTGATTTTGCTACTGCTTGCTGCTGAAACTGGTGTCTGCTGCTGCCTAAACTGCTGTCTACTGCTGCCGAAACTGCTGCTTGATTGGGCTATTGTAATCAAATCCTCATGGTTTTAGCATGTATTCTTGTTACAGTGAGAAGAACATATTCACAAGAAAGCATATTGATTCATTTTCAACCTTCAAGTGGGTCAATGTAGGTCTAAGAATCACCATTCCATGTGTAAGCAGATCCCAACCCAACTTTAAAATATATATCTATAAGCAAATTCAGGAAATGGAATATTTGAAACAGTAATTACCTTTAAATACATTTGCATCCTCTCCATTTTTTCATATTTACCATTAATATTTGATTTCTCTCTGCGTTTCTGACGAGTAATGAGAGAGGAAAGTGCTTCCATGGCAGACTCATATGAAGAAGAAAGAGGTAATTCACACGGGTTTGCTCGAAGAACCCCACCACTTCCCATTTCCTCGATCAAACAAAGTGGCGACCTTTTCAATCCCAAACCTGCAATATTAAGCCACAAAGAAGTTCAATAAGAGACAACTGGTTTCAATGGATGGAATTACAATCAGAAATTCGAAATTTTGAATTATTATGTATAATTGTATCTAAGACCCAACACATATGTAACTATGACACAAAATATGAAACCCAAAGATTAAAGCTAGATGCATCAGTAAGATCCAGAATGATGAATCTAAAAAGGATCAGTTATAATACATTAATACTTGTGATCATAAGATAGGTATCTACCAAATGCCTTTGAGCCCCAACTCCTCATATCGGTTTTTTCTTCTTCTTCTATGTTTTATCTTCTCTAGGTTTTTATTCGTACACATATATAAATACCAAATCTCTAATGAGAAAGAACACATTTTGCCGATAATGCAATTTCTCCAACACTACCCATATACTTAAAATAAAAAACCTAAAAAATAGTTCTGGCAAAGGTTTCATGGAGATACAGCCTCTAGGTCAAAAGTTCTTAATGCCCAATGTAGAATTCCTATTAATCAGGCAATATTTTGGGCCACAAAAGCTTCACCTTCATTGCAAATGTAAGAAAATGTGCCCTAAATAGAAAGCAGGGAGGGTGCAAAGGTAATTCCTTTAGCATATTATCTTTACTCTTTAGATCATACCATATCCCCCCTTTTCATAGTAGATCAATTATGCGGTACTGCTCTCACACAGCTATCAGTTGTTCTCGAAATACATGAGTCATGTTTGCTATGTTTAGTTCTAAATACTATAGTAGATACAAAACTATGATAGAAACCATCATAAGTTTCATTTACCCATCAAGTAGATAGAATCTGGCATATTGTTAACTAAATTAAAGAGTGTGAAATTACTCCGCTCAACGTGATCATGCAAGTCCAGGTGAGCAGGCAAACAAGAAACTTTCTGATACTTTTAGAAGCAGAACTGGTGTGGGTTTTTCTTAAAGAATGGAGGAATAGCACCGCTCACATGCCTCAAAGAAGTATTTGCATTGACAAGCATTAGGAAAAATCAAGCACGCAAAATTATTTTTTATTCTTGTTATTCAATTTAGAACATGGTTAAAGAAGTAATAAAGATTCTCGAGAGAAAAAAGAAGAAGAGAAACAGCAAGCATAGACTAAAGACCTGCATATAAAATTATCTCAACAAATCATTAAAGTATACAGTATCACAGATTAGTTTGCGCGTAAGAAACAAAGACAGAGACAGACTTTGTACGTGTATGTCGGAGTTCTGGAAATGGACGTCTGATGAATAGGTATAGCACCCAAACTCATCAACCTTAACATGATATCTGTATTTTTTATGAAAGATCTGAAACCAAAACCAGGATTTAGTTTAACTAAGAGGTTGAAAATGATGAAAAGGTTAAGATGGCATGTTATTTTGTTAATCACATTCCAAACATCCTTGTTTCTTCTTCTTCTCTAGATTAATGGTAAATCCCTACTAAAAGAATTTAACTTTATCCAGAATCGGGAACATACTAACAGATACTTCTATAGCATGATCTTATCCAAATTCAAATTCATATAAGGATTCGACTATTTTAGTCTTAAAAAAGCAGTCTAAGTAAAGAAATAAAGAACATCAGACTTACCAAGGTTAACAGAATTCGACTGTTTTAGTTCTTAAGAAGGCAGTCTAAGTACCCTAACATCATACCTGAGATAAAGATGCACAAAAGATCAAACAATGAAATCCAAAAATCTTAATAAAACCCCAATACTCAACAAAAAAATGAAACCTAAACTCAAGAAAAAAAATAGAACAACTCTTCTAACATCATAGATTCATACCTGAACAGTGAACAGTGAACCCCAATACTTAAATACCCATCATCAATAACTACAAATCAAATCAAATAGAAGTGAATCAAGTGATAAAGATGTTATAAATGTAGATCAAACTAAACCCTAACATCATACCTGATCAGAATCAGAAGTCTTTTACAAAAAAAATAGAAAAATAATTAAAACCCTAACAGTAACATCATACCTGATCAGAAGTTGCTTCTGAAATTTGAAACGGAAGAAATGATTGAAGGGTATGAGAAATGAGAAGCTATGAGAAATTTATTGGTCTGAGAAATTTATTGGCAGTGATGGTAAACGAGATGGAGAAGAAGAACTGAAAAAGAGAACTTAGAGCCCTAACCGGAGGCGGAGAGGCTGCTGCTCAAAAAACCAGAAGAGAATTAGGTTTAGAAATTTAGGGTGGGCTTATATATCAAGGGTATTGAAGGGTCTAGATTAGATCTATCAAAATCTAGATGAACGGCTCTAATTAGTTGGTTTTCCATGGTATAACGGTTCGGTTTTTGGCCAAACCAAAACCGAAACCGTGACTACCGGTTTCCACATTTTTTTTCCATAACCATTCCATTAGTAAACGGTTCGGTTTGGTTTTGGTCCATTCGGTTCGGTTTTGGCGGGTTTCCGTGGAAAACCGTTACTGTGTTCAGCCCTACCCACCAGCAATATATGTATCAAATTACCCGGTTTCGTTAGACCAAGTCCTATGCACATACCAAACAATCAAATTTGTCCATTTTGAATCACTATGAATATGCTAAATGGGTAAATTGGCTGGGAAAATCGTCAAATATCGGGACAGAGTCTCTATGCCTGTAGCTTGCATCGCTAGCTGGTAATCCCATCCAACGGTCCTGGCTGAATCTCCATGTAAATATCCAATTTCAAACTCAATTCAACTCACACCTTCTCAACACTTCAATCTCTCAAACACATTTGTGTTTATTTAAAACAAAACTCTCCTAATTTTTCTACAAAATGGCTTCTAATTCTCAAAATCAGGAAATCCATATTAATAAAAAAAGTTTGTGGTTCAAAATTTTCAGTAGTCGAAGATGAAAGCGTTTGCATAATTATGTCTATTCCACAGTCGATAGTTAATGGTGCATCTCGAACGGACAACACCTTATGCGATAACATATTTGATAAATTTAAAGAGGAAATAATGAACATGTATGGTCGTGATAGGGAGGGGTTGTGAGGTCGCTTCACTAAAATCAATAAACAAGTAGCCCAATATATTGTTCATGTCATGCAAGTCACTCATGCTAAAACGAGTGGTAAAATCGAAATGGATCTGATAAATTATATTAATTTTGTATGATCTTTAATAAATTTGCTTTTGTAAATTTCAGGATCGAAAGTGTCAGTCAGAATGGCACCACAAATACGGCATACAATTTGAACATAAAACTTATTACTATATCTTAAAAGTGTTGCCTAAATATAATTAATTATTTTTTAATATGCAGCAAGTTCCTGAAAGATCACCATACTCTCCTTTTATCTCTACACCAAATTAAAGTCTGAGTTCACCATTTTCTTCACTAGATAACCCAGGAAATCAACATCCTAATTTCGATCTAATGCAACTAATAACAACAAACGGAAAAAATTAGCCAGAAAATTAGCTCAATAATGAGGGTCCGAAGGTTTTAACATGGCCGAGTTTATGAACCACCAGCAGACAGCCGAGTAACAGAGATTCTTTGACCGGAAAGACGTGAATAGGGAGTTGAAAAAAGTCATATTTCTCAAGAAAAATTTATTAACCTTTATTACAAGCATAAGATTCTTTATTTAGACACCTCAATAATGAATGAGGATTAGAAATTTATATGGCAAAAAGAATGTGACAAGTTAAAAAGGTAGGTGGTAGAAGAACAATTGTAACCTAAAAAACCAATTGATGAAGAAGAAGATGATGAGGTTGAATTTCTCGGTTAACGTAATTTTTTTGGTTAGTTTAATAATTTAATAATTAAGACGTAATTTATTTATTTTTGAAGTATTATTAAGATGTAATAATTAGATAGTTGAAATAAAATACTTAGTTAGTTCAAAGAAGTTATAGTTTTTTCGTTACTTGAATACGCATTACATAAAGAAAATGAAAATACGATAAAAATGCAAATAAATAAATAAATCAAACGGGTTATGAGAAACTCCTTAAGGATGTGGAAACAAGCTTCGTGTTTAAAATTTTTTTCTTTCCATTTTCGCCATTCTCTAAAAGATCTCGCTCTAATATCATCACCGGTTTCACCCTAAGTCGATATCGATTGACAATTAGAAATAAAACTTTGTTTCCTTATTTTTTTGAAATCGTAGAAACAACATTACTATATATGGTTATATGAGTTACCGGTGTCAGCGTAAAAGTTTAACACCCCAGTTTCAGATCAGGTCAAACCTATATGGAGATCTGAACTCATGGCGTTACGGGTCGAAAAGAGACTTAAAGATTTATTTTTATATTTTTGTTTAAATGAAACTTACATTTTATGATTAACCAATAAGAACAAAAATCATTTCTTAATCTTAAGTTCATCCTTAATAATATTATTGCAACATTTGGAATCAATTTACACTTCAAACAATTACAAGGAAACATTGCAATCATTATGCTACTCATTTCTGACTTCTACTTCCAACTTCCGTGAAATCTGCAAGAATGACAATTACGGTGAGATGACAGTTCAATGGAATGCACTCCCATTCTCTAAAAATGTGGAAACAAAATCAATTTATCAAGTAAAAACATATAACAAGAAATGTAGTACAACTTCAACGAATCAATGATATATATATTCAACAATCACAATACCAATAATGTTTCCAATAAATTATCCAATCTTTTTAAATCCATGAGCTCACAACACCAATATTTTTTCCAATAAACCATACAATTCATCTTTCAAGATATGAGTTCACCGTATGAAAACCTTGGTTCGTACGCCCATATATCTTTTACCTCGGCACGGAAAACCGCCATCCATGACCACGGGATCATTACCTTATACGTTCTTCGGAATCATTACCCATTCTCTCTCGGAAATCATTACATGTCGTTAGCATGGAACCAAGTTCCATCTAACAGGAAAAAAATAACCTCATTTACTTTTGTAAATCATTTTTACAAAAACTACTATGAAATCATATGACAAACAAGTAACGAAGTATTTCACTCAAGCATATATGCAAACAAGAATACATTTTGCAAACTGCATACACTAATTATTTCATCGTGATATCTTTGCCTGAACTCCCTTAAATTTTTAGTGAATATTCCTGACACCGTTAGATATAACATATCCAAATTTCATAGCAAACTAATGGCTCAAATTTAAGATATTGGTTTAACAAGATCAACATAAAAATTGGGCATATTACATCATGTTACCAAAATATTCATAGTTAATTCAATAATATTATTAAATTGAACAAATTCAACTCACAATGAGAGATAGAACATAAATATACAACTTTATTAATATCCTAAATCATTCTAACATCATTAAGGTTGCCTGAATCAATCAAAAACATGACAAATAGAAATTGTCCAGAATTTCAGAAAATAATATTTAAACTAAAACAAACATTAACGGTGAATTTACGATGGATTATGCTCAAAATTTAACCAGTAGTACATAATCATGTTATTTATCAACACGAGAAGCCCGATCATTAATCAGAGAAAAATATTTATGAAGATAAATTACTAAACCCTAATAATACAAAATCATACGAAATAAACACACAAAGAAAACATCAAAAGAGAAAGGGTTTCCTATTCTACCTCAGTTTCATCGATCCTATACTGATTTTCTTAATTAATATTCCTCAAAAACCCTAGCTCAAATTAATCTTCTTCTCCCTTTCCATAACTTTTGGTTTTCTAACTTCTCTAATACCTTTCTATTATTATTATTAATAGTATTAAATCTCATAGTATTATTGTTATTTTTTATTTCTTTTAGTTATCTTATTATTTTTCCTTAATTTTTTTTACCTATTAAAACTAACTGGATGACTACATTTCCACCCTAATCTTTTACTAAGTGGTAGAAGAAGGAACTTTCTAAATGTTTGATCAAGTGTCAATACCTAGGCTAAGGCAAAGGAAAATAACTCTACAACAACCCAATTAACAAGGTAAACTAAGTCGGGTAAAATCCGACCGGAAAAGGTAATTAAAAACACTAGTATATTTTTCATGAATGCTCGTCCAATAACTCTGACTCACTAAACCATTTTGTCATCATTATGCACCCCTGGCCGAACAACACACTACGTAGTTTCTGCAAGTAGATGAATCTTCTTCCTGAGTCAACTTAGGTTGAGCCATATTTCAGGAAATTAGAGTGAGCTTGAAGTGAGAGTATGTATAAAAGTTTTATGGGAGGTGTGATTTATCTTGAGGAAGGATGGATATATATATGAGATGAATTGAGAGTCGTTGGCGGCTAAGTCTTTGTCACTCGTTCAAGTGTTTATCGCCAACGGTTAGAAAAATAGTCGTTGCAATATACGTCACCATATTGTATGTTTCCAATTCAAATAAATATTACAAAAAATAAAAACTTGTGATAAATTATTTGAAATTAGTTTATTCGTTACTTGAAATTTGTACACAAATTAAAAACTTAAAACAACAAATTACTTGAAATTAACTTTAAAACAACAAATTAAAAGTGTTTCAAACAAAATAAATCAAACATAACTTGAAGTACGCCCACGTGACCTTCCAGACTCGACCCAAAGATTCGTAGTCAGGTCTTGACTTAACATGTCGTACAAATTTGTGTTCTGAATGTGATTAGTCATTTGATGATAGCTCCTTGCAGGTACCCCTCTTGCTGGTTTAACCTCAGGCCTCAAATCTTCATCAGGGTGGTTAATGCAATTCGTATAATGTCGGGTTTCCTGAATTATCATGGTATGTATAATTATGCACATCAACATAGTCTTATATATTTCACGAGCACTTAAACCACGATACTTACTTTAAAATGATCATATTTTGTCTTATTTAAAAGCCCCCATTTAGTTTTCCCATCCCTCAATTAATTTAGGTAGCTAGGTAATCCTTGGAAAATGAGTAACAACAGTGAAGTGGAACACAATTTCAGCAATGACATTAAAAAACAAGATATCAAGATGTTCCGATATAAGATTTTCATCTTCCGTATTAGACCAAGTATGATTGGGATCAGAAAAACTAGGATCAATGAGAGCAAATTAGTTGAGATATCAATTAAATTTTACAAATCATCTAGTTCTAAAAGTAGACCACCTAGTTTTGTCCCCATTACTCAGAAGACCATTGAGATCACCCAAGATTATCCAAGGCTCACTGCATGTTGGAGGGATGATTCCCATGTTTTGGGCCCAAAAGGTTTTTTAGGTTCACAATATATGAAAATTATATGACAAATAAGTCAAGATTGGGCTTCTGTGGCAGTATGCCTTAGTATAGTAAATAACCTCTATCGCTTATACTAGTAAGTTTGCTTTTTGTGGATTTTATTAACAAATTCAAATGCTATAAATATTAACGGGTACTTGATAAATCAAATGATGATTAACAAGGAATATAATTTTGGCTGAAGCTAATTTAAATCAAGTTTTAATCTTATTAATCTGCGACCTTGATAAGTTCTGGGAGATGCAAAACATGATTTTAAAAAACATAACCATTTGAAACATATTTTGTGTTTCGAGTAGGAGATAAAAAATATAATAACTAACTTTTTAAAAATAATATTATGTGACCAAACTTGGCCAATCAACCGTTCTACTGGGACCCGAATGTAATATTGGAAAATTTTAGGATCATGTAGTGTTAGTAAACACTATAGTATGACGTACAGTAAATCCAATAACCAAAATGACATTAAAATGAATCAGAAAGAAAATTAAGCACAAAGCTTGACTCATTGGATTTGGATTTGACTTGTTTGCAACTCGTGGCTCAAACATGTAGCTTAAGCAAGACCGACAACTAGAGCCATGTCCTACGAGGGATCAGGGAGTTCCCTAAAAATCATACATGTCGAGTATAAAATGTGTGTTTAAAGTGGTTAGGGATTTTCAAGTGGTGTAGGTAATAATAAAGATGGTGTCACAATATGAAGGTACTGAATGACGATAGAGATATTATATCCCAAAAAGAACAACTTATTTTAAATAATAATAATAATAATAATATTAAAATTTGAAAAAGGACAGAGAAGCTCCGGCGGGAGAGAAATTGAGGAAGAACAGAGGGTTTGATGGAGATTAAAGAGCTATGATTCGAGCCGAAATTCGTCCTTCCACTTCAGGTATGATGAAACCCATCCCACACTCTTCACTCCCCTCTTCTCCTGCACCCGCAATTAAGCAGTTAGACCTAGGGATCTTTGTATATATTCCTGTAGTGGTAGTTTCTAGGGTTCTTTTTGTTCCAACCTTGCCTGTACAAATTGGGCTCTCGAGGCCTCTCTGGGATCACTGAGTGTTCTCACCCTTGTCAATTCCAACCTTTTTGCTAGTTTCTTTCCCATTATTCCTAGAACTAGGTCTAGTGCTGCTTCTCAAGATTCAACATGTGATGACATAAGAGGTCATCAGAAGGAAACATTGTTCCAATGCCCCTACAGGAGGTTTGATGGCTGCAATAATGGTAATGTGGGGGGGGGAGGGGCTTGAGTAGAACTGGATTCTACATGAACATCCAGGACAGGCACCTCCCAACTGAGGGGTCCAAATCCATTTGCATAGATAGGATCAACAAGGATGTTGCTGTCTACAAAGGTTGGGGGTGGTCTTGTCTAGCATGCAGATGTGGTTGTGCACTAAATGCATGCACATCTATTCTTGGAGAAGACCTTGCAGAATGCATGATGGGGATATCATCACCAGACCTTACAATGGGCTATCAGCTGACTTCTTGGTGCATGGCCTAGAAAAACCACAAGTTGCCACCAGATGGCCTGTCCCTGGAGCAGCTCAATCAAGTCCTTCAAATGAACTGCACCACCGTGGTCAGCATCCACCCCCCCCCCCCCCAATATAGGATCAGTTCTCCAGATGCTTAAAGGCTACTCTTGACAGGGTATCTGCTAACCCTCTTGATTTGTCAAAGTGGTTACACCTTCTCTTCATGCCAGTATGTACCCTCAGCTTATATGCCCCTAAAATCACTATGGAAGCAAGATCAGGGACAAGAAGAAGGCTTCAGACTAGCAGCATAAACCAGGCCTTGCTCCAGTGGAATGAAAATGGTTGCCTCTGTATGGTGCATACCCTCTTGGATCAGGCTCAGTTACTTCAAAGGAGCAGCACCAACAAAAGTAGGTCTGGGGGCTCAAACCTCAATGTTTGCAGGAGAAATATGAGTTATGGCCAGTACACTGTAGCTACCAAGGTGCTTGCTTCTAATGGACTTGCTCCCGACTCCTCAGCTACCTTATTGGATCTGAGCCATAAACATCCCAGAGCCCCTCCACCTGCCATCCCTGCAGAACCTGTGCACTTAGTGCTGACAACACAGCTGTCCTGAAATCTATCAAAGGCTTCCCAAAGGGGCCTCCTGTGGGAGGGATGGACTCAGGGCCCAACACCTATTGGATTCCCTGTGTGGCCCTGCCTCAGCAGTGGCTGATGAGTTACTTTCTTCCATCACTAGGGTGGTTAACTTGTGGTTGGCAGGGAGGTTCCCACTAGAGCTAGGGGAGTACATTGCCAGTGCCCCCTTGACTCCCCTGCTTAAACCTGATAGAGGGTTGAGTCCCATTGCAGTGGGCACAATCTGGAGGAGGCTGTGTTCCAAGCTGGATGCCTCAACTGTTTGTAAAGATATGACTTCCTACCTAGGTGACTTCCAGTTTGGGGTGGGGATCCAATGTGGAGGTGAGGCAATCCTGCATTCAACCAACATGATCCTGAATCTCCAAGGTAACTCCCCTAACAAGTGTATGCTACTAGTAGATTTTAGCAATGCCTTCAACATGGTGGACATATCTGCCATGATTAAGGAAGTTAGATACAAGTGCCCTTGCATCTCTAGATGGGTTGAGTTTTCTTATGCCAATCCATCATAACTATACTACCAAGATAACATCCTCATGTCTGCACAAGGAGTCCAACAAGGGGTTCCCCTGGGCCCCCTTCCTTTTGCATTGTCCCTGCACCCCCTCATCAGCAGCATATCTTCAGTCTGCACACTAGACCTACATGCTTGGTACCTTGATGATGGTACATTGCTGGTGACACCATGGAGGTGGCCAAAGCCTTAAACATCATCCAGACAGAAGGGTGCAGGAGAGGGTTGCTCTTGAACATCACCAAAACATAGCTCTTTTGGCCCACAGTTGATCCCAGAAGTCTGATGGAAGGGGTCTTCCCAGTTGATATCAGAAGGCATGTGCTTGGGGTGAAGCTACTAGGAGGTCCAGTCAGTCAGGACTTGAAGTTCTGCAGTGACTTTGTGCAGGGAAGAGTAGTAAAGACTATTCAGCTCTTGGAGACCCTAAAGAAGCTGCAGGATCCACAGTGTGAGCTTCTTCTCATGCGCAATTATATTGGTTTCTCCAGGATCTACTTTACAATGAGGTCTACCAGACCCTTGGCTCTCCAGCTCCCTACTGCCCTATATGATCAGCATCTCTAGCAGTTCCTCAGGCATTTGGTTACAAGAGATGGAGCTGGTTTTGGCCCACTTCAAATGTGCCTAGCAACCCTGCCCATGAAGGATGGTGGGCTTGGTGTCTATACAATGGAAGACACCATCCATTATAGTTATCTAGCTTCTTACACTCAAACTATGCAGGTGCAGAATATATCCTCAGAACTCAAATAGGATTTGACATACACCCCATCTACCAGCACGCCCTGTCCAGTTTCATTCAGGTCTGCGGCTTGACATATTCTTACAACATCCAAGCTGTTGCCCCTAGCCCAATGCACTCATTGGCAGTCCTCTACTTTGATGCTGTTAAGAAGAACATCCCCAGCAGTTTCACTATGACTGAATGCGACAACACCCTTTGGCAATGCTCCAAGCTCAACCACACCAAAGACTTCCTCAAAGCAGTCCCCATTGCTGGGCTTAACCAGGCAATTGGGCCAAGGCGGTTCCGGGCCGTGCTTAGTTACAGACTCGGGATACCCATGTTTGAGGAGAGCAGCTTATGCCCCAGTTGCGGTAGAGGCATGGACGTCTTCGGTGACCATGCCTTGCATTGTGCCAGCGAAGTGGGCCTCAAGTTCAGTCACGACTTGGTCCGAGACGTGCTCGAGGACATGTGCTTCCGGGCTGGAGTGGCTGCGCGTAAAAAAGTCAAACTGGGCTTCTTATCGGACAACGAGAATTCTTTACGGCCAGCGGACATCCTGGTATACAATTGGGAGAACGCTCGCGACGTCTCTCTTGATGTCACCGGGGTGTCCCCGTTCACAGGTGGGGGGAGATCAGCTTACAAGCCAGGGAAAGCCATCTCAAGCGTCATTACCCACAAACGAAACAAATACCTGGACAAATGTGTCTCCCACGGCTATTTCCTCGGAGTGCTATCCTTCACTACCCTAGGGGAATTAGGAGAGGATATGGTAGCTTTTGTAAAGAGGTTGCAGAATTGCGTAGCTAGCTTCGACTACAACTATAAAATTGGCAACTCTATGTTCTTTATACTAGGCATTTCCATCCAAAAAGGGGTAGGGGCTCATCTTGTTGCGAGGCTTCCTACCATTTCAGTGTAAAATACTTTTTATATCTAATAAAATTTCCTTTCTGTAATAATAATAAAAAAAAATCCATTTCAGTGTAAAATGCTAGGCGCATTTGAAGTGGGCTCAGCTTGTTGCAAGGCTTCCTACCAGTGTTGTGTTAAGCGCCATCAAGGGATTCCTCAAAGGCACATCATGCGGAAGGGGTGGTCTTAAGGCAGAACACCTTCTTGATGCACTTTGTGGCCCTGCCTCAGCTGTAGCAGATGAACTGCTCTCTTCCATCACAGCTGTAGTCAATCTTTGGTTGGCGGGGAAGTGCCCAGGTGAGTTAGGGGAGTACATTGCTAGTGTCCCCCTTACCCCCTTGCTCAAACCTGGTGGGGGGATTAGACCCATTGCAGTAGGGACCATTTGGAGGAGATTAAGCTCCAAACTGGAAGCCTCAGCTGTTTGCAAGGACATGGAAGAGTATCTTGGGGATTTCCAGCTGGGAGTTGGAGTTCCATGTGGCGGGGAAGCTATCCTTCACGCTTCCAACAGGCTTCTGGAGTTGCAAGGTACATCCCTCACCAAGTGTATGCTTCTCATAGACTTCAGAAATGCTTTTAACTTGGTCGATAGGTCAGCCATGGTAAATGAAGTTAGGGTCAGGTTCCCCAGCATCTCTAGGTGGGTGGAGTTTTGCTATGCTCAACCTGCCAAGTTATATTTTAATGATTCCATCCTTCAGTCCGCAACAGGTGTCCAGCAGGGAGACCCTTTGGGACCTTTGCTTTTTGCCTTAACCCTCCATCCCCTCATCTCCAAAGTTGCTTCAGAATGCAACTTAGACATGCAGGCATGGTATTTGGATGATGGAACCATAGCGGGTGACACTTTGGAGGTGGCCAGGGCTCTTAGCATCGTTGAGGTTGAAGGTGGCAAAAGAGGATTATTCCTCAACATCTCCAAAACAGAGGTCTTATGGCCACAAACCGACCCCAAAAGCTTGGAGGAGGGGACCTTCCCAGCTGACATTTCCATACCAAGTTGGGGTGAAGTTGCTAGGTGGCCCAGTTAGCTTGGACATCAAAATTTGTAACGATTTTGTGCAGTGCAGGGTTGAGAAGGCTCTTAAGCTCATGGATACCCTGAATTCCCTACAAGATCCGCAATGTGAGATTCTTCTCCTTCGTGACTGTGTTGGGGTATCCAAGTTATACTTCACCATGAGGACCACCAAGCCTCAGGCCCTCCAGGAACCTACATCCCATTTTGACCAGACTTTACATCAGTTCCTTAGACATTTGGTAACAGGAGACGGGCCCGGGTTTGGTCCTCTGCAGCAGCGCATCTCCACCATACCAATGAAGGACGACGGGCTTGGTGTTTACACTATGGAGGACACAGCCTATTACTGCTACTTGGCCTCCTACACTCAGACACTCCAGCTACAGAACTTGATCCTGGGATCCCTTTAGGAATCATATAGTCATCCTTGCTTCCAGCAGGTGCTGTCAAAATTTACCCAATTTTATGGGTTTACTTCTTCTTTCGACATCAAGGCGGCAGCCCCCAGCCCAATGCGCACATTGGCAGCCCACTACCTCGGTGTTGTTAAGAAGAGTATCCCATCCAAGTTCAATATGTCTGACCGAGACAACATTTTATGGCAATGTACCAAGATGGACCAGGCTCAAGATTTTCTTAAAGCAATCCCCATATCTGGGCTCAACCAATCAATTGGGCCTCGACAGTTTTGGGCCGTTTTATCCTATAGACTGGGTATTCCTTTGTTCGCGGGGAATATCGTATGCTCTTGTTGCGGGAGAGGGATGGATGTTTTTGGTAACCATGCTCTTCACTGTGCCAGCGAGGTGGGGCTTAAGTTCAGGCATGACATGGTACGAGACGTGGTTGCTGACATGTGCTTCAGGGCAGGTGTGGCAGAGCGGAAAGAGGCGCCTCTTGGCTTCTTGGCCGACGATGAGCGATCCCTACGGCCAGCATACGTCCTTGTATACAATTGGAAGGACGGCCGGGATGTATGCTTTGATGTCACCGGGGTGTCCCCTTTCACAAGAGGAGGGAGAGTTGCCTTTTCACCTGGTCTAGCCATTTCGAACGCCATTAGCCGGAAACGCACTAAATACCTTGACAAGTGCGAGGCACACGGTTATAGACTTGGTGTGTTGGCTTTCACGACCCTAGGCGAACTAGGAGAGGACACGATAATTTTTGTAAAGAGGTTGCAGAACTGTATTGCCAGCTTTGATTACAACCACAAAATCGGCAACTCTCTTTTCTTTAGGCTAGGGTTAGCTATCCAAAAAGGAGCGGGAGCCCAGCTTGTGGCGCGGCTTCCTTCCGGTCCAATGTAAATATCTTTTTCATCCAATAAAGTTCTCGTTTTTTATAATAATAATAATAATAATAATAATAATAATAATAATAATAATAAT
>JAJJMC010031210.1:21420475-21518018 GCA_023531435.1 Papaver californicum
ATAATAATAATAATAATAATAATAATAATAATAATAATAATAATAATAATAATAATAATAATAATAATAACAAATATGTTTCTTGATAGGAAAAGGTTTTTTCCATTGTAAAATAAGTCATGAACGGGCATTGGTTTCTCCATCAGAGAATCATTTCACTAAAAAGAATGGCCGAGAACTACGCCCAGTAGAAAAAATGACTTCCTTTCGTACTCCTATTTTTATCTTCCCTTCTGAAAATCCCTGGATTTAAGGCAATGAATAAAATTTTGAGATATTCTTTTATCCGTTACTTAAAGATACGATTCTTCGTAAGTCATAGTCTAAGAAAGCACATTGTATATTTCACCACCACCCAAGAAATTTTGGTGATTAATAATAACTATTTAGGCTAAGAGAACTAAATACAAACTCATAAATTTAATTTAATAATGGGTAGATATACCGAAAAAGATATTAATCATATGCACGTGTTTGAAAAATCCAACTATATTCCTCGTGCATTATCGAAATATTCCTAAAAATTAACAAAAAATAACTTTTGGAGTCTTTTACTTTTGGTGCGATGAATATGATAATCAAGGTGGTTACATAAACAAAGTAAGAAACAAAATAAGAAACAAATGTTGTTTTTTCTAAAGATAAAAACAAGCTAATTGAGGAAGATATCTCTTGTTCTGTTGGCAATGTCATGCTCGACTATTAGAATTTGAGGCTCTAAATATAACAAAGTATCCCAAAATAAATGATGCATGGTCATGTAAATACTCTCGAATCTCGATTAAATTATTTTTTATGATAAAATAACACAAAAGGAATATACTTATTTATTAGATTAAGCACTAAAAAGAAAAAGTAATGGCTCATCTAGGTAGCAATATTTTAAGTATGGCAACCAATCTTGCAATCCTCAAGTGTAAAAGAACAAATAGGAATCCCAATATTATAACAACAACATCTAAATTGGTTGTCCGGATTACCGCACGTTGTTTCAATGCATTGTCCATCTCTTGCTACATGAATACTTTCTTTTTGTAACATTTCTAAAGTGATGTCATCAGTTTTGCTACTGGTCTTCCTTGGCAGATCTACTATACCTATAATTAGATATTAAATAATAAAAATTTAACATAAATTAAAAGAAAACAACAAATAGTTAGGTAACATATCATGAGAAATAAAAAAAGTTCCAAAACATATGTGAAATGGGGGGTAAAACTTACCCTCTAAGTAAAGGGAAAAAACCGAATATTGAGGAAAAAGATAATAGCCAAAGAAACTACAATGAGTTTTGTGGGTATCATGATATCTGTGAAGAAGATAGATATGCAGAACCTAACAGATTTTTGATATGATCGAATGTGTTAAAGTGAAGTATATATACATGTTACACAATTAATATGGCATATGAAGATTTTTTATTCACATACAATATCTTTTATGCTTAATATATAATATATTACGTATAATCTCACATGCAATATATCTCGTTTTAATAATATTATATATTTTTTATTAAGTATTTAGCTGCATTTTTGGTGTTTAATACCTTGTAATGCAAAATGTTTATATTTAATACAATACATTACGTGTATTATGTATTAATTACCTTGTATGAAAAGGTAAATTGGTACCAATTAGCTATGAGTAACGAAATATATGTTATACATTAAAGATATTATTCATTTTAAAAATTAAATTAAGTTATATGTCCACATAACAAATAGACACACATCCTGAAATTTCTTAGAAGAAATGGGAGCTAGAATAAATCTAAATTAGATGTCATGGTTTTTCCCAGGCGACCTAAATATCATCTTTGACCAAACAGATAAGCTAGGTGGTCCATCATTCAAAAAATATGAAAACTTCAATTGTTTTAGATTATTCAAAATGCAAGATTATTAGACTTAAGTTACTCCTTATACTTGGGATAACCATAGCACTAGACCTAGTGACATTTAGGAGCGTTCTCACAAAAACTTTTAGATGATGATTTGGAACTTCAATTTCAAATGCAGCTATTCATTATATGGTGCCAGTTGGCTCTCACCATGGTTTATTAATTCTTGATACATCTTTCTATTCTGTGACATATTAACTCAGATTCCATAAAACACGGTTGAAGGAACACTCTTGCATAGAACTTATTAGCAAAACCTAGATCAATATTATTCAAAATCCTTGTAATGCTCTTGTCTCTAAGATTTCACAATAGGGGGACAATTTTTCTGAATGTAAAACATAGTGTTTCAAAAATATAAAAAAGAAAATAAAACAATTTGTTATCCAGATAAAATGATTAAATTGCTAAACAACAATTCTGAGAGGATTTTACAAACTTGGGGGAAAGATATACTAAATACATTAATGTCAGAACTTTAAAGAGAAGAAAAAGAAATAGGATAAACTGCATTACTTCCTCGGCTGGAGATATGCTCACCTCTTACTTTTACAATATGTTCACAGCTACTCATACATATTTGTATGTTGATATTTTATCTCATATCTATCATACTATTACTTATTATGATAATACTCTTCTTTTGGTTGTCCCTTTACCTGAGGAGATTCTTCATGTTTAAAAAAATAAATAAACCCTAAAAAGCCCCCTTGACCTGGCGGTTTTCCTACAAGAGTTTTGCATACACAATTGGATCATTGTGGGGCCACAAATGGTGTTGTTGATACAAAACTTATTGAAACAAAAATATTATGTTCTGAGCTTAATATGACCTCTCTTTTTTTCCTTATTCCCAAAGGCAAAACTCCAATGAGTCCTGGAGATTTCAGACTTATTGATCTGTGTAATACTCTATACCAGTTAATAACTAAGATTATATCCAATAGAATGAAACCTCTTTTAGGTAGAATAATATCAACCTTTCAATATGCATTCCCATCCTCTAGAAACATCTCTGATAATATAACCATAACTAATGAGTTGATCCATTCCATGAAGAAGCAAAAAAAGAAAAACAGGCAATCTAGGAGTTAAATTTGACATGTCAAAGGATTTTGACAAATTCAGTTGGAGTAACTTATTAAATGTAACGAAAAAAATTAACTTCAGTAATGATTGGTGTGAGATGATTTTGCAATTCATCTCCACTTCCACAATTGTTGTGCTCTTGAATGGAACTCCTTGTGAAATCTTTAATACCTCTATGGGATTGGGATCTTTTATCCCCTTATCACTTTATAATATATGCATGAAAGTGTTTTCATGTCAACTGTCTACAGTAGAAAAATGTAAGTTGATATATTGGGTTAATTGCTAAAAATATTTACCATATGTCTCTTATGTTGTTTGCAGATGACTGCTTAATTTTCACTAGGAAAATCTTAGTAGTTGAAGTTGCTAAAAATCTAACAACCACACCCAAGTAGAGAAAAACTCACTACTGAGTTAAAAACATAAGTAAAGAGGTTATAGAGAAAAAACTTGCACTTCATTGATAGAATCTTCAAGTTGGGGATCATTATCTTTGAGGCTAAGATATTACATATTTATAGGCTTGAGGAGGCACCTCCTCAATGATCTGGTGCTCCTGAAGGGACTATACTTTCTCAGTTACATACATTCTTAGGGGTGCACGTACGGTTCGGCTCGTTTTTTTTACGAAACCGAGTGCCAAACTGGTATATAGTTTTTTAATTTGGAACCGGTACCTAGCTTATGCGGTACGGTTTTTTAACCGATGCCTGTCTTCGGTCCAGTACCGGTTCCGGGTTTGTACGTGTGGTAATTTTATAAAACTACCGGATATAGGGGAAATTGAACTTACTACAAATAATTTTGTATAATTTACTAAACAATAAACACTAAACACTAAATGATATTGATAATATTGTAGAGAAAAACATAGATAAAGTATAAAAACAGAATAATAGTTCTACAATACTCATTTTTAAACACCAAAATATCCACCACCACTACCAACAATGGCTTCCACAATCTCATTTTTTTCTTCTTCAATCTTCATTTCGTCTCCTACTCAAAAACCCTAAATTTATCCCATCCTTCATAAAACATAATTACTTAAAAACCCGAACAATGAACCCTAGACTCAATATGTGCAAAAGTAACAACTCTTCCGTAAAACCCAATTTCTTAAAAACCCAAACAGTAAACCCTAGACTCATTTGATGGTGAGGAAGTCGGAGTAACATAAATTAATTTGAAATCAACACTACCATAAACTAAAAGAACTATGTTCTTAGGATGTATTCATATAAAAGGTGGTGATTGTGGTGGTGTGAGTGGTGGTAGTGTTTGTGATAGTGAGTAGTGGTGGTACCGTAGTGGCGGATGTCTCTATGTGAAGAAGAATAAGTGAAGCGGTGGTGGTTGTCTTTTGAGTCTCGAGTGATAGTTAGATTAAAAACTGAATGTTAGGGTTAAATCGTGGACATCTAGGATTAAATTAAATCTAGGGTTAATATCAATTGGTTTTGTCGGTACGGTTCATTCGAGAATAAGACTAGAACCAGTACTAGTACCTATGATCTAAAATGACTGAATTTTGGAGTTGTTACTTGAGTCGTTGATCCCGGTTCTGGCTCGATGTCTCGGTTCCAGTCGGTTCTTGTGCAGTTCTATACATTCTTGATTATTCATAAATTTGAACTTGGGATTGACATGTAATGACCCGACTCTCCACCGATATTGTCCCCACTTAGCCACTACGGTTATCCAAGAATGTAAAGTTTTCAACGGACACCGCTACAGTTACAAATATTGTCCCTACTTAGCCATTGCGTTCCTCCAGCAGTGCGGGTTTTTTAACGGGTACCGATACGGTCATTCAACAGTGGTGCCCCTATCCGAAGTTAATTCCCCAACAACATAAAGTTGTCTAATTTTGTTATATCTTCTTCTAGCAGTAGCATTCCTCATAAAGTATACTTCTTCCCTTAGTCTACATGATATGTCATTATGGACCCTCAATTTTCTCCGGACGTGGAACTTCGTCATGGAGAAAACATAATTTTTCTTGGAACACAATATTTTGTCGTGGAACAAACATGATAATATGATTAAGAATAAATTTTGCAATTCATGGAAACCGTTACTACATGCTTGCGATCTTATTTGTTCGTCTTAATGTAATTTGTAAAAAGCTAGGTTTTTAGTATAGTTATTATATGTTGTTGCAGTGCTAGTTGTCGATGTTCCACCCTTCCTTGATCTTTACTCATTTGCTCTGCGTCTTTGCTTCCATGCCTATAGCCCTCGTAAGGCCAAGTCCTATGCACCTCTCAAATATCCTAATTTTTCCATTTTGAGCCATTATGAACCTTTCAAATGGACAAATTGACCTCTCAAACACTCAAATTTGAAAGTTTGAACATCACAACGGAGTCTTTGTCGAGCGACAAAGACTTTATCGCTCGACAAAGTTTTTGTATAGCGACAAAGACTCTGTCTCTAGCTAATTATTTTAAATATTTTTATATTCTTATTTCCTATATTTTAGTTATTTTAATATACTTTTATTATACAAGAGAGCCACAAAATATATTATATATATAAACAGATTTTTTACTGATAAGGATCTCATAAAATACAATTAAATATATTATTCTACTCAAATTTGATAGTTTTATCATAGTAGGGAAACACATCTGTCCATCCACGTGGCTAGGGAAACCAAACCATTTGGTATGGGTGCATAGGAACATGCCTAACATAGCACTGCTGGTCTTTCTCATGAACTACGATTTGTGGAATAAACATGGATCTCCTTGAGATACCTCATAACCTTGGACAAAGTCCTCAATAACATAAGTTGGTGTTGTTGCTATTCTTTCAATTATCTATTTGGTACTTATTGAATGCATAAGTTGGTTTGTCTTTCTTGGATTAATGGGTCAAAAGGGTAAACCTGAATTAGTGTTGATTTCAGTAACTATACACTTCATGCTATGTTCTCATTAATATATTTGTATAATGTTCTTGATTTAACATCCGTGAATGTCTTAGACTTGTGTAGTTGTTGGAATAAACTTACTATTATTTCACAACAAGAGCCTTTAGGGAACTGGAGTTCTTGTTTATTTCTATGTAACCAAGTTATTGATTTGAATCCGTGTGTTACATATTTTGGGATTTCTCCTTGATACTTGCTACTGAATTTTAATTAAGATCTTGTTCCCTATTTTGGAAATCTTTGTTAACTTCTCTTCTCTTAGTTCATATTTAAACCTTGAAAATGCTCTAATAATGTATTATTTATTAATATATTCTTGGTAATTACGATACCGTTGGAGATGTGATGCCGTTAAGGATAGTTGTTGTTATGCAATTCAGACTGTCCATACAACATTAGAGATAGTCACTGCTACGGTAAGAAGTTCATACTATCTAAATAAATCAGAGACGAACTACGGTCGTGCTTGATCCCTTCGAGCTACGGAGAGGGTACGTAGGCAGCCGCTCTGCAGTTCAGCACAAGATTGTTCATATCATCTAAAAGTGTTGGTTGCTACGCGGCAGTTCATACCATTTATTTGGAGATGATTGCAATCTTCTCGAGGTAGTTGCAGTCCAATTACTGGCTGTTCATACTACTTAGTGAGAGATGATTATTACCATCCAAGGTAATTCATATCATCCGTCTGATACATGTGATAGAGATGATTATTACCATTCCAGGTAATTTATATCATCTGAGAATGGATGGTTATTGCCTACAGTATCAGTTCATACCATCCATCTAGAAATGATTAATAACTCTTTTGAGTAGTTCATATCATTTGAAAAAGATAGTCGGTTGAGCATGACCTAGTACTGTGAATTGCCAGACCCACTGGGACTCTCACCTACAGGTGGCTATCCGGAAGACCGTCACTGGAATGGTGGTAGACAACGGGACTGATCATCCCCGCCCGTCGCTGAACGGTGTGTGTTGTCAGGCCTGCTGGAAGACCATTAGCTGTAACGGTGGCTAATATCCGACTACTCTGGCAGGAGATATTATATCTTCATAATGAAACGGTGGATATCATATGTAGAATTCGATGATCCTTGAAATATAAAAGTTTGGTGTTTTATAAGAGATGATTGTTACCAAATATGGTAATTCAAATCGTCTGTCGGTATCGATAAATGTCAGAAATGATATCAAAAACTGTAACGCAGTTTGACGGATTCGATGAACCAAGAAAATATATAAAGATTATGTTTGCCTGCTATAAAGCGGTTTGAGAAAAATCGATGAACATTTGCTTGGTAAGATCGAATTGGTTCGAAGATTTTAAAACTACTTTTCTCGAGTGGCGTATCGGAAAATTGGAGTTGGCCTAATGGACCGAAACCCGACCCATTGAAAGCAAAAAAAAATATAAAGATCCGGTCTGTTACACCATCAATGGTTAGTAAATGCATTCAGTTGACATCATCATGCACAAATGCTTTCTTGTTGAACTTAAATTATGTTTCTGATATGTCGTGATGCTTTCGTACAGTTTGTCTGCACTCATCGAGAACCGAATTTTCAGTGTTCATGGTGGTCTTTCTCCATCCATTTCCACACTAGACCAGGTCTGGTCTCAAACCTTCTTTATTCATTACTAACTTGAAGCATGTGATATCTGATAATTGACTGAATTATATTCGACAGATTAGAACCATTGACCGGAATCCAGAGGTACCTCATGGTGGTGCCATGTGTGACCTTCTATTGTCATACCCTGAAGAGATGGTTGATAGTTGGAGTTTAGGCCCTCATGGTGCAGTGTTCTTGTTTGGTAAAAACGTGGTCACATCTTTTAACCACATAAGTAACTTGGATTACATTTGTCGTGGTCATCAATTAGTAATGGAAGGATATAAATGGATGTTTAACAACCAGATAGCTACAGTATGGTTTGCTTCAAATTATTGTTACAGGTTTCTGTTTTTTCCAACTATGCAACTTATTGTTCCCCTTTGTGAAGCAGTTTATACTCATTCTTGGATGTCATCAGATGTGTGAAATTGACATGACATTCTATGAATGATAATTAACTTTGTTTCTATACACTTGAACTGCAAAAACATTGAAGTAGCTATATCAGATGAACCTGTTGTTGGATAAAATTGTTGTCGAATATTATTCCTGTAACAGAAAAACAAACCAAATAGAAACTTGTATCTGATTAAGGGAGGGTTAGATAAAACAGCATACAATCACTCAAGCACAGAGAGGTGGAGTCGCCTGTTCAACAGACTGCCCTTAACTCAATATTTGCCAGGTACACCTAGAAGGTGTTGCTATACCTTTATAATTGGCAAATTTGAATCCAGGATACAACCACCTGATACCAACCCAGTTAGCAACACTCGTTGTCCCGTTGTGAACTTAACAGTAGAAGAGAAAATAAGAATGTAAACTATTGCGCACAACAAAGCAAGAAGATGGTGAAAAGTCGTCAGGACAGTGGCTGCGACTGGGGTAAATGAAAACCTTAGTATTGTTATTCTTTTATAGGAGAAGTATGAGTTTTAAAAACGGTGAAAAAATTTAATTTGAAATATTAAATACCCATTAAAACAAAACGTTAAGATTTTAATTAAAAATATTTATGATTTTATTTTTCATTTAATTCAAAACGGTATAATATTTATTTTTAAAATAAACCCGTTGAATCTTTGATGGGTACACGTGTGCACTCGCAAGGCACACGCAAGGCACACGCCAAGGCACATGCCAAGGCTCACACCAAAGGTCACACCAAGGCTCGCACCAATGCTCACACCAAGGCTCGCACCAAGGCTCACGCAAAAGCACACGCAAAAGCACACGCAAGCTCCGCAAGCCCGCGGTCCACGGTGCTTCGGTGTGAAGCACCCCACATGTGTGCATTTGCCCACTAGTCCATTTCCTAAGTCCATATCCAATCCACTAGTTTTTTTTCCTTATATAGAACGTTTATGGTAAAAAGGATAAACTTCCTCCTTGGTTTGCCCAATATGGGACAAACCAAAGGTTTCTCATTCACTAAGAAGTGAAAATGGATGGCTCTATTTTTCCACCCCAAGTTGGACTAGTGACCCTTGATCCCACTAAGATATATTTAGTAACAAAAATCATTTTAAGTAATAATCAAAAATCATTTTAAGTAATAATCCATTTTTAATTCTAACAATCCCCCACATGAATGAAGAAAACGATAAATCAGAAAACCGGAAAACGAGAAATACCTCTTAAGCAATAGGTGTCCATAAGGAATTGAACCTTTGCTTAGTGAGAAGTACCGGAACTACTTGATGGTCAGTGAACGCTATGTCTTGAACTGCCATGGTTTGGTGTAATTCATCAATAGCTCCTTACGCGAGATATCTCTCAAGAGTGTTGTTAAGTTCACGCCGTTGTGTCCGTTTTGGCCCTGGACATATCCCGTTTCTCATAATGCTCTAGAGAATCAGCTTAATTCTCATAGGAAGCGACCCACTTCCTCATTCAGATAGGTGAGTTCTATCAAGAGTGTTAACTGCTACACCCCATTTCAATCTTAAATTGAAACTATAAAACTCATTAAGACTTTATTATAAGTCATCCTCATACGCAGTCACACTATCACGTCTACACCATAGGGAAAGGACAGAGAAAATAATTCTCTGATAGTGTTTGATTTTTACCCGCCACGAATTAGTTGTCTCATTCAAAACCTTGATCTTGGGATCTCCAGTCAGCAAGGTTGAGTATCCTTCAAGGCAAGTTTTAATTTATGAGCTTAAGCCCCATCCCCCTCGATGCATTACTAACTATCTCCTTGGATAAGCCTTTCGTCAAAGGATCCACGATATTCTCCTTAGACCTCACAAAGTCAACAGAAATAACGCCAGTTGAGATTAGTTGTTTTAGAGAATTGTGTCTTCTCCTGATATGAATAGATTTTCCGTTATAGTTGTTGTTTTTAGCATTAGCTATTGCAGCTTGACTATCACAATGTATAGATATAGATGGCACAGGCCTATGCCAGAGAGGAATGTCTTCTAAAAAACATCTTAGCCAAGCGGCTTCCTCTCCTGCTTTATCTAACGCAATAAACTCGGATTCCATAGTGGATCGAGCGATACAGGTCTGTTTGGAACTCTTCCAAGACACTGATCCACAGCCTAGAGTGAATACGTATCCACTCGTAGACTTAGACTCCTCTGAGTCTGCTATCCAGTTTGCATCACAGTATCCTTCAAGAACAGCAGGGTGTCTTTCATAACTTAAACGGTAGTTTAAAGTGTATTTAAGATACCTCAACACTCTGAAAAGTGCATCCCAATGTTCATGTCCTGGATTACATGTATACCTACTAAGTCTACTCACAGCATAGGCAATGTCTGGTCTTGTGCAGTTCATTAAATACATCAGACTTCCTATGACTCGTGAATATTCAAGTTGTGAGACTCCATTGCCTTTGTCTTTCTTGAGTTTGCAAGAAGGGTCAAATGGAGTACTTGCAGGTTTACTATCAAACTGGTTAAATTTCTTAAGAACTGATTCAACATAATGAGATTGACTAAGACTGAATCCACTAGACTCCTTTCTAATTTTCATCCCTAGGATTACATCAGCAGGACCTAAGTCTTTCATGTCAAAGTTCTCCCTCAACATGTTCTTAGTGGAATTAATGATTTCTAAGGTTGTACCTAGTATAAGCATATCATCAACATACAAGCATACAATCACACAGGCATCATTTATAGATTTAGTGTACACACATTTGTCAGCTTCATTTATTTTAAATCCACTAGAGAACATTACATGATCAAATTTTTCATGCCATTGTTTCGGTGCTTGTTTCAAGCCATATAAAGACTTTTTAAGTCTGCACACTTTGTTTTCATAACCCTTCACTACAAAGCCTTCGGTTTGGTCCATATAAATTTCTTCATCTAATTCACCATTTAGGAACTTAGTTTTTACATCCATTTGATGTATTTCTAGATTATGAATTGCAGCGATTGCAATTAGCATCCTAATGGAAGTAATTCTAGTGACCGGTGAATAAGTGTCAAAGAAATCTACACCTTCTATTTGTTTATATCCCTTAGCTACTAGTCTAGCTTTATACTTTTTCACAGTTCCATCTACCTTACGTTTTCTCTTGAAGATCCATTTACAGCCTATGGGTTTGCACCCTGGAGGTAAATCTACTATCTCCCAGGTTTCATTCTGAACAATAGAATCCATCTCACTAATAGTGGATTCTTTCCACCATGGAGCTTCATAAGAAGTCATGGCCTCTTTATAGGTTTGTGGATCAGTTTCAACTAAACAGGTTATGAAGTATGGCCCAAAAGATTTTTCTATTCTAAGTCTTTTGCCTCTTCTAGGTTCATAAACATATTCATCTTCTTCTATCGGTAAGATATGGCTAGAAGAAGGGACATCTAGGGGATCATCACATATCATGCGAGATTCAGATTTCAATGGAAACACATTTTCAAAAAATGTAGCATCCCTAGATTCCATAATGGTGTTCACACCAATTTCTGAGTTTTCAGAACTCACAACCATAAACCTATAAGCAGTGGTGTGTTCGGGATATCCTATGAAGACACAATCAACCGTTTTAGGTCCTATTTTAGTCCTCTTAGGTGGAGGAATAGAGACCTTGGCTAAACACCCCCACACTTTGAAGTATCCATAGGAGGGTTGTTTGCCTTTCCATAATTCATACGTTGATTTGACTGATCCTTTAAGGGGCACTCTGTTCAGGATATAGCAAGCTGAGAGGACGGCCTCCCCCCATAAGTTCACCGGTAGTCCTGAACTGATTAACATGGCATTCATCATCTCCTTAAGGGTTCGGTTTTTCCGTTCAGCAACTCCATTTGATTGTGGTGAATAAGGAGGATTTACCTCATGAATAGTGCCATGTTGCGCACAAAAATCTCCTATATGGATTACATATTTACCCCCACGGTCAGACCTAATGGTTTTAATAGTGGTGTTCAATTAGTTTTCTACTTCTAATTTATATAATTTAAATGCTTCTAAAGCATCATCTTTCCCTTTAAGCAAGTAAATATGACAGTACCTAGTACAGTCATCTATGAAAGTGGCAAACCATTTTTTACCACCTCTAGTTTGGATTGATTTCATATCAACTAAGTCTGAGTGAATTAACTCTAAGGGATTAGAATTTCTGTGGACATTTTTCTTAAAAGGCTTCTTTGCATATTTTGATTCTACACAAACTTCACATTTATGTTCATATTCCAAATTTTTAATTTTGGAATGCAGCCAGAGTTTGCCAATTTGTTCATTGATTTATAATTTACATGACCAAGTCTACCATGCCAGATATTCAATGAGACAACAACATAAGAAGAATCAATTTTATTAACTTCAACAGAGGTTTCAGATAATTTGTATAGGCCTTCAGCCTTATAGCCCTTTCCCACAAAGTCATTTCCCTTAGTGATAATCACTTTCCCAGACTCAAATACAATCTTAAAGCCCTTATCATCTAGCACACCACTTGAAACGAGATTCTTGCAGATGTCTGGTACATCTAAAACTTCATTCAATGTGAGGATTTTCCGGAAGAGAGCATCAGCGAAACTTTTCCTTTTCCTGCAACCTGTGCTGCAGATGAATTACCCATATAGAGTTTTTCTCCTTCTCCTACCGTCTGATAGGAGGTGAACATGTCTTTACTGCCGTAGACATGTTTGGTAGCTCCAGAGTCTACCCACCAGTCTCTCACATTGGTAACTAAGTTAACCTCAGACACCGTGCCAGAAAATTCGTTTTTACTACTTTCAACTAAGTTTACATTTGATTTCTTAAAATTTGCATCTTTGCGTTTTCTACAATGCATTGCCATATGGCCAGACACACCACAAACATAACATGCTCCCTTAATCTTACCAATAGCAGACTTTGGTTTTTGAAATTTACCTTTTCCTTGAGGACCAGTTTGCGCTTGTTGTGGTCCAGACTGAGAGTGGCAAACTTGTGTTCGATCACATGAGCTTTGTTTGACATGTCTCTTGCAGAAGAAACATTCTTGTCCTTTGAACATAACAATTCTTCAACTTGGATTTTCTTGCCCAATTCTATCATAGTAATCTCACCAGTTTCATGCCTTAGTCTTCTCTTGTATTCGGCCCATGAACTTGGTAATTTTTCAATCACAGCAGAAACTTGAAAGGTCTCAGAAATTTCCATTCCTTCAGCAATGATTTCATTTATTATTTTTTTGCAACTCCAGAAACTGATCAACTACAGACTTGTCATTCATCATCTTGTATTGCAAAGAACGTGCAACCAGGAATTTTTTACTTCCTGCAGTTTCTGTTACATATTTTTCTTGCAGTGCAGTCCATAAATTGAAAGCAGTAAAATTCTCTTTAGCATTATAAAAATCATACAGAGAGTCTTCAAGGCAATTTAAAATATGATTTTTTGCTAAATAATTATTTCTCGTCCAAGTATCTTTTTCCTTGGATGATTCAGGAAGATCCATAGCTTTATCATACGGCTTCAACACTATTTCATCAAGCATGTGGAAACTCAGGAAAAACAACATCTTCGACTGCCATCTCTTAAAATCCTTACCAGAAAACTTCTGAGGTCTCTCAACATCAGTCTTTGCCATTGATACAGAAGAATAATTTTCGAGAAAGCAAATATTGAGTTAAGATTGTTGGATAAAATTGTTGTCGAATATTATTCATGTAACATAAAAACAAACCAAATAGAAACTTGTATCTGATTAAGGGAGGGTTAGATAAAACAGCACACAATCACTCAAGCACAGAGAGGTGGAGTCGCCTGTTCAACAGACTGCCCTTAACTCAATATTTGCCAGGTACACCTAGAAGGTGTTGCTATACCTTTATAATTGACAAATTTGAATCCAGGATACAACCACCTGATACCAACCCAGTTAGCAACACTCGTAGGCCCGTTGTGAACTTAACAGTAGAAGAAAAAATAAGAATGTAAACTATTGCGCACAACAAAGCAGGAAGATGGTGAAAAGTCGTCAGGACAGTGGCTGCGACTGGGGTAAATGAAAACCTTAGCATTGTTGTTCTTTTATAGGAGAAGTAATCTTTTGAGTTTTAAAAACAGTGAAAAAATTTAATTTGAAATATTAAATCCCCATTAAAACAAAACGTTAAGATTTTTAATTAAAAATATTTATGATTTTATTTTTCATTTAATTCAAAACGGTAAAATATTTATTTTTAAAATAAACCCGTTGAATCTTTGATGGGTACACGTGTGCACTCACAGGCACTCGCAAGGCACACGCACACTAAGGCTCACACCAAGGCTCGCACCAAGGCTCGCGCCAAGGCACACGCAAAAGCACACGCAAGCTCCGCAAACCCGCGGTCCGTGGTGCTTCGGTGCGAAGCACCGCAGATGTGTGCATTTTCCCACTAGTCCATTTCCTAAGTCCATATCCAATCCACTAGTTCTTTTTCCTTATATAGAACGTTTGTGGTAAAGAGGATAAACTTCCTCCTTGGTTTGCCCAATATGGACAAACCAAAGGTTTCTCATTCACTAAGAAGTGAAAATGGATGACTCTATTT
The DNA here is from genome assembly GCA_023531435.1 of Papaver californicum. NCBI lineage: Eukaryota > Viridiplantae > Streptophyta > Magnoliopsida > Ranunculales > Papaveraceae > Papaver > Papaver californicum. The sequence goes on from JAJJMC010031210.1 coordinate 21,435,018, forward strand.
TTCCACCCTAAGTTGGACTAGTGACCCTTGATCCCACTAAGATATATTTAGTAACAAAAATCATTTTAAGTAATAAACAAAAGTCATTTTAAGTAATAATCCATTTTTAATTCTAACTCCTGTGGTGTAATGGTAACACACCTGACTCCATGTTAGAAGATGCGTGTTCGATTCACGTCAAGTTCATTCATCCGGGTATGTCAATTTTGGTGTCAACTTTTGGTGGTTGACACCAGATTTTGGTGTCAACTTGTGTTTGTTGACACCAGATTATGATGTTAACATATTTTTTTTTATGAATTTTTATTTTTCGTGTCAACTTTGGGTTGTTGACACCAGATTATGATGTCAACAACGCATCTTTTTTATCATTTTTTTTTCTTCTGAATTTTTAGTTTTGGTGTCAACTGTGGCTTATTGACACCAGATTTTGGTGTAAACTTTTATTTGTTGGCACCTGATTATGATGTCAACAACATTTCCTTTTCTGAATTTTCAGTTTTGGTGTCAACTTTCAAATGTTGACACCAGATTTTGGGATCAACGTGGGTTGGTGGCACTGGATTATAATGTCAACCAATGTAGTCCATACCGGATTTCGGTTCGTACCGATCGAGAGCGATACACTGGTACGCCGGTATACCGGGGAAATTTCGGTTTCAAATATCGGCGAAATTTCGGTCCATATATTTTATACCTATAATTTTATGAAAAAAATACTAGTTCACATTTATAACTATAAATATATTTTAACACGTTATAACAAACGTTTTTTTCACAAAGTTTATAAATAAAAACTAGTACTCATCCAAAATATATAGATCCATAGATTCCATACAAAGTTCAAACTGGAAACACAAGAGAAACATGAACAACTTCAAAGTTCATCGTCTAAAATGCTAATTAAACAAGGATATTACAATTCTAATCAAGATCATTATATTAATTATAGATATTATCATATGCATACACAATTCTAAAATACCATAAAAAAATATGAGTAACAATTGAAAACCCTAAAACAAGGATAATTTTTTATTTATTTTTTTCCTTTTTTTTTCCTTTTTTTTTTAAAAAAAAAAATCGACCGTACCGATCAAACCGGTACGGTCCATACCGGCCGATTTTTTCTGTCAAATACCGTTCACCGGTATACCGGATTTCGTCTCGCTTGCACTCCGAAACCGGTAAAACCGGCCGGTATGGACTACATTGATTCAACAACAAAACTTTTTTTTCTCTGAATTTTCTGTTTGGACACCATATTTTGGTATCAACTTTAGATGTTGACACCAGAATATGATGTCAATTTGGAGTTAACAACATAATTATTTATGAATTTTCAATTTTGGTGTCAACTTTGGTTGTTGACACCAGATTATAAAGTCAACAACATAATTATTTTTTTCCTGAATTTTTAATTTTTGTGTCAACAGATGTCAACTTTAAAATGTTGACACCAGATTTTTGGTATCAACTTTAGATGTTGACACCACCACCACCATTTTACCACTAGATCCACCACCACTAACACCACCACCACCATTCTACCACTAGCACCACCCTCACCACCACCATTCTACCACCAACACAGGTATCACCACTAGCCAAGTTGGAGTGGTAGTGGAATAATGGTGAAGTGATAGAAAAAGAAATTTATTGTTTTTCTAAATAAAAAAATACCATATTTGATAGACAAAAGGAAAATTCATATAAATAAAGATACCAAGATAATCTAATTTAAATGGATAAAAATTTTAGAAGATAAAATATATGCCTCACTTGTGCGTCGAAAAGAAGAGTCAAAAGCGAGATGCACTTCGCTAACCGCCTTTACTATCTTTTTTGCTCGGGAAGCTTCCACTTTAAATATAAGGTATTTAATATTCCCGAACCAGAAATCACATAATAGTAGTAAGGGCCTTTTAGACTCATGGCAGGTAACTTCGGGTACCCAACATTCATTCTTTTAAAGCCTTCTGGGGTACACAAAAGTATCTGGCAAGTAAAAGAGTCGTAAAGTATGGGCCAAGAACCATGTTCTTAAAAGCTCGCGTAGAATGAGTTATCTGTTTGACCCTTCTCGTTAAAGGCGATCACGACTGGATTCAATCGAAGGGCCTGATAAGACAGGTGTACAGAATCCATCACTGGAAATGGTGATCACTACTAATGAATCGAGCCAAGCAATCTATCAATTGAGAAACGAAGGGAAAGACGGGCTAGGTACTCCATCGCGGGTAAGAAGGAACTGAAATGCTGGATCAGACAATGTATCCTAAGTAAGAGAATCATCAAGTAAAAAGTGGTTCCATAACAAAAGTGGATGTACGTAAGCATTCTCCCGGTAAAGAGGGACCTGCAATCGCTCGTATGAAAGGTGAAGTCTCAAATCTCGAAGAAATTGAATTAGCCAAGCGAAGTAAAGTCAGAAGTAAGAATAAATAGCTGAACTTCGTTCAATGTTTAGGTGAAAATGAGAATGAGAATATATACCTCTGGATGCCCGAAGAACCAAAAGAGTTGCTGGTATAAGATAGGGTCTCCTCCTCCAGCAGGATCAGAAAAGGTTGTATTAAAGTTTCTATCGGTTAATAACATCGTAATTGCACCTCTCGCATACGCTCGAGTCTCTTTGAGCCTCTCCCCCTCATATGGTCGAGTGAGTCCCTACCTATGGTCGAGCTACTTCGTTACTGAAAAGGTAGTTCTCGTACAGAAGGCCACTAAAAGGCTCTCTTCTTTCCTCTTCCTCTACCCCTATCCCATAGGTACAGGTACAACGTTTGAATCAATAGAGAACCTTTTCTTCTGTATGAATCGATATTATTACATTCCAATTCCTTCCCGATATCTCCCAAGGAAAATACCGAATTGGATCCCAAATTGACGGGTTAGTGTGAGTTTATCCGTGCGGTTATGCACTCTTCGAATAGGAATCCATTTTCTGAAAGATCCTGGATTTCGTGCTTTGGTGGGTCGTCCGAGATCCTTTCGCTGTGAGAAGGGCGGTGGACAGAAATGGCCTTGTTGTACCTCGGGGTTGGCTTAATTCGTTATTGGTGGGTCAGGTCCATCACTTACATCGGGTGGTTCAACGGGTAGAGATGTTAGGTTTCCTGGTTCGTGAACAGTAGTTGGTGCTCTCGAAAAGGCGGAATTAGGTCCATCTGGTCTGTCAGTCTCGTTTTATTATGGCATATTCCTCACGCCAGTGAGCTTCTTTGATCTCCCTAAGGAGATTGTGCTCTCGCGCCCGGGCTAGTTTATATACTCTAGAAGGGGAAATCAAATCCAGTACCAAGAGCTTGTCTTGGGGATGGCGCGCTAATGAATCTCGAATAAGGTTTTGCTTTCTTGCTATATGGGGTTCAAAATCCTACCTCTTTTCTTACAGGGGAAGCACTCCGGAGGCCTTAGCAAGCTCAATACAGTGGAGGGAGAAACAAGCCTAAAAGTAAGCAAGTAGTTGCAAGCAAGGAATTAGTCCCTGCTCTGCTAGTATTGGTTGGTGTGACTTTATCATACAAAGGATTGTGGAAAGCAAGAGAAACTAAAGTGAGTTTTAGGGTGCAGCGTGAAGGTCTTAACCCGAAATGAAATGGCTGAGGAAAGGTTCCTTTTTGAGGGTACTCCCGAGAACAGATCCTGTGGAGACGGGGTGGGGCTGTAGCTCAGAGGATTAGAGCACGTGGCTACGAACCACGGTGTCGGGGGTTCGAATCCCTCCTCGCCCACAACTGGCCCAAAAGGGAATGACCTTTCCTTTATGTTCGCCAGGCAAAGGTTACATTAGAGGGTCTCCCAAGCTTCTCATATGGGCCAGCCATCCCTCCAAGTTTTGTTGATCGGAATTGGATTGCCAGGTTGGCTGCTCTCTCAGTTCAAGTTCAGTACTCTTGAGATAAAACGACCCACTATAGTGAATTCTACCTGCTCTCTCAGTTCAAGTGCTCTTAAGATAAAACATTTATTTCTATACGAGTTTCTTCCCGCTACGAACTAGGTACAAAAAAAATGCGATCCAGTAGAGACAGCTTCGAGCTATAACTTGCATTGAAGAGGCTGAAGAGAAAGAGTTCAGCTTTCTAACTCAGCGGAAGTTTGCCGATGCGCTTTAAAAGGCCCACAGACGCAAATCTCTGCTAATGAAAACCGCAGCAAACTGGATCAATGGGGTTTGGGATACTATAGAGCTTGATTTCCTTTCTTAACTGGCTCCTCGGGATGGATGTCTGAGCCAAGATAAAGGCACCGGTTTACGCGTTCTTCCTTGGTCTCTTCATCGCTCTCATAAGGAGGGAGTCATTGGTTCAAATCCCTCTCTCCATCTGAAGATAGGATTTTGTCTATCTCGGTCGGAGCGCCCACTACTACCTTTTCTAACTACCACGGTGCAGGGGTTGCAATTCCCCTTCGTTGGCAGAGCAATTTACTTCATCGCATCCTAGTTCTAAAGGCAAAGATTGTCCCATGAGGCTCTCTCCTCTTTGCTTTGAATGATTCTGAGCATATATGAAAGAGATTGAAATGGGACCATGAAGACAACCCACCACTGGAACTAGCTTTGCTCTCGCTCTGATCCTTCCCACCTGTCTTTTTCAACCATAATTAACTTAAATAAACTTTATTTAACTACAGTTGAAACCTCACTGACCTTATCGGGCAGTTACTCTACCCACTGGGGCCCCTCCAGCTTTCCCACCTCCCACAAACCATATGAAAATGCTGGGACCTAAACTAAGAAACATAGTTGATTATATCGAGCAAATTCAGCAGCTAAAGCAATTGAAAAGATAATACCCGTCCACTACGTTCCTCGGTCTTCTTCAACAGCAAAAGTTAGTTGTCCTTCCCTAATCTTTACAAGTCCGTTGAGCGAGAGCCCTTCCACACAGGACTCCTGGATCAATATGGCCGACTTTCGTCTCTGTTCGACTAGTAGGTCTCACAGTTAGGAAGGCTTATACCATTACGCTCACGAGCAGAATAAAAACTTGGGCATACCTTCGCACACCTCCGTTACTATTTAGGAGGTATCCGACCCAGATAAACTACCCACTCTAAATCATCTTCAGACTGAAAAGGACGGGATTAGAGAATGACGTTTAGGGGTTCGGGGAATGAAACGACTAAGGGGATCCACGTATAAGTCAGATTCTCAGATGCTCAAAGGGTCCCTTGTATCTTTAAGAGGAAAGTTCTTTCCAGGAAAAAGACCCTGCTAAGAGGTATTTATGGTCTAGAAGGGTGATCTCGAACCCGTGGCTTTTATGTTTCAAGTATGCTTAACTAACCCATGTTTTTTTATCATTCATTGCAGTCAATTACCCAGCTACTAAGGCACCTAAAAGACCCCAAATGGATGGCGCATCCAGAAAGAGTGGATGTGGCCTCGGTCCACGTCTTCTCTTTAGGAACTTACAATAAATCAGTCAATCCAACTCGGTAGCATAGCTACAGCCGCCCTCTCCATCTTGTCTATCGGCTGGCTGAAAGAGCTGCCCTCGGAGCGAAACCGGTTCCCTCGTCGTGAAAGAAGTAATGAAAGGGAAGCCCCGGGTCGCGTTCGTTCTTGCCTGTCTTTCTAGCAACACATTCTAGGCACAGATCATTGGTATTGGATGTATCGTTAGGTTGTGTTGAGTCAAATCTGCTCCGCCTCATTTTTTTTTAGTTTGGTTGGGGATGCCAAGCTTGACTAATCTAAAAGGGGTATCCGAACAAAACCATTTATTGTAAACCTTCTCGTCGCTATGCTACAAAAAAAGTAATCAACACTTCAGTCCAGGGTCGTGCCAATTATTTTAATAGGTCTCTTTTTCTTTTCGCTTACTAGCAGACGACTACGGATAAGACTCGCTTTTTGAAGTCCTATTCCTGATATCCTCCTTGAAGAGGTTCTTAAGACATAGGAGGAAATGTTTGATGCTTCTTGGGGCTTCTTTGGCGACCGTGAAGTCACCGGATGAATTGCCGAGTATATAGATCAGATCCGGACGCTGCTCTTGCTCCGCGGCGATACGGACTCAACCTGCTCCACATTATAGAGTTGATGATTTCCACCCAGAATTTGATCACTGGGTTGCTATTTTATACTCCCTCCGTTTCAGGAAAAGAATTACTTTTCATATTTGCACAATTGTTAAGGCAAGATGAAAGAGAATAACTTTTATAATTTATTTCCAGATTTACCCTAACAAAAAGTTTAATATTACATATATCTTTATAATGAGAATAATAACATTTCTTAAAATAATAAGGGTAGTTTTGAAAATTTGTTATGTTGAAAATGAAAGTAACTCTTTTGTTGGAACAAAAATTTAAAGAGAAAGTAACTCTTTTCCTGAAACAGAGGGAGGAAGTATAATATATTTGTAAAGGACTTTATTTATAGGAGTATTTAATTAATGTATCCGATTATCATTTTGTTCTCTTTCTCGGATCTATTTTTTTCCCTCTCATTTCTTCCCGAATCAACAACTTAGGAAAAGCAAACAACCTATACAATAGAAATTGAAAAATTGCTTTAGAAAAAAAGAAGAAGATTGCAAATCTAACATCAGCAGTTGAGCACATTTTGAAACTCAAAGAAAGACACTCAGGTTTATCCTCATAATAAATCTAGACTGAATCATGGCTTCCATTTCCCAACCTTGGATTAATCAATCAATCCACAAAAAACCCACTATTAATTTCCTCAGAAAGACACACCCAGTTTCTCAAATTTCTACATTACAAACATCTCCTGTACAAACTCCATTTCCAGAACAGAAACTAGTTATTGTTGGGGGAACCACACTATCAGGTCATGTAAGTATTAGTGGTTCAAAAAACTCAGCATTAGCAATTCTTGCAGGAACTTTATGTTGTTCTGGTACTTCAAAGCTTCATAATATCCCTAACTTATCTGACATTACCACAATGGTGTCAGTTTTACGTTCTTTAGGTGCTAGGATTGAAGTTCTAAGTAATGGGGAAGTAATCGTTGGTACAGATGGAGTTTCTCGTTTAGAACCTTGTTTAGATTTAGTTAGTAAGATTCGAGGTGGTTTTTTTGTTTTGGGTCCTATTCTTTCCAGGTTTGGAGAAGCAGTAGTTGCACTTCCTGGTGGTTGTGATATTGGTGCTCGACCTATTGATTTGTATATTCAAGGGCTTCGATCTCTTGGTGCTGTTGTTGAGTTGAAGTAAGTTTACATCTCAAACTTGTATGAGGTTTTTGTCAATTTATGTTTTCCTTTTTTTTTTCTTCTGATTTTGGTTGAAGATTTATGTGAAATGCAGATTGTTGTTTGGGTTGATATGTAATTTGTTAATGAGAATCAATTGAAGTATAATAGAGTTTTCTTGGGAAGTATAGGCCGGCTGATCTTATTATTGATGATGTAAAACTCTTTTTGTATAACTGGGTAATTTGTAAAACTCTCTTGATTCTGTGCTCTCGAATTGGCAGGCCATTGTAGGGTGAGATTGTGTTTGGTTTTTCTTTGGTTCTTGGCAGATTTTGTTGTCCGTAGATTGGTGCTTTTCTCTCCACTTCTTTGTGGGAAGAAGCCTTTTTTCTTTTCAATATATTTTTCCCTTTTTGCGTCAAAAAAATGAGAATCAATTGAATTCACATTGTTTGATTTCTCGGGTTCTAGTATGGTCTGATTAAGGTGCTTATGCAATAGTTGTTGAAATTGAAGGAATCTGGTTTGTTTGTTATGGTGCCAGTATGGTGAGAACATATTGTTTGGCAGTTTTCTGATGTGTTAACCCAACGCACAGGCATTCAGTACGTGGTGGGGTGAATGCCAGGAGTTTACTTCTGTAACCCCTAAAACCAAGAATGGGAGGAACGTCACTAGCATGTATTAACACTGTAGCTGTTGCGTTGAAATCCCCAGGGTTGCCAATAGGAATAACATGTTACTCAAGGAATCTTTCAAATTATATGAATTTTCTTTGAAATTCCCAAGCAAATATAGCTTATTTACATAGTGCTTTCTATATGTTTCTTAATCCGGAGTGATCATTAACTCATCACCAAAGAGTCAACTATTAACCTAGTCAACTATTAACCTATGCGTGCAATTAACATTTACAGGCATGGAAAAGTTTTTGCACATGCTGCAAATGGAAAGCAGTTAGTTGGAGGAAACTTCTCACTTGATTATCCTAGTGTTGGTGCAACTGAAACTCTCATGATGGCTGCTTCATTGGCTCAAGGAAAGACTATACTGTCAAATGTTGCCAAAGTATGCTCTGATGGAAAACAGCTTAACTAATTATTGTTTTGGTTGTGAGATTTTGGAATAGTTGTACCGAGTAATCTAATCATTTTTGCCGTAGGAGCCTGAGGTGGTTGATCTTGCTGACTTCTTAAATGCTAGTGGAGCTAGTGTTGAAGGTGCAGGGAGTAGCACACTTATCATCAATGGTAAAAAAAGGTTACGTGGTCCTGAGCATACCGTTATACCTGACCGTATCGAAGCTGGTACATATATGATTGCTGCAGCTATTACTTGCTCATGTTTCTCAATGTCACCAGTCATTCCTCTTCATGTATCATCTCTAGTGGAAAAGCTGTCAGCTGCTGGTTGCAGAATCAGGCAAAGAAAATCAAACGGCATTGAGGCACGTACATGTCATGTTTATTATGCGTTTTCTGTTTGCCTATTTTCCTTGGAAATTGCTTGATTTTCTGATGGATACCGCACACACACAATTCATGGATTTAGAGGCATATGTGAAAGATTTGCGCTTGCCCTTAGAGTTTGTGTTTTCCTCCGAGTAATAGAGGGACAGTATATTTGGGCACATTACTTATCACTTCTGAAGTGGATTTCTTCATTCTTCTTCTAAATTGTCTTTTCCTGTTGGTTCTAAATCATGATCTTGCCAGATTTCAGCAGTGACTTCAAGGAGCAGTTTACGAGGTTTTGATGTTAGAACTGGACCTTTTCCTCAGTTTCCTACGGACCTGCAACCTCAATTAATGGCACTGCTTACAACATGTACTGGCACAAGTTCTGTGGAAGAGTCTGTTTTTGAAGGGCGTATGCGTCATGGTAAATTTCATTCATTATGTTCTGTCAAAGCATATTTGGTAAATAATTTTGGATACACATTTCATAATTATGCTAGCAAATTTGCTTTTGTTGGTTTCTCTCGACGACTTTTCACTTTCTTCAATTGCTATCTCTTCTGTAATTCTAGTAAGACAGTTGGAGAAATTTGGAGCAAGAATTCAAGTTTGTGGGAGCACTGCACTGATTTATGGGAAGGAGCGAGGAAGGTATGCAATATTTGCGTACTCTTTATTTTTATTTTGAATAGTCTGCAGGAGTGAGAATGATGACGAGTTTCGAACTGAGTTCGGGTTATCACAACCCAACGTAGATAACACTCTCCTAAAGAGTCCGCTACCATCACTTACTCTTTCGTATAACAGCATATAATGATAACACTTGGAAGCAATATACTGGGTCGTATATTGACATCAAATAGCATCGCTTAATACAAAATAGTTCGCACATTAAATTTCTCTCCTACTTGTAGATGTTGAAGTCTTCGGAGCAGTCTCTTCTGAGATTGTGTAGTTTATGCAAACAGTTATACTAAACAATATCAAGAAATTTTGCTTGAAGATCAAAAACTTTTGCATATTAAAAAGTTCTTGCTTCTTAGATATAATGTAAACAAGCACATGTATTTGCAGTTTACTAGTTTATCTCGGGTAAATACGATAGAAAAAGAGAGAGTCTTGTGTGTAAATACGATAGAAAAAGAGAGAGTCTTGTGATAAATTTTACAGAAAAGTCTTCTGAAAGTTTATCTCTGTATTCTGTTTATCTTCCAGCACCTTATATGGTTCTAGAGTGACTGCAACTGACTTACGATGTGGGGCTTCACTTGTTTTGGCGGGGATGGCTGCAGAAGGGATAACAGAAGTTGAGGGAGTAAGCCATATCGATAGAGGTTATGAAGATCTAGAGATGAAACTTAATGACCTAGGAGCTCGAATCAGTAGGCAGAAAGTTTCAATTCCTTTAGGCAGTCGGTTAAATTAGTTTATTTAGAAGTTGAAACATATACAGTCGAAAGACTGTCTTCATGCTGTAAGTATATGCATTCTATTCTGCAAATTGTGTTGTTCATTGATCAGTGATAGCATTGTTCGTTCACAGCCACCAACGACATAAAGCTTGTTAACTTCCTTTTGCTAGAGCATGGGAGATTAAGGGGTGTGTAATCTTTGTATTAGTATGTAATTTGTAGCTCAATTTTCAACTTCTTTTTCGCTATTCATGTAACGTAAAGTCTTGTGCCGTGAAGAAAATAGAAGGGAAAAGAAAGAAGATCAGAGTCTATATGATTCAGATATTGTAATCTGTGCACTTTTGGTGATTGCCTTTGCTAACAGAAAGAAAATGTAAATGCAAACCCCTTTAGTCCTATGAACTTCAGTGTTGCTCTTAAACATAGATGCAAATATTTGTTTTCTCGTCCCTACATAATACAAAATCCGCAGTTTACATTTGGGAATGAAAATGTTTACACTCGTCACTAACAGCATAACCTGAATCCTATGGAAGTACAATACAGATGAATTACATGTGTGTGTGTGTTCAAAAGAGAAAAGGTTTCAAGTATCAACCATGGATACAATTTCATTTTCTACCTTGATATATCCAATTTTAGAGCTTATTATAATATGGACTCAAGATTACAAGAAAAAGTCCTGCCTAGAAATTAAACCAAATGTTCAGTTTTTGGACTCTGGAACCATAGCTTCTGGAGGTAGATCCATGTCACGGAAAATATTGACACAACCGTCTATTGTTTTTTTCTTCCAAGAATTCACATATCGAGTATTGTCTGCTATACCATTGTCGGAAGTAATCTGAACTCGGGCACTTGCACCTCCTTTAAGAATTTCTGAGCAGTCGGGTACCGGGCTTTTTACCAGGAAGACCTCACAGATTTCTTCCGGGTGATCTCCTTGAACCGGAAGTCGGTAGACACCAGTTGAATTGGTTACTCCTTCCATAGAATATGTAAGGTGACCTCCTTCAATATCACGACATTCTAGTTTAACCTTTGCACCTACATTAACCAGTAATAGAAATAAACCAATGAATACAAAACAATCAACTGAACAGATCATTTTCAAATATAATCTACTGAACAGATCATTACATATGAAATGAATATATAATGGAGGATGACGGATTACGTATGCAATGCCGAAGCCACAGTAAAAGAACAAAGGGAGAAATGTCATTTGTTTATGTTGGTTCTGTGACAATGAAAAACAATAAACAGAAGAAATTGTTAAGGTTAATGAAATCTTTGAATTGATACACACAATGGACAGAACCACCTGCTCAGCAAATTGTCCTTAACACAATAGTCCGCGGGTACTCCTCAAGAATGAGAGATGCTATACCCCAACAGCGGAGATGTGTCCAGGATAGAACTGTCCGTTATAACTAGTATAAGCACAATACTAGTCACCCTCAAGAACTTAACAGCAAGATAGTGGAAGGGAAATAAACAAGCAATGTGCGCAAAACAAAGCAAGAAGAGGGGAAAAGAAGACAGGATAGTAGCTGCTTCTGGAGTGAATTGAAATGAAGAAATTTGTTTTCTTTTATAGGTAGAAGAAGAGAGTAGCGTTAATGAGTATTGATTGAAAATCAATTCCGTGCATGAAGCACGGATATTATGTTTCAAACGGATTTAAAACGGTCAAGAATAAATCTCTCTTTAATTTAGCTAAAATCTCGCCGGGTCAGACGCCCCCACATTTAAAGCAAAATTTATTTTGGTCTTAAATTCTTTTTAATGAAATATATTCTGTTTAAAAAGGTAAGTCTTGGTTGGCCCGCAGCCGCAGCTACGTCCTCTCCCGCAACACACAAGCACGCAAGCCGCAAGCTGCAAGCTGCAAGATTACGTGCTTCGGTGGGAAGCACCGCGCGTGTGTGAAAAGTATGTTTGCTCCAACTAGCCCACAGCCTTAGTCCTCCCCCAACCACAAAAGTATCTAAACCCCTAAGGGACCTCCCTTAGAAGCAACTTTCTAGGTAGTAAGGAGAGGAATCATCTCTAGTTTCTCCAATGTGGGACTAAAGGTTCATTCACAAAAGTGAAAAATGAGCTAGTGTTCCTCAGTGACTTCTAGGTCCTAAGATCCATTCCCACCAAGAGCAAAAAACATTTTAAGTTCATTTTTCTCCAACAATCCCCCACATGAATGAAAACCCGATGAAAATCAGAAAGAGAGAAATACCACTTAGGCAATAGGTGTCCATAAGGTGTTGAACCTTTGCTTAGTGAGAAATTACCGGAACCACTTGATGGAAAGTGAACGCGATGTCTTGAACTGCCATCGTTTGGTGTATGCGTGATATCTCTCTAGGTGTTGTCAAGTTCCTGCCGTTGTGTCCATTTTGGCCTTGGACGTATCCCGTTTCTCATAATGCTCTAGAGAATCAGCTCAATTCTCATAGGAAGCGTCCCACTTCCTCATTCAGATAGGTGAGTTCTATCAAGAGTGTTTACTGCTACACCCCACTTCAATCTTAAATTGAAACTATAAAACTCATTAAGACTTAATAAAAAGTCATCCTTCACATGCAGTCACACTATCACGTCTACACCATAGGGAAGGGACAGAGAATGAAATTCTCTGATAGTGTTTCCTTTAACCCACCACAAATTAGTTGTCTCATTCGAAACCTTGATCTTGGGATTTCCAGTCAGCAAGGTTGAGTATCCTTCATGGAAAGTTTATTAAATGAGCTTAAGCCCCATCCCCCTCGATGCATTACTAATTATCTCCTTGGACAAACCTTTCGCCAAAGGGTCCGCGATATTCTCCTTAGACCTCACAAAGTCAACGGAAATAACGCCAGTTGAGATTAGTTGTTTTAGGGAATTGTGTCTTCTACGAATGTGTATAGACATCCCATTATAGTTGATGTTTTTAGCATTAGCTATTGCAGCTTGACTATCACAATGTATAGATATAGCTGGCACAGGCCTATGCCAAAGAGGAATGTCTTCTAAAAAGCATCTTAGCCAAGCGGCTTCCTCTCCTGCTTTATCTAACGCAATAAACTCCGATTCCATAGTGGATCGAGCTATACATGTCTGTTTGGAACTCTTCCAAGATACAAACCCACACGCTAGAGTGAACATATTTCCACTCGTAGATTTAGTCTCCTCTGAGTATGATATCTAGTTTGCATCATAAAATCCTTCAAGGACCGCAGGGTATCTCTCATAATTTAAAAAAAAATTCAAAGTGTACTTAAAGTACCTTAACACTCTAATAAGTGCATCCCAATGCTCCTTCCTTGGATTACAAGTATACTTACTCAACCTACTCACAGCATAAACAATGTCTGGTCTCGTACAATTCATTAAATACATGAGACTTCCTATAACACGTGAATATTCAAGTTGTCAAACTCCATTACCCTTATTCTTTTTGAGTCTACAACAAGGATCATAAGGAGTACAAGCAGGTTTACAATCAAACTGGTTATATTTTTTAACCACAGATTCAACATAATGAGATTGACTAAGACTATATCCATTAAAATTTCTTCTAATCTTCATCCCTAAGATCACATCAGCGGGACCTTAAATTCTCATTTAACATGCTCTTTGTGGAATTAATTACATCCATGTTTGTACCAAGTATAATCATATCATCAACATACAAGCATACAATCACACATGCATCATTCACAAGTTTAGTATAAACACACTTTTCAGATTCATTGATTTTAAACCACTAGAAATCATTACATGATCAAATTTTTCATGCCACTGTTTAGGTGCTTGTTTCAAACCATACAAAGATTTTTTCAGTTTACAAACTTTGTTTTCACAACCTTTCACTACAAATCCCTCAGGTTGGTCCATATAAATTTCTTCATCTAATTCACCATTTAGAAAGGTTGTTTTTACATCCATTTGATGTATCTCTAAGTTATGAATGACAATTAACATCCTAATGGAAGTAATTCTCGTAACAGGTGAATAAGTATCAAAGAAATCTACACCTTCTATTTGTTTATAGCCTTTAGCTACTAATCTAGCTTTGTATTTTTCCACAGTTCCATCTACCTTACGTTTCCTTTTGAAGATCCATTTACAACCTATGGGTTTACACCCTAGAGGTAAATCTACAATCTCCCAAGTATCATTCTGTATAATGGAATCCATTTCACTAATGGTGGATTCTTTCCACCATTGAGCTTCATAAGAAGTCATGGATTCTCTATAAGTATGTGGATCAGTCTCAGCTAAGCATGTTATGAAGTCTAGCCCAAAAGATTTTCAGTTCTAAGTCTTTTACCTCTTCTAGACTCAAATTCAAAATCATCTTCCTCTAAAGGTAATGTCTGAATAGTGGAAGGGACATCTAGGGGATCAACACATATCATGCGAGATTTAGATTTCAAAGGAAAAACATTTTCAAATAACACAGCATCCCTAGATTCCATAATTGTATTCACACCAATTTCAGATATTTCAGAACTTACAACCATAAATCTATATGTAGTATTATGTTCAGGATACCCTATGAAGACACAATCAACAGTTTTGGGTCCTATCTTGGTTCTCTTAGGTGGAGGAACGGACACCTTAGCCAATAGGGCTGCACAGGAACCGACCCGAAAAACCGTACCCTCCCGAATTCAACAAACCCGTGGATTTTTAAACCGAACCCGCCCGCCACGGGTTGGTATACGGTTTTGAAAATCCAAAACCCGGTCACCACGGGTCGGTTTACGGATTTAGTATAGCACCTGCCCGAACCCGCCCGTATAACCCGATTAATTTGAGTCATTGATGAGATTATAGTTTTAATCCTAGCCATACATCTAACATAAAACTTACCTAAAGAAAACCTAGTTTTTTCAATCCATATCCATCTCGTTCTCTTATCCGCCTCCTTCACTCTTCAGGCGACTGCTTGATTCGAAAACCTTGAGGGGTCATCAATTCATCTCGTTTTCTTCTTATGATTTTGATGAATTCGGTAAAACAGTAAAACCCCTGTTTCTTTTTTAATGGGGTTTCTCTACTTCCTTCTCCACTGATTCTTATTATTATTGGTAAT
Source organism: Papaver californicum (assembly GCA_023531435.1). Taxonomy (NCBI): domain Eukaryota; kingdom Viridiplantae; phylum Streptophyta; class Magnoliopsida; order Ranunculales; family Papaveraceae; genus Papaver; species Papaver californicum. The sequence continues at coordinate 21,450,148 of JAJJMC010031210.1, forward strand.
ACCCATTATTACAGTTCTCTAGGAACCCAATTCAAGAAGAAGTTTTATCATTGATTCAAAAACAGGAGCAGCAGATTCAGTGATCTGGGTTGTTCAATTATATGATCTTCACTTCAGTGTCCATGATCCTGAAAGAGCTCTTGATTTCAAACAATTAATTGCTCCATCCCTTTCTATCATTCATCCATCTTTAGTTCTCATTACTGGTGATCTCACAGGTAATCTATTTCATGCTCAAAATGATTTTTTTGGGCAAAAATTTGTGATATTTTTGGTGAAAATTTGGCCTTTTTTGTTGGTTTGTTTGATTAGATGGGAAGAGCAAAGATTTACTAACTATGAATCAAATTGAAGAAGAGTGAAGAGAATATGAAGAAGTGACTGAGGTAGTTATTCAAAGGAGTGGGATCGACATGGAAAGGTTTTATGATTTAAGAGGTAACCATATAATTTTGGTGATCCATAAGTTGGTTGTGAATTGGATTACTTTGAAAAATATTAAATTAATGGGAGATTAGGAAGGAAAGGACATGTTCATAGTGTTACACTGCAGGTGAGTGTGATTCTGCTGCGTATTGCTTAATGTAGGTTGAATATGCGTGTTATGTTGTGCTTTGTATACTATAAAATATTAGTATAAATGTTAGCATGATGCATATGTAGAACATGCTTAAGAATGTAATGGTAGAGTACTGGAATGCAACCTTTTATTGAAGAGATAATATCTCACGTTGAATATGTAGCTAGAAAAATATATCCACTTCTGAGTCTTTAAAGGTTAATAATAACAACTAGGTCTTGCTTTAGTTTCTAGCTAATGATAATGTTGATCTGTGCAACTATATCTGAGGCTTCTGTCATTGTGAGGGAGCTCACTCCATTGACAAACCTGTTCATGTGCCTCTGGTTTAACGAAGTGTTCCGCTTCATTTCACGAGATCAGCTTAGCTTTCCTTATGTTCTAAGGCAACTAAATATGAAGAATATCAACATGTTCCCTATTTGTTTCCGCAAAGGTCTTGTGAATAGTATGGGTCATAAGCAAAAAGCTAAACCTCTGATTAATTGTCAATTTTCTGGCTATATGGCTGTTTTTTGTGAGTCTATGACTGTCTGTTTGAAGGTTTTCTGGCTAAGCGGGTTAAATCGCAAAATAACCCGAACCCGTCCGACCCGACTCGGGTCGATTTCAAACCGACCTGCCTGTGGACGGGTTGGTATACGGTTTTGAAAATAAAAACCCGCCTATAGACGGGTTGGTAGTTGGTTTTACCCCAAAACCGACCCGCCCGCCCGTTGTGCATCCCTATACACCCCCACACTTTAAAGTATGCATAAGAAGGTTGTCTACCTTTCCATAACTCATATGGAGTTTTATCTGATCCTTTAAAGGGTACTCTGTTCAAGACATAGCAAGCTGAGAGGACGGCCTCCCCCCCACAAGTTTGCAGGTAGTCCTGAACTAATTAACATGGCATTCATCATCTCCTTAAGGGTTCGGTTCTTCCGTTCAGCCACACCATTAGATTGTGGTGAATAAGGAGGGGTTACTTCATGTATAATGCCGTGTTCTATGCAAAAATCTCTTATAGGGATTACATATTCACCACCACGGTCAGACCTAACAGTCTTAATGGTAACACTCATTTGGTTTTCAACTTCTAATTTATATATCTTAAAGGCTTCTAAGGAATCATCCTTACCCTTAAGTAAATATATGTGACAGTACCTCGTACAATCATCTATAAAAGTGACAAACCATTTCTTACCACCTCTAGTTTGAACTGATTTCATGTCAACTAGGTCTGAATGAATTAATTCTAAAAGTTTAAAATTTCTCTGAATATTTTTTCTATAAGATATTTTAGCATATTTTGATTCTACGCATATTTCACATTTATGTACGAGGTACTGGTACATATGCTCATGGTAGTGGTACATATGAAAATCCTAAAAAAACATTGCTTCCTCCTAATTAAGAAGGCTAATTTAGGGGCTCCCACATTTGTAGAGGGGCTCCCATAATAAGACGAAATAGAGACATTTGAAGTAAAATTCAAAAACCCCTTATCCATCATATTTTCATAATGTCTAAAATACCCATGATTAGTTAGTAAAACTAATTAGCTAATAGATTAAGCTAATCATGATTAATCGAAAATAATCTTAAACTTAATCAAATCAATTTAAATTTTTTTCTTTTTGGTTTGGTGGGAAGAAAAATTAGAAGAAATGTAAGATAATTTTGTAGGTTTTTTTTAAAAACCCTAGATTTTGATTCAATCAACCAGAGCATAACTAGGATACATCTAACTTAAATTCTTGGTCTTTTAATAGCTCAAATTAGATAAAATTACGGACAAAAAGATGATTTATTTTTTATTCAGAGAATTTTACGGTTGGGTGTTCTTCCCAACCCAACCGTAAACAGAAGAAACATGGATGAACACCAAATCGTAACAGTTTTACGGTTGGGTTTAAGCATTGGACCCAACTGTAACTCACAATTAAGGTTAGGTTTTCATCCTAGAAACCAACTGTAACAAACAATCACTCGTACAAATTTTACGGTTAAGTTTTAGCATAGAACCCAACCGTAAAAATTAAATGAACATATTTGAAGATTTTTTTCATTTCTATCTTGTATAGAATTGAAATTAGAAGTCAACCCAAAAAAAATGAGGTCAATCGGACATCGTATGAGGGAGTTATAATCAAAACGGTGAAATACAAACAAAAATCCAGGAAGATTTACGGTTGGGTTCGACCCAATAAACCCAACCGTAAATCTGACACAAAAATGAAGCCCAAAATTCCCAGATTTACGGTTGGGTTTATTGGGTCGAACCCAACCGTAAATCTTCCTGAATTTTTTTTTTGTATTTCACCGTTTTGATCATAACTCCCTCATACGATGTCCGATTGACCTCATTTTTTTGGGGGTTGGCTTCGTCTTTCGATTATCTACAAGATAGAAATGAAAAAAATCTTCAAATCTATTCATCAAATTTTACGATTGGGTTTGAAGATTAGTTACGGTTGGGTTCTATGCTAAAACCCAACCGTGAAAATTTCATTTTCATCTCCTACCTTTAAATTTACGGTTGAGCTTGTTTAATAACCCAACCGTAAATAATCGTCAACAATTTTTTTTAACTAACGAGAAGAATTTACGGTTGGGTTTTCCAATCGAACCCAACCGTAAAATTCAAAAGAAAAATTAGTGCAAATTTTTTTTACGATTGGGTTCAGAATCGAAACCAACCGAAAAATTGCATCTTCACTCCTACCTTTAATTTTACGGTTGGGTTTGTTTAATAACCCAACCGTAAAATGAAGAACAAACCAGCAGAACATATATTTACGGTTGGGTTTTCAAATCGAACCCAACTGTAAATTTTTCTGTAACTCAAATTCTCCATTACTTTGTTTAGTTTTATCCGGATTTTCATCACTATTACCTTATACACCTATAGTAGGAATCTTCATCACGAAATGTAGAGTTTAATCGACGATGAAATTTTGATTCGATGTAGTTTTTCGGTTAAAATGGAGAATGAGGAGATATGGAGGGAGAGGGAAATGTTTTGTTTAGGTTTAGGTTTTAATTGATTGAAGGGAAAATTAGACTTTTTAATTGATAAAAGGGTAATATGGACATTTAACATATGAGATTGGAGCCTCTAGGACACCCCTTAACGCATTTTTGGGTCACCCTACCTCACATTGGAGCCCTTCTACAAATCAAGGAGCCCCTAAATTAGCCTTCCTAATTAAAGAGAGGGAGGGAAGAAGAAATTTTAGCTTGCAATGCTAAAATGAGAGAACGGCAACACATACAATGTAAAAGTAGATATAGTCATATAGAGCTCGAGAAAGTCTTAAATACTTCCTCTGTTTCTGGAAAAATGTTACTATCACTCTTTCATTTTAACCTAAAAATATGTCAATTTGAAAAATGATAATAACTCTTTTCCTAAAACAGAAGTAGTACTCATCAAACATGTCCAATACACATAATTGACTATATCAGAAGTTTTCAATTTGTAGGCGAAGTTTAAACTGCAATATAACCCTATATGCACAACGGCTAAAATGCTAAAGGTGACACCTAGTTTTAACCGCTGGCGGCACGCATGCTGAAATTCGGGCTTCCACCACCCTGCCATTCAATTTTGAAGCATATGGTGTATTACCAAGGATGCAAGTTTTTACTTTTGATTAGAATTTAATGACACCTAAATTTAGATAATTGTCTTAAATACACCTAACAAAATCCGCCTTTAATAAATAAAGCAGTTCAGTCTCGAAGATCACGACTATATAATCTGCATTTATAGAGGGTACAATGTTTGTTTCTTCATTTATTTCAACCAAATCGGTACTCAGTTTTTAATTCATAGCAGCAATCATGAATGTTTGTGGGAATGCTCATATGGGCCTAAACGGTATCAATAGCTTGTTAGTCTTGGCAGTGTTAGTTCTATCTATGAGTCTTACACACCATGTACTAGTAATAGTAGTGGAAGGAGCTAGGAGTTTGTCTCCAGAAGAAGATTTCGAGTTAGAAAGACAACTAAAGATTCTCAATAAGCAACCTGTCAAAACAATCCAAGTAATCGCTCTCTCCCAGCTTGCTCTCTTGCAACAATCTCTCCTCGTGCAAACTAATAATGTCCTCACTTGTGTTACACATTTGTTTTCATGTTAAACGGACTGACTGGGGTGACATCATCGATTGTATTGACATTTACAAACAACCTGCATTTGATAATCCTTTGCTCAAGAATCACAAAATCCAGGTTTTTTGTTCTTCTCATTATATGTACTACCTTTTTGGATCAAATTCTGAATTTTTATAATTTGATAATCCCATTAAAAATGACCATTATAATTAGATGAAGCCTACTTCCTTTCCCAGTATGAATGGAAATGAAACATCATCGGCAACTAGACCTAAGCCATCAATAGTTAAAGCTTCTGCGAAGTGTCCAGAAGGAACAGTGCCGATCCGGAGGACACAAAAAACTGACTTGACAAATGCCAAACCACCAAAGTCGAATTTTGGTAGAAATGACTCAAGTGGCACTAGTCAATATGTAGGTTTTCTGTTCCATTGCTTACATGTTCTATTGAAAAACATGTATTCTCAATCAATGCCTAATATTTGTGATTGATTTTTGCAATCTTTGTTTCTTTAGATAGCAGGTTTTCTTTATCAAATCTTAGGTGAAGCATATTATGGTGTCAGTGCATCAATCAACGTATACAATCCAGACATGGTCAAAGCAGAGCAATTCAGTGCAGCTGAAATAATGGTTGCATCAGGCCCGTTTACAGAAATGAATGCCATATATGCCGGATGGATGGTGAGTCAGATTTTCAACGCACATAATTTTGATAGAACGTGCAAGCATGAGCAGTCAATGTTTGATTGGTTCAATGGAAAGATGTATAGGAGGATAAGATTGGAGACAATGAAAAGAACTCATTTGGAACTAGCTATAGCTACATGTATCAGAACCTAAATAGGGAACTTGTTTAATTCAGAAATTTGGACTGCATCATAAGTTGCGCATTCACTGTCTCTGTATCAGGTACAACCAAATTTGTACGCCAACAACGATACTCGATTGTTTGCGTTTACAACTGTAAGCTCAACAAATTGAACCTACACCTTTTTCTCATAATTGCAATTTTAAGCAATTATCAGTTAAAAATGTTAGTAAATTATAACAGTACTGCTGCATATTCCAACAGACTGATGGTGGAAAAACAGGTTGCTACAACACTCTTTGCCCTGGTTTTGTCCAAGTAGATCCAAATTTCAACGGTGGTTTTATCCGATTTTCAATCTTCTTCCCTGCAACAATCCATTCATTCAAAACAGTAAACCCATTCAACAAGTCACGACCATTTAGACAAATTCATGTTTTTCGGCAGATAAAACCACCGTTTTCCCGGTCATTTCTCAATTCATAACGAATTAGGGTCATCTTCTCTCTTTCGCTGCCTGGAGCCAAATAGCGTTGATATGCATTGAATCAGAGGCGTGAAAGAAGGAGGAGAAATGAATTTTCTTCCATTGAATCTGAAGCGTGAAAGAAGGAGGAGAAATGAAAATGAATTTTCTTCCGTCATTGAATCGCTGGAAAAATTTGTTGTGATGTTCACTCTTTCTCTTCCATTTCTCTAGGACAGTATTACCCATTGGACTAGTACCAGCTGATTCGAAATGAGATGTGGTATTCTTGAAGTTGACCGATTCCCTTTCCCTTTCTGAAATTTCCACCTGGTACTGATCTCCAACTCTTTTCCGGCAACAGACCAGCATTGTAAGCTCTGAGATTTCCAATAATTGAAGAAATACTCAAATCTCGGTTGTAAGCAAATGAAGGATTTTTGTATATATTGGTTCTTGTCGTCCCCATGATTAATGGAGCTGAATTGAATCGGATGATTAAGATCTAGGATTTCACTTTTCAGCAAATTTGAGAAGAAAGGAAGGATCTAGGATTTCGCTTTTCACATCCGGTAAAGTGTTGATCTTCTCCATTAATCACATGTGATTGAATCCATTCAATTACTCAACCAGCGACCCTAAAAACTAGTAGCCACTGGGATTTTACTGAGGTCACAGTGCTCTCTGATCTTGAACTATTATGTTTTGAAAAGTTCAAAATCGTGATATGAAATTCCACCACCTTTCCTCAACACGCACATAAGGATTCAAGAGTTTGCAGGTTCCAGGACGATATTGAACACTTGCTCCTCCTTAACTTTAGATTTTACAAGTGAAATGTCATTTCAGTTAATAATTTCTGCTTCAATAATTTCTGCTCTGATTCTTTCTTTTTCTCAAATTCTATTTTAATTGCTTCAGCTTTGCACGCCCAAAAATTATTTCTCGTTTTCATTGTTATAGAAAAATAAAATATCGAGTTAAGATTGTTGGAGAAAAATCCTGTAACAATGAACAAACCAAACAGAAGCTTGAAAATAGTTAAGGGTTAGAAGAGATAGCACACTTCAGACAATCACACAAGCACAGAGAGATGGAGTCGCTTGTTCAACAGACTGCCCTTAACTCGATATTTGTCAGGTACACCTTTAGAAAAGTGTTGCTATACCTTTAGAGATGACAAATCGAATCCAGGATAAAACCACCTGATACCAACCCAGTTAGCAAAACTCGTTGGCCCGTTGTAAACTTAACAGTAGAAGAAGATGAAAAATAAACTAGTGCGCATACAAAGCAGGAAGAGGGGAAAAGTCGACAGGTCAGTGATTGCGACTGGGGTGAGGAAAAAATGAAAACCTTTTCTGCTTTTATAGGAGAAAAAATTCGTTTTGAATTTAAAACCATTAATGAAAAGATTTTTTATTTAATTCTAATAAATATCATTAATATTGAAACGGTAAAATTTATTAAAGGAATTTAATAAAATAAAACCGTTGAATCTTGATATGCACACGCCGGGCCCACGCTGGCATACGCCGACCTCACGCAAAAACACACGCAAGCTCCGCAAGCCCGCGTTCGTGCTTCGGTGCGAAGCACCGCACATGTGTGAATTTGCCCACTAGCCCATTCCCTTAGTCCATATCCAATCCAAAAGTTTTTTTTCCCTTAGAAGCAACTTCCGTGGTAATATAGATAGACTTCATCCTTGGTTTATCCATGTGGGACAAACCAAAGGTTTCTCATTCACATAGAAGTGAAAAGTGGATTTGTTATTTCCACCCACAATATAGGCTAGTGACCCTTTGGTCCCATCAAGATAATTTTGATAACAAAACAGTTTTTTGTAAATAAGCAATAAATTCATTTTTAATTCTAACACATTTCCCAGATGGCGACTATCAGCATGCATGTTATTTCTAACATATTCAATATATAGATGCTTACAATAAACCAGTCGACCCACAAGCCGATGGGATGAGTCATCAGTATGGAGATTGGTATTGCGTAAAGTATTTCAGTCGATCAAAGGAGGGACGTGGACATACTTTCCAGTTTGGAGGACCTGGAGGCATTTGCTACTGACTTACATTTTGAGTTTTCGTCTGCTTTCTGGACATGGGATTTTACATAAAATCCCCCAAGGCAACTCAGTTTGTTTCCTCATACGAATAAACGAGTCTATTTGATAAGATGCAATCAATTGGTACATCTCCAAATATAGTTGCACAAAAAGTCATCGGAGAAAACCTTTTAGGAATATCTTCGATGTTATTAAATCCTTATTTTAGTTTTACTGGTATAAATAAAAGAGGTATCTCCGGTGAAGTCTTTTTTTATAAAGCCTTGGTCTAACCATGAATATAATATTTAATATCAACTATCAGTCCATATGTATTTGAGCGTAAAAACATATATTAAACATATATTTATTTATTTATAGAAATATTATTATTATAATAAATAAATAAATTATTTTTTTATACAATCTTCTGAACATTTGCAAACCTTATAGATTTAAAAAGTTTTTTAAATGATCTACGTAATGACTAACGAGTACAAGTATGAGTATTAAATTTTTATTTTTAAGAATATTTCATTATTTTAAAAATTATTGTTGGATTGTAATTATAAACATGTACATTGCACGTATGTTAGTACTAGTGAGAATAAAGTACTTTCATAATAACTTCTGAACACCTTATGGTACTTGGCCTGTATACCTATCCGGTAGCCTCAAATAGGATTTCACTATATTATTGAAAGATCGAAGTGGCCTCAAGCTACAATAATTTGGTTTCTCTTTCGAAATCCTGAAAAGTTTAGTCTAAAAAACTACAACTCTTAATTACCCATGAATCGAATTTGCTTGGAGAAGCTTCAGGTGAGGATTTTTTTTTTTTACCAAAGACACCAAAATCACCAATCTGTCACCTTTTACTTGAAAATAATTGGGAATTTGGAACTCTTTGATTTATTGTTCACTTACATCGAAAGAAACTAATAACTATACCCTCTCTTCCCACCGAATAAACAATTAACTTCATTTAATTGGATCATAGTACAGGGTCATAAGATATTTTGCAATAAATATATCGTTGCATTCAAGCTTAGCAATGTTTATAACCGTAAGGTGGTCAGTTTGAATGATTCTAGAATGCAAGTATTGAAACCATTTGTAATGCGAATAAATATGACAAACACTTTAACAACACCTAAGCATATTATAAGTTAACTATTGATTCAAAAACTTATGATTTTTAGGGGGGCCCCGAACCTACCCACCCCATACATGGTTTCGCCTCTGAAGATACGTATATAAAGAATGTTTCCAATTTGCTTTCGTGAATTTGAACCTGATGTGTAAACATGAACTTCTAAATCAATATAGACACCATGATTTTACCTGAAATATACCAACTTATAATCATCGATCTTCAATTCATAACCAAAACTAAAAACAAAAATTATAATGTAGTGTACCTTCTGTTTTATGGTAAAACAATAAAGTGTAAAATGAGGGGTGTTTGTATGAGTACGAGAGATAAAAATAGTATAAGACTAGCCTAAACAATAAATGGTTGTTCGAATATTGCTTCGGTTACAAAGAAGAGGAAGGGATGATCTTAGGGAGGGAAGAAAAGAAAGAATAAGAGATAATTGTGTGACGTGTTGTAGCGTATGATGCCATTGAACTGTGTTATTAAATTCTTAGACGCTTGCAATGGAACTACTAGGTTGAGTATTCTGAGTATAGTACTAAGACAAAACTTGGTATAAAATCTATATATATCGAATTTGTGAAAGTCTCAGATTGTTTATGAATAAATGAAGTTACCTATTTATAGTAGTAGTAGCAGTAACAAACATTGATAGAAGGAGCTGAAAGTTATGGAGGAGTACGAGAGTGGAAATCATGGAGAACATGGTGAAATCATGTCCGCAATATGGGGAACGACCGAGACTTACATATCCACTACTTCCTGTATCCTCATAATGTTTATATGACCCAGTTTTTTTTGCGTTGTGGGTGTACAGTTACACCGCACATGTTGTAGACCGCCATACCAATACCCTAATAAATACCCCTTCATATGATACATTTGATGTCTCGTATAAAATTAATAATAAAGTTTAAGTATTGACATTGTTGTATAAAATAAGTCACGTATATGACTACTTGGTCAATCAATTGAGCCAAGAGTCAATGGATGATTAACTGGTTAGACTGACAAATATCAAGTCTCATGAGACCAGTAAGCCTCGTGGAGACTGGGTGCATCAAGTAAGGTATGCACTTGACTAACACTTATGTCAAGTCTTAACAAGTTCAGGTGAGTGCTAAACTCGGGTTACATAATGGCATCAATTGTCATTGATCGTTAGTGGTATGGGCACATGATGCCCCTGCTAGTGAATAATACCAAACTTTGGCATTTGAGTAAGTTTGGTGCTCATTGTTAGTGTAGGACTCCAAGGCATCAATACGAGATGGTGAATGAACATGAAGGATTAGAGAAGTATTAATCTCAATAAGATCTTGGTACAGTTAGGTGAATTAACAAAACAATAGTTTGTAACAAATTTGTTACATTGAAATCTCTAAATTTGTAGCTTACTAATATCGTCTATCAGAACATAAACGACTGAACAACACTTGAAATTACTAAAAGAACCTTAATAACAATGTATTTTTTTACAGCCAGTTGTAACCATTATATAGAAACATCTGATGAAAATTATTTTTTATTTTCTATTTACCTGCCATAATGCCAAGTCCCATACACATACTAAATTGGTTAGTTTACCCATTTTGAGCCACTATGGACATGATGAGCAGACTGGCTGCGCAAACCGCCATATTTACCTGTTTGCCCAGTGCCACAGAATCTCTATCGAGCGATAGAATATGTCGTCGCGACATAGACTACATCGTTGATGATATATAGTTTTCCGCGTGATATAGACTCCATCTCTTAACGGTTATCTCATCCAACAATTCTGACTGAACGCCCCTATAAATATCTAATTTCGAACTCAATTCAACTCACACCTCAATCTCTTGCATACAATTGTGTTAATCTAAAAAAAACGCTCCTAATTTTGTTACAAAATGACTTTTAATTCGCAAAATCATGAAATTAATGTTAATAAAAGATTTTATGGTTTAAAATTTACAGTAGCCGAATATGAAAGCATTTGCATAAATTATGTATTGTACATAAGATAATGTCGATGGTGCATCTCAAGCCGACATGCTCTTGTGGGATAACATATATAATAAATTTAAAGATGAAACAATGAACATCTATAGTCGTGAGAGGAAAGGCTTGTCAGGTCGTTTCTAAAAAATCAATAAACAAATAGCCTTATATATTGTCCATGTCATGCAAGTCACTCGTGCTAAAACGAGTGGTTAAGTCGAAATGGGTATGGTAAATTATTTTAAATGTCCATATTTTGAAAAAAATAAAAAAATTGTATGTAATCTTTAATAATTTGTTTTTACAAATTAAAAGATTGAAAGTGTCGCTCGGAATGACACCACAAACACGGTTTACAATTTGACTATGAAAGTTGTTACCATATCTTAAAAGTGCCGCCACCAAATATAATCCATTGGTTTTAGCAAATTCGCAACAAGTTTCTGAAAGATCACCATACTCTCCTTCTACCTCTACACCAAATTCAGGTCCCAATTGACCATTTTCTTCATCGAATAACCTGGGAAATCCAAATCCTAATTTAGATTTCAATGCATCTAATAACAAAAAATGGAAAAATTTATGGAGAAGCGTAATAGTATTAGCCATAAAATTATCCCAAAAAGGAGGCTTGATGGTTCTAATGTGACCGAGTTTATGAATCACCAACGACAGTCGCGAAACAGAGATCCGGTGACCGAAAAATCGTGAACAAGAAGTTGAAAAAAAATCGTCTTTCTCAGGAGCAATCTGTTAGCCATCACGATAAGCATAATATTCTTTATGCGGACACCGAAATAATATACGAGGATCAAAAATTTATATGATAAATGGAATGTAACAAATTAAGAAGGCAGGGGGAACAAGAACGATTGCAACCTCAAAACCCAAATGAAGAAGAAGATGACGACGAGGTTCAATTTCTTGGTTAATTTAATAATTAGTTTTATAATTTAATAATTGAGATGTAGTAGTTAGTTAGTTTAAGTAAAATTGTTTGTTTTCAATAAAGTTACAATAATTTCATTACTTAAAATACGCATTATATAAAGAAAGTGAGAACAAAAACAATGCAAACATATTAACACTTCAAGCGAGTTATGAGGAACTCCTTAAGGATGTGGAAACAAGCTTCATATTTAATTTTTTTTTTCATCTCCACCCTCTTCTGAAAGATCTCGCTCTAATCTCATTATCGGTTTCATCCCTAAGTCGATATCGACTGACAATCCAAAATGAAGCTATAAATTCCTTGAAAGAATCCGTTCAAGTGTTTATTGCCAACGATTAAAAAAATAGCAGTTGCATTCTACGTGATCCATACGATATGTTTCCAATTCAAATAATTAGTACAAAAAAATAAAAATTTGTAATAAATTGCTTGAAATTAGTACATAAATTAAAAAACTCAAAGCACCAAATTACTTGAAATTAAATATAAAAGTGCTTAAAAAAATAAATCAAAACGAACTTTAAGTACGCCCGTCCGATCTTGTAATCTCGGTCCAAAGATTCACAATTAGATCCTTTCTTAATTTTTCGTATAAATTTTGGTTCTGAATATGATTAGTCATTTGCTATTAGTTCCTTGTAGGTACCTCTCTTGCTGGTTGAACCTCATGCCTCAAATATTCATCAGGGTGGTTAGTCCCATTCTTAATGCGTCAGTTTTCCTGAATTACCATATTATGTATAATTATGCGCGTCAGCATAGTTTTATGCATTTTACGAGCACTTAAACCACGGTATGGTCCACAAATGATAGCGAACTTCCGGTTATGAATTTCAAAAAACAGTTTCACATTCTTTCTCAAAGCCATTTGGAGGTTATTAAAATACCTAATTGAGCGACCCACATTGCCGCAGGGGGGTGACGATACGTTTGAAATAAGGTAGACCATTTAGGACATATTCCATCAGCCTGAGTGTATTGGATCCCGTTGATATTGAACCTTAAGTTGGAGCTAATTTCATACATGAGGTCTTCAAACAGAGGCGACTTATGTATAACATTTATGTCATTTTGCGAACTCGGCAGACCAAAAAAGACATGTCATGTCCAACAATCATAAGTAACGCCGCCTTCCAAAGTAACAGTTGGTTAAGGGTAATGATCCTTATATTGACCAGCCCAATAAACACGACATCATTGACACACCCATTGCATGCAGTTAAGACTACGTAGTATTCTTGGAAAGCCACTACCCTGGTTTTGCTTTAATATTTTGCTAACATCTGCCTCTGTTGGTTTTCTTAAATATGTTGGACCAAAATGATTAATCATAGTTTCACAAAACAATGAAAGATAGTTATATGACGTTGTTTTGTCGTACGAAGATACTCATCGTTAGAATCCGCTGGACAACCGTAACCTAGAGTCCTTAGGGCCGAGGTAACATTTTGTTATAGACTATGACATCTAATATTCAATGCATCAAAGTGATAATTAAATTCAGGTTGTACCTGACGAAGCTCTTCAATAATCTTTATTAGTAAGTGACGGGCATGCAGAATCAACGGTGGAAATCTTAAACAGAGAACACACAACTAACATTGAAATAATCTTTTATCAGCTTTTAGTGGAACTCACCCCGCCCCCGAAACACATATATTTTTGTGAATACTTTTCTTGGCTCAAGAGTTCTTGATATTTGTCCCGATGATTTTCAAATATCATATTGTCGGTTAGTTCTCTATCTTCATCAGACTCATCATCCACTTGTTGCAACACCGAACATAAGTTTGTTGTTGCATTTTAAAACGATCCATAACAATTTTAACCTTTCCATTAGAATAATCCATCGATTGTGAAATTAAAAGTAAAATAAGTTAAGAAGTTATGAATATAGTTTAGAAATTGGTAGAGGATATGAAATTTGTGTAAAAAATGGTATAAGTTGAATGTAAATATTGGGTATATATATATATATATATATATATATATATATATATATATAGTGGTTAAATTGTTTATCGTTTAACGTGAATATGATCGTTGCCTGAAAATAATCGTTAGCGAACTAATGTCTACCTAGCGGTAGAGTTTTAGTCACCAGCGACCAGGATTATAACGCTGATGACATACACTAAATCGCTCGATAGAATTTTTATCGCTTTTTCCATTTCATGTAGTGAATAGCCCTACCACTGACATGCCTGATGTGTTCGTTTTTACCCAAACGTGATCACATTTGTGGAAACCTGTTTTCCAGAGTGGTTTTGACATCAAATACAAAGTTCATTTATACACGGTGTACTTACCAGAAAATGACCAGGTTAGTGCTTTTAGGCTATAAACAAGGAAATATCAGGTACCCGTCCATCTCCTTCTCGTGTCCTTTTCAAACACAAGAAAACAGCACCCTCCATTTTCTCTCTCCTCTCCTCTCAAATTGTCTTTCGACACATAAGATAGAGAGAAAAGAAAACACAGCAGGAAAGATAAACACAGTTTCCTCAAACCCTAATTCTTTTCACAGATCTATCATGGCTGCCCCTAAACAACGTGAAACCTCTGTTTACATCGCTAAGCTCGCTGAACAAGCTGAACGTTACGATGGTATGACTCTGTTTTCTTACTTTTTTTTTTCTCTCTCTTCTCCTTTTTGTTTTTAGATCTCGAATGAGGGTTTGAATAATCTTGACTTTTTTCCCTTGATTTTGAATTTTGATTTTTGTGTAGAAATGGTGGAATCGATGAAGAATGTTGCAAAGTTAGATGTTGAATTAACTGTTGAAGAACGAAATCTGTTATCAGTTGGATACAAGAATGTGATCGGAGCAAGACGAGCTTCATGGAGGATCTTATCATCTATTGAACAGAAAGAAGAAGGTAAAGGAAATGAACTGAATGTGAAAAGGATCAAGGAATACAGACAGAAAGTTGAATCGGAATTAACGAAAATATGTGATGATATCATGGCTGTTATTGATGAACATCTCATTCCTTCATCTGCTGCTGGTGAATCCACTGTTTTTTACTATAAGATGTAAGATTGAGAGAGAGTAGAGAAAACGGATCTTGGTTTATTTTCTTGATTTGGGGTTTCTTTTCTTTTTTTAGCATTTTTGTTAATTTTGGGGATTTTTGATTGCTTGTGCAGGAAAGGAGATTATTATCGTTATTTGGCCGAGTTTAAGAGTGGTAATGATAGGAAGGAAGCTGCTGATCAATCATTGAAAGCGTATGAGGTATTATTGTTGTTGGGTTATTTGGTATTGTTGTTGTTGTGTTAATTTTATCATTTATAAGGGACTAATGCCGCATAATTAGTCAGATAATAATCTCGTAGATAGCAGCTCAATAATATGTTAAGGGTTTGTGCCTTTGTATTTATTGACAATTAAGTTAATTGGTACCACACCTTTTGGATTTATTTGCTTGCATTGTCAAGTTGACATGTTATTTTGTTAACATGTTCATATATGATTTGATTGGGTGTGCAAGATGTTGGCAAGTTGTACACCCATTAGCTGACCGGTGAAGTTTGTAAATGTGCATATGGCCATATGGGTTTTAGCTTTTAACTCATTCTGTATATGGTGCCATTAAAGAATATCTAAACCGTCGGAGTTAACTATGGTTGTGTTGAAACTGCTTACATTTTTACTCTTATGTAATTCTTCTTGGGGCTGGATGGCTTGGATATTGAAACTTTTAATCTGGTCTTGAAAATGCCGTCTAACGTTCTCTGTGAGCTCTCTCTGCCCTGATAAGGAGAAAATCATGTTTTTTCTTTTTTTTCTCTATAGGTTTGATTAGTGATGTTTGATTTCTTTTGTCACAATTAGGTAGTAGATTGCAAACATTTTGGAATTTAATGTGTTTGTAAGTTGGTTATTATGTAGTATACCTTTCCTGAAGAGACTCCAGGGTGAATACTCATCTACAACTTCGTCTGATTGACTAGCATTTTTGAGTCTTGAGATTGAAATTTCTTGGATCTGTAAAATATACAAATATATGTCAGACAATCTTGAATATAGTACTAACCTTGTCTATGTATGTGTCTATAGCTGGCCTCCACTGCTGCAGAGGCTGATTTGTCTCCTACACATCCAATCCGCCTGGGTTTGGCACTGAATTTCTCAGTTTTCTACTATGAGATTATGAACTCACCTGAAAGGTATTTTGTATAAACTAATTGGACAGTAGGGTTTTCGTGATCACTGATTTTTTAGTACAGCCAGGTGGAACATACATATGATTCTGATGGAAATGTTATTTCAGAGCCTGCCACCTTGCAAAGCAAGCCTTTGATGAAGCTATATCGGAGCTTGATACCCTAAGCGAAGAATCTTACAAAGATAGCACCTTGATTATGCAACTTTTAAGGGACAACCTCACCTTGTGGACTTCTGACATCCCAGAGGATGGAGGTAACCCATTCGATATTTGGATTAGAGTTTGTACATTTTTCTCTTTTCTGTGTGTTACGGGTTTGTGGATTTCCTGCTTGTTAGATGCCAAAGTTGGAACAAATATGTTTCTCTTGTGTGTATATTCTGTTAGAATCCTGGTCAATGACTCATAGTATGGTTCCCTGTTGTTTCTAATTGCTCAGAAAATCTTTATCAATGCAAGGCATGCTAGCTTTTGAGTTGTAGTTACTAGTAAACTGATAGTATGATCGTATAGCTAGGGTAATCAAACTTTTTAATAGTTCATAGGAAGGTAGCTTATGATGCTAGTATTTAATAATTGTATGAAAATCTGCTCATGATGTTTGAAGTCAAAGCTCTCTCATCCTTAATTAGGGTCAACTTATTCCACTGGTTAAATGATGATTTGTCGTGTGCTCTGAATTTAAAATATGAGTTGTTGTTCTATACCCTCCATTTCTGCATTACGCTTTCTCAAAGTATAATAATAACCATGATCACCATGTCCAATGCCATTTCACCACCTCGCTAGCTGTAATTAGCGGTTCTTTATTTAAACCAATTTATTTTCCCTTCTTTCGCTAGTTTATTCTACTTCTTTCTTTTCCTAAACTTGCTGAGCTGATATCATCCGTTGTACAATGTAGGTTAATGTTTAAATGGTTGCTTATTCAAGCTTTATAACTCTTTCCTTCGTGTGTTTGAATGTTATTTGCTATTTGCTTCTGTCCCAGCAGAAGATGTCAAGATGGACACCTCTTCTAAAGCTGGTGGAGGTGAAGACGCAGAGGTGAGGCCAGCTGGTGTTAATTGACCAAATTGTGTACTTTTCTTTTAAGACATCAAAAACTTATGCTAATATAAATCTCATTTTTTCGCAGTGAAACAACAGCACTAGCTAGTTCCTGCTTCCAGGATTCTTAATATTTGCTTAAAGCTGTATTTTGGAAGTAATTTTTTGAACATGATTTGGCAAAAGAAAAGGCTTGGATAATGGTGAGCTAGTATTATAATTGTAAAACAGATTTTCTAAATAGATCAGAAAATCCTGATGTTTCTTATCATCGTTTTCATTAATGCACGTGTTGTATGGGTTTCTTCTTCTTTTAGCTCTGCTTCTGTACTCTTATGAGTTGGATCTTTTGTATCTCTTTAGTTCTTAATAAAGTGGATGTTTTGTAACTCTATTTGCTCATGACCACAAGTTTTATATCTTCAGAGCTTCCCCTGAGTTTTAAATTTGTGTGCATACCATTACTATATATCCAATGCATTGTTCATCAATGAACACGTAAATACATATCAAATCCAAAAAAGCTTTGAACCATCTCACATCTGGAGATGGCATGAAAAAACATAAGGAGCATTTTGTTTTTTCTTTATCCTCATTTTTTTCTCCTCTAGTAAAAGCCATATCAGTTTGTACTTTTTTTTTGCGTGCTTTGATATGGTAGCATCACAACCCATCTATTTTAAGATTTGAATGGTATTTAATTAATCTAGTTAATTTAGATAATTTTTTCAATTAACGAATGTTTTTATAAGTATTATTATGACGGAGTAAAATAGTTGATTGTGATGTTGTTAGATCAAATCCCGTGTTGATTAATCTGTACGGATATAACTTGATGCTGAATTGCTGACCAATGCATGGAATAGAATGGCATCAAATGAGCTGCCTTACGGGAGATGGTCGTTTTCGAGATGGCATTCCAGATAATTCTATTAGTATTCAAGATTAAGACCACGGTGCTGGACAACTAAATTCGTATTTTTTATATCAACTAGATGATATACATAATCAGTACTCCATCGGTAAAATATAATTTAAAATTCAATAGTTTAAGCTAGCAACTACATTTATTGTCGTAGTGGTCAAATTTTTTTCATAGGAAACCAATAAAATTTCGATCAATAATTTCAATATTAAATGCACGAGTATTATGATAGATGAAAAAGGTCTTTTGGTTTAATCAGAGTCGTTTGAATTATACATGAAAATGTATTAAAACAAATAATGTAACGAATCAACATGATAGAATCCGAAAGACTATCTAGTCATGAGATTACTTTATACTTTTTTTGTTTTAAGGTTAAAATGGTAAATGGAAGATCTATCTAAGTCACAACAAGGACTACATCTATCCTTGTGAGGTGAGAGTGAAAAGATTCTCTCTTAGTACTATCTCTTTTCTTTTTATAGACTTTTCCCCTTTATCTCCTAATGACACATGTCTTCTCAAGTTCTCTTTTATTACATTTTTTTCCCTGTCTTGACCTTAACTTCTCCTTTTATTTCTTTCTTGTCCTTATATTTTTGTGGATATGCCTCTGGGGAGTTGGGCTTAGTCCCCAAGACTGTTGTGGGTTTGGACCTATCTAATCGAGATGACTTCCCTTATCCATGGGTAGTCATTTTTCAGTTATCAACATTAGTCCTCTGACTATTGGATTAACCGTCAGGAAACTCATTTAATTTTTCATGGTAAGGGTGTAAATCGGGTAGGGCCGGGCATCCCGAGCCCGTTTATAACACAAGCCGGTAATCCCGAGCCCGTTTATAACACAGGCCGGGCTGCCCGACCATGAAACCAAATTGTCCATTAAGTTTAACAGGCCAGGTCAGGCCGGGCAATGACAAAAATTTACTGCTCATGGCCTGCCCAAGCCCGTGAAATAAGACAGGTCGGGTGGGTATCGAACCCATGAGATAATTCAAAACTTCAAAAATATTTATAGTTTATTTTTTTGGCTTGATGATATATCTATACCCAATTCAGATGATAGTTCAAGCAATTCATATTTACTACTGTGAAATATAATGGAAGGACAATTTAAGTTGAAACTTAAGTTGTACTGAAATCCATCATGTAACTGCAAAACTTTATTCCATGCTAAAAACAAAACAAAACAAATCAATGAATGATTGATTATTGATCACCGGTTTTTCTCTTTTCCAAACCGTTGTTAAAGTGCCGACGGAGATGGGAAGTGTCTTGTTTTGGATCCGCTGATTTAATTTCCCTACAAATCATATATCGTGCAAGCTTTAACGTCTTCTTCTTTTCTGGATCATCTGCATCTAGTACGTTCATTTGATCAAAATGCTCACAGACCCACACTTTCGATGTTAGTTTTCTTTGACGAGCATCCATTTGATTTAGACAAATCACAAACCTAGAATTTTTTTGAAATTTCAAGCATACAATATGGCAAAAGCTTGAATTTAACTAACAGTAAAGTAAAAGTGTTACAAATCTATAAATAGCTTGAATATATATAGTTTATCATCCCCTTCTTCTCTAAAAGAAATTAACAATAAAGAATGAATCGATGCTGACCCAGAACCAAAGAAGGTATGTAGAATGATTAAAAGGATTTTCAATTTTGCAAAGCGTAACAGTAGAATGATTATGAATTTGTGAAATTTATACCAACAGGCAACAATAGCCAAGATTTGTCTGAAATCTCTCTAACCTAGGTTTTTTAGTAGGAGATAACGAGAGAATAATGAGAGAAAGGGAAAGCCAAATCTCGAAATAATTCACAAATGTATAAATTTCTTATACGTATAATATTTTAAAGCATATTATTTTAGGTATTATATAAATGGGTTATTAGGCAGGCCGGGTAACTAAACAGACTACCGTCTAGACAGGCAGGCCGGACTCTAGTTTTTTCAAAAAAGCCTGGGTCCGCCCACTTATAATTACCGGGAAGGTCAGGCAAGCCCATGATAGGATGACGGGCGTCCATGGGCACCTTCGGACCCGGGCGGTACATGGCAAGTCACAGGCTTTCGGGCATTCTATACACCATACTTCATGAAAGCAGTTTCTTTGGCCAACTCCCTATCATGCACCTTTCCAGTGACATGGTACGGTTGGATTCCTTCACTATGGCGTGCCCCACTACCTTTTGAACTCTTTCGCAGTTAAACTCTATTGTCAAAACCCTCCATATATATACATGGGTTCTCTTTTACAGTATCATCATTTTTACTACACACGCTCTCTCTGCTTATCATATTCAATGTCGGACAATTCCTCTAACCGCGCCCAATCGGAAGAAAAATACGTGGATGTATAAATGACGGAAACTGAAGCTGGATCCAGTGTGATCATTCTGATGTAGAGCGGCTCCCTGAACTCGCTGATGGGATCACATATGAAATATATGAAATCATTAGTAGCCAGGTTTTGATACAATCTCTAAAACTCAAGGTCCTTGAGACTGGCTTATATCGCTAGTTAGATCTCCTTTGTTATGATACTCGTCGAGTAAATGCCATCCATGAAGTTGAGAACTTTTCTGCAGCGAGTTTTCTTCAAGCCTGGGCGTGGGAACACTTCATCAATTATGGCCCCCCGACTGAGGCTTTAGTTTTCCTCGTGAGGAGAGCGTCATGAATGAGGATGGCACAGTCCGCGTAGCTCTTATTACTTACTCGTATCCGTGTATGGAACTTTGGCGTGGGAAAGGGAAAGCTACAGAAAACATGATTCTCAACTATCTGGACGTGACTAGGGAATTCAACCCTTTTCCCTATCATGACTATCGTTCTGGTCCTTCATTATGATTTCACAACTGAGATCGATGACGTGAATCTGGATTCTTCTCAAGTTTTGCCGGTTCATGACTTTGATACCTTTATGGCCGTATTACCTGGTTACCTTCCTGGTTTTTATTCGGGTAGATTCCTAGCGATGTCCTATAATTCTGACCATGTGGCTCGACAACTGGGGTTTGATCAAGGAGTTCCTTCTCCTATCCGCGCTTATCTCTTCCGAGGGACGACAAGATCAGGAACAATTCTGATCGTTTTATTTTCAAAAGGGAGACGCGGTTAGTGATCGTTCGATTTATTTTTCTTTCCGATATCCTTCTCCAACACGCTCTTTTGCAGTTTCCTCCATTTGGCATTCCTTTCATCAAGAGGTTCGCAAGCAAGCTTTAAATTTCCTTCTGCTGGAAGCGTCATACCCGCCAGAGTTGTCTTTCAATGACCTCAAATCTATGCGCGCGTCTGGCCGTATCAAGCTAGTCGCTTCAGTGGCAAAGAAACACAAGTTAAGGCATGGCACCAAGGGTCGTCCTCTGAAGCCTTTAACTACAAGCTGGACTCCCCAGGGAGTGAGGAATTAGCAAAGAAGGAGTCTAAGAACTCCCGCCACCTTCTAGGAGAAAACCGACCAACATTCGAATTCCATCGCTGCTCTCGGCTCTTCTACTGTGTAGGTATGCATGCTTCTTATTTATTTCTTATTTATATTAAGTATTGGATGCGCGTCTTATTTCTATTGAGTATTGACATACACGTCTTCAGAGTGACTTCCCCATTGGTCCTGTCAGGTACAAGTCGCGTTCTTTTATGGTGGAAGAATACCTTAACATTCCAGAACATGAGTGGTCACCCCATCGTAGGGCTAAAAAAGCCAAGCGTGATGCTAGGATTTTACCGGTCCCGTGTATTCACACATCTCCTACAGCTGATGCTTCTCCCATGTTTCCTTTACAGGCTCACACCTGAGTCATTACGAATCCTTCGTCTTCATCTTTTATGGAGCGTGTGCGTAGTATGGGTATTTGATGTGGTCATCCGCACGTCAAAATTATTTATTACTTTCTCACTACTTATGATTTATTATGAAGCATGAGTAAGAAAGGATCATTCCCACGAGGAGGTCTTGGTTGTTATATGTTTCAAAAACTTATGTAAACGGGAAGAATTTTCATATTCAATAAAAGTAAATTAAACTAACTAAGAAAGCTAATAAATTGTAGAAAAGAATCAATAGGTTGAGAATATTGGTCAAAGTTTCGTTTTCATTCACAAAACATGTTCTTGTACTAATAGTTAGAATTGATATTTAGTCTCATTTTATCAAAAGCCCTAGAATACCTTGATCGCAAGAATATCCCGCAAATTTCCTCAAGTCATCAACAAGCACATTAAAAAAATGTGAAAATGAATTCCACCAAAAAAACAACCTAACGTGTAAAAAGCACTAATCAAGTTTAATTCCCGAGGAGCATTAAGATTCATGAAATTAGACTAATCAATGTAACTGAACGTGGAAAACGCACTAATTCAATTTAACAAAGGTCATAATTCACATATGATACTAGGATGTATCACTACAAGCAATAACCACACTATGCTACTTGTATTCAAGGAGTATCACTTTTGCGTATAATAAACCCTAAATTAGCTTTAGATATTAATGTGAGTTCAATCAATTTACAACTTAACTAAACAAACAATCAATCAATCGATAATATTGAGACAAAACTAGTGTATTCCCTAAGAATCATATATTATGAAATCAAACTATTCCCTAACCAACAATAAAATCAACTACTCATAATTATTGGAGTTCACATAATTGAAGAAGAATTTTTTTTGCAAACCCTAGATGTGAGAAATCTTCCCGCGCACACCTACAAAAAGAAATAGAAAAGGTGAAAAAAGAACTAGATCAAAACCTAGATATCTCTCCCTTTTGTTGAAGTAGCTCCCCTTTTATAGACTTTATCTTGTTTCCAATTCCAAAAATAACTATAAACCCTAGGTTTCCATGTCCAAGTCAAGGTCCAAACACCCATGGTCACTTGGCTTATGACTTGGTCCAATTGAGACTTACTAGTAAAGCCCATAGTCCAAAACAGGATACATTCTCACGGCCAAGTCATTAAAACATTTCTTCAAACACGTCGGGTGCATCTCTGGCTAGTGAAACAGGCGAGAATTGTTGGTAACTTCAACGTTATAACTCATCTCCTTTCCTGCATAATACTAATCATTCACAGAATCCAACACACACCCAAGAAATCATTCACACTCAATCTGTAGCTCACCCAAGGAACACAACAAATAACTCAGACCTAACTTTTCCGGCCACAGCAACAGATTCATCTCTCTATTTCTCTTCAATCCCATTCAACCTGAGCCCTCTTTTCTCACTGCAAACCAACACCCATCTTCTATATATTCTTACTCGAACCACAACAACTCGAGTCTATTTATTTCTTTGTTATTATTTAACTGATTTTTCCATTCAACTGCCATTGTTTACAGCCAACAGAGCTCTGTTCAAGTCAATCTCGAACAACATCATTCTCTTCTTGTTTTCTTGCCTTGAAATTCCAGAGAAACCCATTAACTCTTCGCTGATTTCTTGTCTCTCCATCTTCATTCTCTCGGTCTCCAAAACCATCAGTTCTTCCACTATCCTTCACTGAATTACTCTCACAGCAAAACCATATTCAAATTCATCACCATCTCTGCCGGTAAAATCACTAGTACCCACTTCATGATTTGCCTATCTCATCCCTCAAATAAGAACTCAAACCCATTCATGGCAACCTCAGTTCGAATCCACCTGAGCCTATTATCTCTTATCATACAGACTCAAGACACCAGAAACCAAATCTCCACTGTTCCTTTTCAAACTCTATATCAGCAGCAACAAACATCAATTACTCACCTGTTTTGTCGATGCCATATTGAGTCCAAATGCTACTCAAATTCCGTAACCTCCATATCCTAACTCCGTATCTTTCCTGATCTTGGAATCATGGTCGCCGGCGTGAGGGGTTTGGCAGCAGATACACCTTCTTGGTTCAGTGAAAAGAAACAAGACGTTGTTTGTTCTTCGACCTAGCTTTAGATTAGATATAAGAGGGAGGTGGCCCTTGGATCCTTGCATCTGCCTTTAGCAAACAAGCAGTTTAACTCCCTTTAGCACTCCTTTGTAAAATAGTTGGTTCCCTTCTAGTAATTCTCTGTTTTCCACACAATTGAGACTTGTGTGCATGCTAGCTTTGTGCCCATCAACACACAATGACTTCGGACAATGCCTTGAGTTGCTGTTTCTCTTCTTTTACTTCATGTAACTCCAAAGTACCTATAAAACTCAAAACAAATATAATATACACGAATACAAGATAAATAACTAAGAGAAGCATATGAAATTGATATCCAAATTATGTAAATTATGCATTTATCAGTATTGATCTGTCGAGTGGTGTTGGGGTGGTCTCTCCGCGTTTGAATATAACCTCTGTTCATCCCTGTCGGTCCAGACTATCCGTTTTAGGGGCCATGTGTTTTGTTACCGAGAGTCCTCTTCTTATGGTAACCATTTTTTCTTTGCTTCCAACGTGTCACCCTCTTTATTTCATGCTTGTCCTTTAGTTTTAGTTTTATTCTTTGTATACGTCTATTCTATTGTTTTATTGTGTATATTTTTGTTTTTTGGTTCTTTTAGTGATTCTGAATCGTCTTTGGATTCTTCTTTTCCTTATTCAAATCCTCCTGATCCTTCTCTCGCTCCTGTTCCTCTTGAGGTTAACGAGGTTTGCTGCAACCCTTTTTATTATTATTCTTTTTCTATTTCTTCCCCCACCCCTTTTTTATTAAAAAAAATTGATGAAACACGACAAAAATTCTGTCTCGAAGAAAGAATCTCCAAGTACCGTCGGCTGCATGAAACATACGCAAATTGGCGAAGATGGTTTTGTCTCAGGTATCCGACTGGCTGAGGATAATGAAGCGCCTTCCTTGTTGGACAAACCCATGGATCCAAACTTTTGTTTCTCCAAGGTCGTACAAGTCGTCGAAGCCGGTGTGGTTTCCCAGAATCATGCCCGCGTGCATGGCTTCTGGGTTCCCTTTGCGTTGGATGCTACTTACAGAACTATTGTTGAGCAATACAGTCCACTAGTGCAGGAGGGTCTTCTTGATATGAAGGCTCCTGAAAGGATAAAAGACTTCCATTCATACAACCGTGGGTCTCCAGTTCCCCGTAAGGTGGTTGAAAAACTTACTGAGTAAGATTAAGAGTAAGCATGATCCGCGTATCCATCTTCCGATTCAGATTGCTAAGTTGGAGCGGGATTTCAGCAACTTATCTAAATCGGCCCAGGATAAGAAAAACGTCTTGAACAAGCTTATCCTTGAAGTTTCCACTACTACTACGGAAGCTCAACTAGCAGAGGCAGTCGCGGATCTAGTACACTGGAGCTTGAGAAGATGAGACATGAGTTTGTCGATTTTAAATGAGTTTGATTTTTTCTTGGTTTTGGGTGTTGTAGTATCATTGTCTTTTTCGATTATCTTTCCCCCCCCCCCCCCCCCCACCCCCTCCCCACCCCACCCCACCCCACCGCCACCCCCGACCACCACCACACAAACATACCTTTTGTTAGCTGGTTTTGGAATTTTTGTTACTGGATTTCATCATGATTTTTAATCGTTTTAAGTAATTATCTTTTATGAGGTATTCTGTCATTTATTTTGGTAGATGATTATTTATTGATAGGGCCTGGATTTTTCGGTATTTATTGTGGTAGTGATTGTTTTATAAATAGATATTTCTGATTAGTGAGTTAGCCGCTAATGCTTATGAGCCGTTTATAGTGCGTATAACTCGGCTAATGATGAACTGAATATTTCCGAGAATGCTCTTCGAGAAGTTAATGAAACATGCTGGAAAATTGACAAGGATATCGACCATATACCAACAAGTTGTTTCGAGTTCTTCGCGTAGCAGGTCTTTAGTTGTGTATCCAATGGAGCTATGGACTTCCGTCGTTTTTTTTTTTAGCCGAGCCGCGCCTGTTGTGCTTACAATTACGTTGTAATTATTTTGGTAATTAAACGTTGAAGTAACTGCTTTTAGACACATGACATATTCATATTCGTTGTTTGCTTCTATTTAAATGCTCTTTCCGTACTTCTATTTTCACTTGTCTTATTTATCAATTTCATTTATTAAGATATCCTTCTTTTAAAAGAATGGCTCACGAGCTACATGAGTATATTTCAACTATGGTAGCAGTCGCTGCTGCCGTCGTAACCTCGGACACACGTAGGAAACTTGAGTGAATATTGATTTTAAAGGCCAAAGTGGAAGTGTTAACGACTCACATGCTAACTTATCGAGCCGCTATGAATGTCGTTTGGGAGGAACAATATCAAACACTGGAACTCGCTCGAAAAGATCGCGCTGCTGATCGTATTATAAGTAATATCAATCGGCTACTTGATGATGTACATGCCAAGTGTCGTGCTGCTAACTTGAAGTATGATGAGATCTTGTTGATGATAAAGGATTTAGACTGGAAATAGGGGTTTGCCGCGCGATGTTGGTCGATCAGGATGATCAGGACGATTTTGGTTGTATTAGTGTCCTGGAATATCATAAATGTTTGTTGAATGTGGTCTTAAATGCTGTATGTGGACTTTCTTTTCTATACTTAATATAATATGGGTATTTTCATCATAGGCGATGTTCGTCATGAGTGGTTTCAATCATTTATTGTTGTGTAGGTATGTACGGTCTTTCAAACGTTTACAATTCCCAAGAGTATTCAATTTTTATAATAGTTAGATTGTCCACGTGGCAACAAGTAGTCATTATTTTTCGTATTTAAGCGATTCTTGGTGTTTTTGGTTTGTTACCCTGCTATCTTTCCCCTATTTTCTTTTTGTGGTATTTTGTAGTGCTGCTTTCGAGTTTGTATTTGGGAAAATGTCTTACTGTCTCCATATTGTGTCCTCTTTTGTGACACCTCTTGACAAGCAAGAGGAACTTGAGCGGCTTTTAATGTTAAAGGATGAGGTGGGGATGATGATGACACATAGGTGGACCTATCGTGCCGCTATGCGTGCTGCTTTGAATGAACAATACAAAACATTCAAGCTTGCTCAGAAGGCTCAAGCTTCTAACTGGGTCCTACTTGATGTTCATCGTTTACTCAATGACGCTGTCACTAAGCGTTACACGGCAAACATGTTATAGGATGAGGCTATGCTGATGATGAAATACTTAGACCAAGAGATAAGGGTTTTCCGCCCAGTCTATATCTTGATCGGCTCCCCTAAAAATGGATCGGGGTATGACCTAGTTTGCCTCAGAAATGAATCGCTCATTCCAAGTATCCGACACTTCTCCCTACTTCGATATAAGTGACCTTGCTCCAAATATGATCAGACAACAATAACAAGTGGTGGCACAAAAAACGCATCAACTATTATCATATTTTATTTCACATCCATTGGCGGAATACCTCGTATAATGCAGGATATAGTTTACTTTAAAAAGTTTAACCTCTTGACACAGAAAATACAGGATCCTTCATCCTATTCCCAGGTGGAACACTGTAATTCTTCACAACAAAAAGAAACTTACATAGCAATGGAACATTGTCCCCTCCCACCAACTCCAGGAAGAGAATGCCTAGACTAATATTTGCTTTTATTATGCAGCATCTCCCTCCTAAGAATCTGCAGCATCCGGTATATGCGCAGTGGCTTCTACTTCATCATGCCATATGATCCACCTATAGGAAACAGAACGATGCAACTCTGATTTTCCCCAGAAGTACGAGTTAGCCAATGTCTTTCCTATCCAATTTCATCATCTTTTATCGTAAAATGATATATCGAAGTCATTCTTACAGAAGGGACCATTCTTCGTCCAGTTTTGAGAAAGAAAATCCCATTTTTTAAATTAGAGATCTAGGGGATACATCTCTACCTACAACAGGGCGTTAATAGGATGGCCCTTAGAGGTGTATACGATTGATAGAAGCGCATCGGTAAATCAAATTGGTAAGTAGTAGAAGTGAAGCGCTTAACAGTTTTTAGGGGGTAACCTTCTTATGTAGGAGGCATTATTATAGGTTGAAAATTCCATTTTTCTAAGCTAAAGTCTGTTTTAAAATCCTCGGTTTGCGGTGTCAAGTAGTCTTAAATACTTGTTAAAGTTAGGCATATGCTTTATTTTGGAGAAGTGGAGTAAGTGGTTTAGGGTTCCACATGTGCTATAACCATAAGGGACATGATTATGTAAAGGTTCGGTACCTTTTGTTTCCTCTGGCAGTAGTTTATGAGAAATCAGTGTAGTAATTGAAAGCGTTATTATGTGGCTTCACCTTTTTGGAAAAATTTAATACATTCTGATCTTAGTCAGGGGGAATAGTGTAGGAGAAGCAACTGGCAAAGCACCTTTTATATGGAAGAGGGTCTTCTTGGCAGTTAGAGTTATAATTACTTGATTAAGGTGATTTGGCGCTTACATGCGATATTTAAAATAGGTAAAGATGCGAACATTGCACCAATATTTTTTATCGACGAAATGGGAAGGACCAGAATTCTTTTGGAGTAGGCTATTTAGTATTGACTAAGAAATTACACCCCTTTAGCTTAGGGAGGCTTAGTTAAAAGATGACATAAATATGTGAAGACGACCAGCGATACACGGAGTTGCAAAAAAAGAGTGATCGGTGATTTCCAGTTAAGATAATTAGTTTTGAGGTTGTGTCGGTATACTAGAATGCTATAAATACTCATTAAATGTGATCTTAAATGCTTTTATGTGGATTTTATTTTCTATGCTTATATATAGCTCTTTCCTTATTTGGTAATTTCGTGTTTAGTCTTGGGTTTGTTCTTTCCTTACTTTCCATTTTTTTGTCATGGTGCGCGCTCATTTGGTGATGGAAGTCGCATGTTTGAATCACATATCTAGTGCGTTGAGCGTCACATTTGATCATTTTGAAAATGCGAATGACGTTTTTCATTCTCGTTTCATGTATGTTGATCGTCTGTTGCAAGAGGCGCGTCATGAGGGTTTGTTGCTTTTTATCCTCTGTTTATTGAGCAATATTGTTTCTACCGAGAAAGCCGTGTTGCTACTTATTTCCAATGTCTGGATTGTATTGATCACTGCGGGTGGTAGAAGTGGCACTAGACTCAGCTCAAGCGGCGCTCCGAGCCTTTCCTTGAAGGTGGAAACACGTTTAGAGAGTGGGTTTTGTTGTTTCGTAGTGTTATGATATTTTATTTTTTACCCCCCCTCCCTTTTTTTGTATATGTAACAGTTGGTCAAGTTGATGATATGTCGATTTACCTAGCTACGTGTCACATTTCTCATACAAATTTTTTTATATAAGGGAACATGTGTCATGTCTTGCTCATTTGTGTTTGCAAATATTGTTATTGTACCCCTCCCCCCTTTTTATGGCATATCCCGCCAAAATTAACATCGTCTCGACAAAGCCGATCAACTTGTCATGGCCGACTTTAACACTGGAAATGCATAACTTTAGGCATAGTTTTCTTGAATCGAATGTGCATGGGTATGCCTGTCTTTTGGAAGCGTATACAGCTTTATTTTCTACCCTTCAAACGTCATACTTGCATAGTATGGATCTTTATGCCAACGCATTGGGTATATGACATGATATTTGCACGCAGCTGTTTGAGTCATTCATCAATGCTCGGGAGGAATGGAATGTTATGAACAGAAGTTAGAATATGTGTCCATGTATTTATGCCATGCACGTGCTTCTTTATTTGCTTTTCGTATTCAACAAAAACTTGTATAAATGAGCATATTATGTGCTGGTCAAATTCTTGTTATTGCACCACAATCTTTTCTTTAATGCAAATAGGTTACACTTCTTTTTCCTTTACCCCCCGTTTTTTTAGGTTGGTTACATGCAATAGTACTCTGTAGTAAATTGAACATGGGCATTTTTCCCTTGGCCATGCTTGTGGCCATTTATGCATTTGGTTGTTTTGTCGAATAGGGGCATTTTCCCCTCTGCCGCTTTTGTGACCGTTTATGTATTTTTTTTCCTTGTCAAATATGGGTGCTTTCCCTTTTCCGCTATTGTGATCGTTTAATGAATTTAAATTCTTGGTCGAACATGGTTTTTTTCCCTCTGCTCATCTTGTGGTGTATTGGCTTGGTCGAACATGGGAGCTTTTCCCTCTGCCGCTCTTGTGAACGTGCAATGTATTTAATTTCTAGAAAACATAATAAATGAAAGATTCCCGTTTATTAAAATATAAAGCCTTGAAAATACTTTTTATACATGGAATTGTTCACGCGTGAAAGTGATAATATCCGTTTTTACGGATTTCCAAATCATGTTGGGTCTTTCTCAATTGGCTGCAAATTTCCTGGCGCTCGCATTCCGTTGTACGTGTTACGCAATTTGAAGTACCTGCTCGTCAACTTAAGAGGTTATTTCTCTAACCTTTTGGTTGTAATGGTTAACGATGCGTTTTCTTTATGCTTCAACGAAGTGCTCAACACAGGTTTTCTTTTCCTCTATAGTGTCAAGGTGGGAAAAGATGCTAACCTCGTCTGGTGTGGTATAACTTGCCATCACGACTCTTGCTTATGGAATAACGATTTCTTCTGGTAAGATGACATCCTCCCCGTTGTTTATACCTAAAAGTGCTCCTAGGAAAAACAATATAATGTTGAAGTACTTTCTTTAGGTTCGAGGATCAAAATCGTACAAAACGAGCCTAAGCAAAGAAAATGGCCGTTCACGTTTTGCTTCTTTTACAAAGAGAGAAGATAGGTTGATCTTAGGGAGGGAAGCAAAGAAAGTTGAAGGAATTTGTGTGTTGAATTGTGTGTAGAGGTGGAGAATAACAGAGTTATGTGAATGATCAACTTGTTATGTCTTTCTGAAATGGGCTAAATAGCCTATTTATAATAGTTGGTAACACACACTTTTTCTTGTAAAGTAGTGGAGGTAGTGAGAAGATGGAGTTATGGATATTATGGGAGTAACGGTGTAACCTCCCATTATACTTGGAAGTTTCTGGAAAACCATTATTCCATTATATTCTCAACTTCTATAACCGTCACCACTACTTTGTAACTTTCAGATCATAGGGTGTTGCCACGCCACATGTTGCTGTAACCACCAGACCAAAACCCCATGAATAATCTTCCCATGTAATATGATTTGATTTCTCGTGGAGTCATGGCTTCAAAGCCGTAAGTTTTGTTGTAAGATAATGCTACTAGTGAATTTTATGCTAACTCAGCATGGGAATAACATATTTGTGGCATGCAATTTGTGCTTAGCAACAATGGTGCATATAAGCAATATTGGCTTAATCGGGGTGTTGCTAGCACAATTGTCGCGGCTGTGGCCTAAATGATAGCACTAACAACGAATAATAATGCTGGAACAGGCGAGCAAAAGGAAAATGGCGCGACAGCAGCAGCAACAAGTAAAGGGGAGAACTAGCGTCACTGGCAGCGCAGGCGCTAGCGCTTCTGCTAGTACTTGTTTGGTATGTTGGCATGTTGGTTTGTTGGCATGTGGGTTAGTTAGCATGGTGCGTTGATGGTGGGAGCATGGCTAAGGCTTGCTAGGGATGACACTTGCTGGTTCCAAGGCCATAGCCTATGTGCCATTAGCGTTGGTATTTTCTAATGTCGTTACCATAACTATGGCCTATTTAGGGTTTCTCAATCACATGCAATTTAATTTGTTAGCATTTATGCTTAATTTTTATGCAGTGCATACGAAATATATTCAAAAGATTCAGCGAGGAGGTTTGCAACTTGATATAATGTTTGATGCGACTCTGCGTATAGATGGTATGCGTCTAATAAGCGTTTTCGTTCAGGAATGACGTAACCTCCATTCTGAATGCTCGTAATTTTAAACAATTAATATGTTTTGATTAATAAAGATAACTTGTATGAGCGCAAATGAAATATCGAGGGTTTAGTCGGGTAAAGCCATGAAATTTTGGAGGCGCATACATATATAAAAGAGCTATAGGGCTAATTTAGCCATGAGCTGAATATGCATTCTCAATTCTCTTGAGGGATGTAAGATAGAAGTATGTATTCATAATTATGATGTCGGGTCAGGAATTATACATATTTATTTCATGCTTCTGCAGCTAGGCGAAAAAAAAATATTACAATTTCTCCCTTGTCAAAAAATCACCATCAACATTAAGTCCACTGCTTAGCGCGGAACAATAATATTTCGTGGTAAGCACTAGATGGTGATTTTTTTTTTACTGATGTAAGAAAAATAAGTCAACGAGCTTAGTTGTCAGAAGTTACCAGAAAGTCTGATTTGATGACACTATGATGATGTCGAATGATCGTTGAGGGAGCAATAATTGATGTAATGGTGCTTGTAGGATGATAGAGCATCGCCTGGAGAGCGTAAACTAGCAAAGCGTGGATGATTTGTATGATGGAAAGACCAAAATTGACCCGTGTGTAGCAAGAGAGCATGGTTTCAAAGAAGAAATCTTTGTCTGACCTAGATTTGGAAACCAATCATTAGAGAAGGGAGTAAACCCTTGTTATTTTTTATTCTCTCCATCACTACCACCGACCTTCTATTTATTCTCTTCTTTTTACGTCCGAGCAGAAGCAGAAGCTTTTGTCGGAGCTCCTTCACCAGCCACTTAACGCCTGCGATATTCCTGCCTACTTCCAGCCGGCTCCGGCACCGACCACAAATTTACGTGAGTAATTCACGTGAAGCCTTTTTTTTGACGTGAGTAACTACTCATAAATTTTTTCCTTCTTTCTTTTAGGTGAGTACTAACTCACTACTTCAATTCCCGTTGCTTGCTTAATTGCATTAGGTGGGTATGTTATTAACTTGATAGTTATCTTCTATTGGCGGCATATTGCAAGTAATCCCTAATTCCACAATTGTTGATTCTGATTATTGAAATCCCTCACTGGCTTTTCTGCAACGTTGTTAAGCTTTAACCAGGTATCCTAGGGTTTATAAAAAATTTCCTTGATGCTGGTTTTAAATTTACATGTATATAAGCATGTAGTTGCATATCAGTACTATATATATACATAAAATAGAACCCAACTTCGTGTATGGTTGTCCAATTGTTGACGTAAATATTATTTGAACGTGTTATACATGTCTAACGATCATGAAGATAATGCTTCCACTGCGTTGTAGATGTCTAACGATCATGAAGATAATGCTGCCACTGCTTCTAGTCATGACGAAAGCAAAAATTCTGATGTTGTTTCCCTAGATGACGTACCCAGCATCCATGATAAGTTCTTTGATGGTGTTGTTAGAGAGGCCGTTGACCCTGATTATGTTGGTCATTTTATTCCGAACATCAATAGAGCTTCTAAGCCTCAGAGTATTTATTCACATGCTCTTGTCATGTGTTGTTTGCAGAGAAGAGAATATATGACTTCTTTTGTTGATTTCAAGATGTCCCATACTCCTTTGCCTGGATGGGAAACGTGGGCTAAAGTTATGTTAAATCATCCTTAGGTGAAGCTGGTTTTAGAAAATGCCAAGATACTCCATGATGTGCGAGTGTCTGAGACCTTGAGGATTAATAAGGACACGAAGGGTCTACTGCATTTATTTTTCGTTGGTGTTGTCCGACCCATTCAACAGCATGTTCTTGGGGTAAGTTGACAATTACTTTGGAAGACGTGGCGGTCTTGTTGCAACTGCCAATTGTTGGTATCCTTCCCACCGAATGGTCCGAACAGGAGAAGAAATATGGAGCCTGCCTTATTCAGAAAATAAAGGAGTTGCATAAGTCTTGTGGTTGCAATAGCAAGAATTATACAGCTTGGACTGAGTATTTTTGGAACGATAGTACAAGTGCTGACGGTCTCGCTGCTGATCATCCCCTATGTATTGCTGTTTCCTTGTACTTTGTCTTTCTAGGGACGTATTCAAAGATTCTCTTAGAGGTCAATTGAAGGTTCCACTTGTTCTGATTGCTATTACGTTTGCTGGTGGAAAGACTCTTCCTCTTGGTAATTTGTTACTAGGCACTTTATATACTCATTTGGATATTTTCATTCGTGACATGAATATTTCCAATGGTCATGCCAAGGTAGAGTCTTTATTCATGTTATTTTTATGCAAGCTTGGATTTAGGAATATTTTCCTGAGTATGCGCCACTGATTCGACCATTTTATCCGAGTGAAGGGGTAGAGTATGCTAGAATACTTCGTTGGAGTAAGAAGGAACCTTCCTCTGTTAGTCTTATCAATTTAATGGACAACGAGAAGAAAGTGAATTTCATACCTTGGGGTTCGAAGCTTCCTCATGTGATTCCATCGGGACTTTTGCTGAGAAGTCTGATATTTTCCTACGGTCTGGCCCATGTGGTGAGAGTAATATTGCTATCGTTGGTGAAGATACTTTCATGAATAATTGTATCCCAGGGCACGTTCTCGCCGTCTGTCTTGATAGCTGCATCATTCATAGTTATAATATTGATAGAGCAACTCGAAAAATAGGATTTGATCAATGTATTCCTCACTGTCGTACTACGATTCCTTCTATAGATGTGTTTTAACATTCTGAGGGTGCCCATAGTATTGCTGGTCGAAACATTCCTTTTCTCCGGGCCAATAGAAAAGGATGTTTTATTGGTGAATATGCTGCTTTCTGGAAATGCACAAATCATTCTTCTCAAGAATTTCATGTTGAGTAGTCCGTCTAATGTTCACGGTGAACCTTATGAAAAGGAGCTAGCAACTCATCCGAATTTGAGAATTACCTCTGGATTGAAGCGTGACTCGATCATCAACTTGACACAGGTATCTCAAATCATCCTTCGTTTAATTACTATCTTTTACCCAGTAATTAAGTGTTTAATTCATCTCTTATAGCCGTGGTTCCCAGAACACTATGTGCCTGATATTGCAGCCGACACTATTCTGGGATGAAAAGACCACGAGTGATTATGCCTGGAAGTGGAGAATGCAATTGGAAGAAACTAAGCGTCTTGCATTTTCTCTTATTCTTCTTTTCTATAAGAAGCGTATCTATACTTTATTCTGACAAGCATCTTTGTATAGTCTGGGAGCGTAACCCATCAAGGTGACTTGTGTATTCAACCTTTCAAGTTTAGTGTCCCCGCTGTTCTTGGAGCCTCGACACCTTATGCTGTAAGTGGAACTTCTTTTCAGAATTCCTAATTATATAATTTTATGTCTTGAATTCGACGAATTCTATCTCTTGTGAGTAACCATCATTTTTAGATAACTAGCAATATGAATACCTCGGCATTAGAAAGCACCGTCATTGTTGAAAGCACTGAGGAATGATACAAAGATGCCCATGGACCTGAAGAATCATTCTGTATTGAAGTAATTGAAGAATCTGGGGCTGAAAACGAAGAACTTGGTGATGAGTAGCATTGTGAAGTGCTTTCTGCTTCCGATGACTTGTTGCAGATCCAAGTAAGTTCCCTCAATTGTTTTAGAATCATGATGAAATATTTATAACTCTTAGACCACCAAACGTGTAGAACTGTACGTGATTTGATGAAGAATTTTGACGATTTTCACTGTCAGAAAATTCAGATTCAGGTCTTCTTGTCGTAATAGACGTAGAATCTTCGTCCAAATTCAGAATGAGGTGGTTGACCTCTCATTATTTAGATAAGGAGAAGAGATAACTTCTTTAAAAATAATTTCTGAATTTGGAGTCAGTTTGATAGGTGAAAAAGATCTGATACCGATAGTCCAGAACTTTCCAGACATAATTTCTGTAGGGTTTCAGCTATCATGTAGTCGACCGTTTTGTCTTCCTTATTAGCTCGCTACTCCGATTGGGGTGCCATTTTTAGCATGTTGTAGTAGACATCCATATAAATCATTTGGTATATAAATCACCCCTAAATTCCTTACCAATTAGCGCCAGTTTCAGCTTTTCCGGGGGGTTATCTAAAACGTTTCTGACGACATTTTCGTGAAATGACCCATCCTTTCTAAACCACATGCCATGACAAAAAACACTTTTTAATGAATTTTTAGGTTTCTAATGGATATATTTTATGATTTTCATGATTTTTGCTTCAATTCCTTGTGTTCGAAACATTTTGACTCATAATCTCTATAATGCCTCTGTTTTTAGGGGGAATGAAAAAAGCAGAGAAATGAAATTGCAGGTGAAGGATTGGAAATTACCATGATCCGTGATGCTGGTGATGCTTATTTTTCAACCCAAAATCATGAGCAAGCTCATCCCGAGGCGATTGTTGAAGAAAGCACACCGAGTGGTGTCGTTGTACAGAATACTGATGTGATGGAGATTGCTCTGTTCGAGTACCCGAATGCTGGAGTTAGCTTTGACTTCAAGTTTGATAGGACTCGACTTGGCTACATGTGTATTGGGGTTTCATTATCCCGTCCGCCTATGTTGAGCTGTATACCAAAGTATGTAAGAAGTTTTGCCATTTCTTCGTAGGTAACCCCAAAAACTACCGTACTTTGGAGAAGAATGTGTCTGATTTGCTGCCGAATGTGCATGAGATGATTTATCTCCCTCGTAGAGAAATTTCTGAAATAGTGCTTCAAGACTGGAAGGATGCTTTAAATAAGTCTGAAAGGGCTAAGCTTAATATCGCATGGCTTCGTCGTCATTTTGAAGCTATTGAGAAGCGTTTGCAGGAATGAGGCATAACTCCTAACTTGGAGACAGTGACTAAGGCTAAACATGAAGTCGCGAAGTTGTCTCAGAAGTTGAAGCTTGCAACTGAGATTTTTGGGGGGGGCGGAGGAAGCGTATTCTGAAGGTGTTGAACCGATTTTCAAGGATTTTTTCTAGATTTTCTAGGCTTTATGGGTTTTCTGATACATGTGGCTTTTTTGTGGTTTTATTTTGGGATTTTGAACAGGTAGGGATTTTTGAATAATTTGCGAGGATATATTTATTTTTTTGAAGGAAATAATACTTTGCTTGATTAATATATTGAAATCCTAAGTATGAATGCAAGATATTGCAAACATTTTAGAGGAATTACAAATATTACGTAAAACAGGGAAATAAAACAAGATGGTGGTAGAATGCTTTAAGTGTTGTGAGATGTAAGCCACTTTCCATGTATGACCACCCCTTTTGGCTTGGCAGTATTGACAAGCTTGTAGTAACCGCCAATCAAGGTTTCGGTGATGAGATACAGTTCTTCTTCAAAAGAGGTTGTGATTTTCTCTAACGTATCTCCGACATATAATGCACTGGATTCAGGCCCCTCAACTTCATGACATGTCTTCTGAATAACTAGGTTACTAGTTTTCTTATTTCTAGTAGAGACAATCCATATTCATTCGATTAAGATTTTGAAACAGATCTTCCCATTCACATCGCCGAGTCAGAGTAGGGTTGATATCCGGTTCAAGTCCCCAAGCTTTGATGGGACATGGGATCGCTAGTTGCAAAGAGGTTGGTTGGATATGACTTACTTTTGTGTGAAACTTTTGGACATATGATGCCACGCTCTCTCCTGGTAATTGCTTCACATTCTAGCTCCACTGTGCGACGAAACTCGTTTGATAGGTCTTCTTTGGGATTTGCTGGCTCTTTTGAGAGTCTTATAGGTACTGGTGCCGATAAAGGAGATACACTTGCTCCCGTCTTGTTGCTACGGACCCATGGACGTCCCAGAATCATGTCATAATTTGGATCCTCTTTGACAATGTAAAACTTGGCATGTGTTCGTGTGTCACCCATTTTTTACCTCAAGAGTGATGTAGCCGTAAACACTCTGGGGCTTCCCTTTAGAATTCTTGATTACGATCGACGAGTATGTGGCTTCGTGCCTAGAAATTCCCGGAGCTCTCAGAGTCTTGATAGTGATGATATTGACATTGGTGTCCACATCGATTAGTATTTGGTCGAACTCGGTTTCCTTGAGGCAAGCAGTGGTGAGAAGTCCTCGGCTAGGTTTCTCATCGCGTTTGATGACTACGTATTCTGAAGCGGACTTGTGATAGACAATAGATTTTTCTGCGAAGAGTAGACTTTTACCCGACACAACACGATTAAGGGCAGTGAAAATATATTTGCGTTGTTCCTTCGATAGGTGAAGAAGTTCACATATGCGCTCCATCATAGATTTGACATTTTTGTTAACAGAATCTCCAGAAAGAGTGAATCTCCTGACAGGGAGGGGATCTTTGTGGACACCTTCAGTCCCCAAGTATAACTCTCCTGGGTCAATCTTTTCTCTGAATATACGCTTCAAGTTGTTGTATTCACTAGTGGGATGATTGACGAATCTGTGGAAGTGACAGTATTTTGGATTTGACATGTCCTATTCAGTGGGTGGATGTCTCATAGGCGGTAACTTGATAGCTCCATTTTGTACATGTAATTCCAACAGATCGAGGACCTCCTCCATGGGAAAGGGGAAATCTGGGATTGTTAGATCCGTATTGGTTCGTTGTGATTGACGCAAATTCTCGACTGAGCCTTGTCCTTGAGTTGGTGTTGTTGTTGTCGCTGGGGATGACGTAGTGCGTTTAGCGTGTGATGCCGATTGAGGTGCTGCTTTTATCTTGGCTCCTTCATCAGTGAAAACACATATGGAATGCTGGGTAAATTATTGTTTATTCACCAGACGTCTACTTCCACGGGTGTCTCCATGACTTTCTTCTCTGGAGGGCCTTGTCCTTTCCAACAAGGCTAGAACAGTTGTTGTTGATCTCTTGGCGGCCTCATGTAGCTCAGAGAAAGTTTGAAATCATAAATTTTCTAATATGACACGATAAACAGGAATCATACCATTAATGCATAGCTCCATCAATTGTTGCTTAGTCATGGTTATGGCAGTCGAGAGATGATGTCCTAAACCTCTTTACGTATTCGTTAGGATGCTCGTTGTTCCTCTGGAACATTCTTCCCAGATCCGAAAGAGTGATTTCCTCAGAGATAAAGAAATATTTTTTATAAAAAGCATTGACCATCTGAGACCAACTAGAGATGTTGTTGGGAGCGAGGTTGTTGTACCAAGTGGAAGCTCTTCCCGTAAGAGATTTGGAGAATTCTTTTTGAGCCGCAACACTTGATTATATTCATGTACTCCTAATGATTCCAAGAATAAAGAAACATGTTCTCGAGCGTTCCCGGTGCCATCGTACAATGAGAATAAAGGAGATGAAAATCCGTTCGCCAGTGCAACCCTATGAATTTCTGTTAGGTAAGGGGGTTGGTGTTGATGGAATGAAGATGAATCTTCCTTTTCAAGATTTCGCAGGAGTCTTTCCAGGTCTTCACGGGTGACAAATTTTTGTTGTCGTTGAATCCTTTCTGGTGCACGGTCGGTGATGATATGTACATCATCATCTTCTTGGGGATTAACTCTTGACGTTTTGGCGCCATCGGCGGTTGTATTCTTGGCTTGCTCCACTTGACGATGACTCTGCTCCGGAGTTAACTGTTCCGTTAAAGTCTTAAGTTAGGTAAGAACTTCCTTATGAGTGGTGGCCATGGCTACTTGAGTTTCAGCTAAGGTTTCTTGTCGCTTCATCAAATCATCCATGGTTGGTGACGCCTGCTCCTTGTTTTTGACACCTTCAGTGGTACGGAGAGGAGTTTTGGTATTTTTAGTGGTGGTATTTTGAGGAATGATCTCTGGAGTTCCGCCATTGGTATTGACATGGTTAGTAGCGGCTGTTGAACCTGAATTGGGTTGGTTGCTGAGCCTGACCTAAGATCCACCATTTTTTCTAAATAATTGAAAAATTAAATTTGTAGCCGAGAAGTTGATCTCCCACTGTGGTCGTCAATTGTTTGTACCTAAAAATTGCTCCTAGGCAAAACAATGTACTGTTGAAGTACTTTCTTTAGATTCGAGGATCAAAATCGTACAAAACGAGCCTAAGCCAAGAAAATGGTCGTTCACGTTTTGCTTCAGATACAAAGAGAGAAGATGGGTTGATCTTAGGCGGGGGAAGCAAAGAAAGTTGAAGGAATTTGTGTGTTAAATTATGTGTCGAGGTGGAAAATAACATATATGTGTGAATGATCAGCTTTTTCTGTCTTTCTGAAATGGGCTAAGTAGCCTATTTATAATAGTTGGTAACACAAACTTTTCCTTGTAAAGTAGTGGAGGTAGTGAGGAGATTGAGTGATGGAGATTATGAGAGCAATGGTATAACCGCCCATTATACTTGGAAGTTTCTGGAAAACCATTATTCCATTATCTTCTCAACTTCTATAACCGTCACCACTACTTTGTAACTTTCAGATCATAGGGTGTTGCCACGCCACATGTTGCTGTAACCACCAGACAAAACCCCATGAATAATCTCCCCATGTAATATGATTTGATTTCTCGTGAAAGTTAGTGGAGTCATGGCTTCAAAGACGTAAGTTTTGTTGTAAGATAATGCTACTAGTGAATTTTATGCTAACTCCGCATGGCAATAACATATTTGTGGCATGCAATTTGTGCTTAGCAATAATGGTGCATATAAGCAATATTGGCTTAATCGGGGTGTTGCTAGCACAACTGTCGCGGATGTGGCCTAAATGATAGCACTAACAACGAATAATAATGCTGGCATAGGCGAGCAAAAGGAAAATGGCGCGACAACAACGAAAAAGGCGCGACAGCAGCAGCAACAGGTAAAGGGGAGCACTAGCGTCGCTGGCAGCGCAGGCGCTAGCGCTTCTGCTAGTACTTGTTTGGTATGTAGGCATGTTAGTTTGTTGGCGTGTGGGTTAGTTAGCATGGTGCGTTGATGCTGGGAGCATGGCAATGGCTTGCTAGGGATGACACTTGCTGGTTCCAAGGTCATTGCCTATGTGCCATTAGCGTTCGTATTTGCTAATGTCGTTACCATAACTATGGCCTATTTAGGGTTTCTCAATCGCATGAGATTTAATTTTTTAGCATTTATGCCTAATTTTTGTGTTGTGCATACAAAACATATTCATGAGATTCAGTCGTGGAAGTTTACAACTTCTGATAATGTTCGATGTGACTCTGCATTTAGATGGTATGCGTCTAATTAGAGTTTTCGTTCAAGAAAGGCATAACTTCCATTCCGAATGCTCGCAATTTTGTTCAATTAGTGTGTTTTGATTAATATAGACAATTTGTATTGGCGTACATGAAATAACAAGGGTTTAACCGGGTAAAGCCTTGAAATTTGGAGGCGCATACATATGTAAAAGAGCTATAGGGCTAATTTAACCACAAGATGAATATGCATTCTCAATTCTCTCGCGGAATATAAGATAGTAGTATGTATTCATAATTTTGATGCAGAGTCAGGAATTTATACATATTTATTTCATGCTTCTGCAGCTAGGGAAAAAACAATATTATAATTTCCTCATTTGTCAAAAACTCACCATCAACACCCGTAGACCAACGAATAGGGGGATGCTCCACTTGAGATGCGTTTAGATATTCGGTATGCCCACAATGCTAGAGGGAGCTGTTCGCACCACTCCCTATGGTGGTCATGCATAGTTCTACTTCGGCTTCTTAGGAGGGTTTTATTAGTAGCCTCTTTTAGGATAACACAAGGTAGATGTATGCAATCGTATATTGTACTGGTCAAGGAGATCGAAAACATCCTTGTTGACAAATGATTTGGCATTATTAGATTTGATGATCATCGGGGCTCCAAATATGCAAA
The DNA here is from genome assembly GCA_023531435.1 of Papaver californicum. NCBI lineage: Eukaryota > Viridiplantae > Streptophyta > Magnoliopsida > Ranunculales > Papaveraceae > Papaver > Papaver californicum. Next base: position 21,491,932 of record JAJJMC010031210.1, read on the forward strand.
CTATATATTCCTTAATGAATGCAACGATGTTTTTTCCCTCGTAATCCTTCAATAGAACCGCTTCCATCAATTTTGAACTCATATACTCGGTCGGGGTGATGATGTACTTTTGAAGCTTGGAGGAATTTGGATTTATTGGTCCGATCAGGTCCAATCCCCAGCTATGAAATATCCAAGGCGTGACGATGCTATGCAACTGGGTATGTGGTGCGTGGATTATCGGCCTATGAGTTTTACAACTAAAGCAGTTCCTTACATGCGTTGTTGTATCACTTTCCATAGTCGGGCAATAGAAACCACCTTCATCGATTTGTAGGAACAATTTCCGCATCCCTTGATGTTCGCATCGTGGGACTTAGTTATAACCTCAACCGCTTTTTCTCTAGATAAGAACCTCATGATTGCATTTTCGTATCTCCTTTTATATAATATCCTTCGTTTATAAAAAAATCTACCCGATTTCGTATATATCTTGAGTGTTCCATGTCTGCACTTGGGAAGCTTACCATGTTTGATGTAATCAACATACGACCACCTCAAATTAACCTCTTTTACCGTACACACTTCTGTCGGTTGTGGAGGAGCTTGGAAATCCCTGCAACTGTCTTGAATAGTTGTTTCTTGGGATGCCATGCTCGACCAATATACTCCAAGTCGATGCAGTCGTCGATGTAATCGGATGCTTCCGGTCTTCCCACATGACTCCTCTTGTATTCTTTATATCCCCTCTTCTGATTCTTTTTTGCTCAAGCAACGTGCCAGCGACCCACACGGTCTTTGTGGTATATAGTTCCTCCGACTACCAGGAATTGTTTTAATATTTTTATCGGAATGACATGTTCCTAGACATGTTCTCCGTCGTCTTTTTCCACGTCTTATAAGTATATCTTTCGCCAATCATTCGCATCTTCAAAGGCCATATCTTCTTTCCATTGGCTCGGAATCTCTCTCATTTTTCTGTCATGGTTCCTTCATCCTCATTGTTTAGTTGGATTTTCACCGTGAGTGCAGCCAATGCATCCGTGTGCCTATTGAAGTTTCTCCTTGTATGGTCTACCATGGTTAGGCATATTTCAACCATTAGACTTTGTGCTTCGGTATGGTGCCAAATGTGATTCCTTAACTTGAAATTCTCCATTTACCTTACTAGCAACCAATTTAGAGTCTCCTATGATATCTAGACTTCCTAGATTAAGTTCATTGGCATTCTTAGTCCCAGTATCAATTTTTCGTATTCAACAATGTTATTGCTGCAATAAAAATCCAGTTTGAAAGCATAGGATAAGAGATTTCATTTCGGGGTTTCGAATACAACGTCGGCTCCTCCAAATTTTTCATATGATGACCCATCAAAGGACATGGCCCACGAATTTTCTCCTTCCGCTACTTCCTCTAGTATATCCTTATGAATAGGTGTGTCGTCGTCTCCTGGGAAGGCCTCCAAGAGATTGTCAATTACTTGGACGCATACTTCGTGAGGTTTTTGGTACTTTAGATCGAACTCGGACAACTGTAGAATCTATCTTGCAGTCCTTCCTGTTAAGACGGGCTTCACCGCGAGGTGTGCAATGGGGTTAGCTGCTGCAATGATGATAATTTTGTGTCCCAGCAGGTATGCTCTCAATTTTTGTGATGCGTATATCTATGCTAGGCATGCTTGTTCGACCTTTGCGTACCGCAGTTCAGCATCTTTTAGAAACCTGCTAACGTAATAGATGGGCGAAAAATGATCGTTTCCTTTATCCAGTGCCAAGACCGTACCTATTGCCAATTGTGTGAATGCAGTATAGAGATAGAAAGCCTCTCATTTGACGGGTGGTCGAAGTACCTGCGGACTGACCAAGCATCGTTGGAGCTTTTGAAAGGCGGCACACTGCATGTTTCCTCATTCGAAACTAGTCCTTAGCATTGGGATGAACGCGATTAGTAATTGGGCAAGGCCTAGGATGAAACGTCTCACATGCGATATTCTCCCAATAAAGACTTGTAGATCCTTTATATCCTTGGAAGGCGTCATTATAGTTATGGATTTAACTTTGTCTGGGTCGACTGCTATCCCTTTGTCAGTTACCATGCAATTAGAAACTTACCCAAAGTTACCCCGAAAGCGCATTTTAGCGGGTTCATTTTCAACTTGGATCTGCGGCATTGTTCGAACTCTCGTCTTAAGTGGGTAACATGGTCTTCCCACGCCTTTGACTTAACTACGATGTCATCTACATATACTTCAACTATTTGATGCAATATATCGTGGAAAATTAATGTAATCGTCCGCTGATAGGTGGTTCCGGCGTTTTTTTAATCCAAAGGACATGATAACATAGTAGAAGTTGTCATACGGTGTTTGAAACACATTTTTGAACGCGTCTTCAACCGATATCTTGATTTGATTAGATTTGCTAAAGTCGTCCATGAATGAATACATTCTGTCCTCCCTCCCTCCTCCCCCCCCCCCGTAGCATTTACCAAAGCATCTATGCGTGGCAGCGGAAAGTTGTCTTTCGGACACGCTCGGTTGAGATCTTGGTAATCTCCGCAACATATGATTTTTCTATTCTTTTTTACTACCGGTACGACATTAGCCTACCACGTGGGGTGTTGGATAAGTTTTATAAACTTAGCTTTTAACAATCGTTCTACCTCTTCCTTGATTGCCAGGGAGGTTTCTTTTGGGAAATCGCGACTCCTTTGCTTGACTGGCCGAAAGTTGGGTGACACGCTCAGGTTGTGTGCAACAAGATTGTTATCCAGACCTGACATCTCGTTATACTTTAATCACATATTTGTATTCTACCAAAAGCTCTACTGACGTGCTCCGTTCCTCCTTGCTAAAGCTTTTTTTTATTTTAATAAAACAATTATCTTTCTTAGCCCTGATGTTGACTTTTTCCATTCCGTCTGTGGTTATATCTTCTATTGCACGTTGTTCTAATAACTTTCTCATGTCTCCTTCTTTCATAATTAGAGATAGTTCAGCCTCTTCGGCTACTTCTGAGGGTGACTCTGCCATCTCTTCATCGACGGGCACATTTTTGCTCGGACTCAGGAATCCCCTTAGCTATCTGCTATAAGCGGTATATGCATCCCCCTTGTGGTTTCGAGAAACGTCGGAACTGGGGTTTCTTTTGTAACTTCTATTTTTTTTAGGGGGAACTAACTGTCATCCGTGATGAGATGAATATTGAATACACGGTTTTCTCCTTAGGGGTTACTTCATCCTCCCATTTGGGAAGTGGGATGAGTTGGAGTGCTAATACCTCCTTTGGATATTTTGGTATACCATAGAACATCATGTCTGCATTAAACTCTTCATTCAGTTCAAAAGGATTGCTAGTCGCGGCGTTTCGGTATTTCCTTCTTTATTCGTCTTCATAAAATGGTGGTAAGTTGAGGCTACTACCTTATGGTTGAGCATCCATCCTCGTCCGAGTAGCACATGGAAGGTCGTGTCATCTTCAAGTACATAAAATGGGGCAAGAGCCCTTATCGGTCTGATTCTCATTACTAAGCTAACACACCTATGGTTGTTTGTATATTTTCCATGAAACCTTTTTGTGTGGTCGCGTGCATTCGAACAGCCGAGCATTACATAATCAAGAGCTCTAGGGTGTGGAAAGAGATTAGATTCAATAACGCCCACCGGCTACAAATGTCATCGTTAGTAAAGTAAATTAGGGGTGGGACTTGGTCGGGTTGGTCGGGTTAGAAGGCTTGGCGGAGACAAGCCCGAGATAGAAATGTCTTGGTCGGATTTCCCATTGAAACCGTGGAACCCATGGAACTTTTTCCCATGGACGAACCACGATGTATCTCGGGTTCTATGGGTTCCTCGGGCTGGCCGATAAAAGAACAATTAAGCATTAGTAAAAGAAAAATAATAGCTGATAACCATCAATTAATCATATTTCACATAATTAAAATGAACAAATGATGCAATGCTGAATAAGTGCTAAATTTTTATTCGTTCATACTAATAATAACTAATAAGACATGAGGTTTCATAATTAAAAACCAAAACCTAGAAAAATTGAAAGTTAGTAAAATATAAATTATATAATTATTTTGTAGTTTTTCGGGTTGCTCGGGTTAGTGAAATTTGTGCCCATGACTGCCCAAATTAGATCGGGTTAGTAAAATTTATGCCCATGTCCATCCAACATTTGGTATTGGATTTCCCATGCTCGCCCAACGTTCGGGTTGGACACAGGTTGGGCGGGTTGACCCAACCCAAGTCCCACCCCTAAAGTAATTTTCCCCCTTTGGCATCGGGTTGTATGGTTTTCCAGTTGTTATCGCCAAAATGGCCTTATATGCTTCCCTAGTCTGATCCTCTCTAAAGCTTAACGAGTCAAAAGATTGTTGAGCCAAAATCATTTGTGTGAATTTACTTGTTATATTTTTGGTATTATTGAAGAGCGCGGATTTCCTCTCACACATTTCTTTGTTTGTTTCCTCCTAAGGTATCCAAGTATCTCTTGTTGGGTCGTGTGATGACATCATAACATGGTGATGAGGGAGCAGATTTGATTGATCGCTTGGTGGATATTTTGATTTTTCCCGTATCTATTCTGAATGAAAATACCCCTGAGAGAAAACTTTTCTAATGCTGGATGATCCACACGGCGATGGTAGTGACAGTATCTGGCATTACCCTTGTCGACTTTGTTGATTTCCACTACTAGACGTGGTAGCGTAACTTCATGATTAGCCACCCACTGTTAAAGTAAGCCGATGATTTGTTCTTTGCTGCATGGAATAAGAGGTAGTCGGTTTAGATCCGTTTAGGGTCCCTTGTTCCCTTTACCAACGTTGTAAGGATGGAACGCATTGAGCCTCCTTGTATCTTGATTGGTCATCTTACGATTATTAAATGCTGGTGCCGACTCGGTGTTGACTGAGTGTTGCCAAGTGTGATCTGTATTCCCAAGTTCAGAATATCGGCGCAATCTGCTATTATAGCGGCTGCTTCCTCCAACCCAACAAATGTCTGGAACTTGAAGTTGGCCGAATTCCATTTAAATATGGATATCATGCCTCGTAATCAAATCTCCACCAGGGTTTCCTCCTTTTTATCCTCATGGAATTCAAAGGAGAAGTTCTGAAATCTTGTGATAAATCTCCTGATTTCTTCTCCGATTATTTGGTTACATCTACTTAGATCAATCATGGTGACTTTTTTCTTTGCCGAGTAGAACTTCCTTAAGAAAGGTGCGGCCATTGCCGTCCACGATTCTATGCTCCTAGCTTTTAGGTTATCGTACCAGTTGAAAGCTGTGTCTCACAGTGATTTGGTGAACTCTCTTGAGCATAAGTTACCGTCGGATGAGTATGCTTTCATTGTTGATAAGAATCGACTAAGGTGCTCGCGAGCATTTCCACGTCCATTGTAGATCTTGAACTTATGAGACTTATATTCGATGAGTGTGTAAAACATCATTTTTACATCTTAATTTACATTTATTTAGTTCTTTATTTTCTACATATTTAATGGTTTTTGTTAGTTTTGCAGTTTATAGAAAATAAAGCTCGATGAACTAAAATGCATAATTCAGTTCGTAAAATGAAGTAATATATGGTTGAATGGGCTAAGCCCGAAAGGAAAAACATGGAGAATTATTTCATTGGGCAAACTATTTGGATATAGGAATGTGGTAGGCATGCCACAACAAATGTAGAAAGTGTGGAGACCATTTGCAAGATATTAATTATGATAAAAGGATATTTGAAGATATTTTATTTAATAAAGAAAATAATCAAAATAAAGAAGGAAATAAAGATTATGAAATATTTTCCAAATAAAGAAAATGATGGCTTCATGATGAGATATTATTTGACATGTGGCGCATTTTTATTGGAGGATTTTGTATTATCCCAACACGTGGCACATTCTCATTTGATGATGACGTGGTAGTGGAAAAGGAAAGTGGTTTCCTTTAAAGCTATATAAATAATGGTGGAAAGAGTTGATTTTTGGAGTGAATTGGGAATCCAATTGGTCAAGCAAGTAGTTTCAATTTTTCTTTTTCTTTTCTTTATTCCTTTCTTTTCTTTTGTAATGAAATAATTTCTCGACTAGGGATGCAGATGAAGCCCTATAATGTGTGTTAGAGAATTTTAATATTTTCTATAATAATTTTTCTTGGTCCTATTATTCTTGTTTCATAGTGATAATATTTTTTCTTCATGTGTCATCATGCTTTAATAGTGATTTATAAACTCTATTTTAGAGACCAGCATTATAAGTGAAGAATATTTGTTTATATTTTGAGAATTATTTATTTGATTGTAACGCTTAATCCTCCAAGATGTACAATTATGTCATAAATCGTCTTGAGATAAATAGAAAATTAATAGTAAAGTATTTTTATTTTTTAATATGTATTATAGAGGTGGAGTCTAAAGTCTTAGATTTCTTTTCTTGTTAATTAATTTATTTATTTAGTATTAATATTTCTCATTAATTTTAATTAAAAGTAACAATCAATTTAATCTCAGTGGAACGACCCGTATTTCGCATACTGTCTCATCGACAACCATGCACTTGCGGTATAATAAAATATCCCATCAAGATTTTGGCGCTGCTTCCGCGGACTAAAAAGTTGTTATTTTTAGTTTCTATTAGATTTTGTAAATATTAGATTAGTTTAGCTTTTATTTTATTTTTATTATTAGATTTTATTTTATTCAAGATTTCGCTCTTTGGGTATCTTTCTATTTTTGGTACGCAGGTTTATTTTGGCATTTAAGGTGGAGATAAAATTTGTGTACCAGAAAGGTAAGTATCCAATATTTTATTTTATTTATTTTAAATCTTAATTTATTTTTGTAAATAATTATATTAGGTAATATTTTATATTTAGATTTTATTTTATTTGTAATTGATTAGATTAGGATTTTCTTTTATATTTAGTTAGATTTTTAATTTTATTATTTTTATTTTTGTATATAAAAAAAAACACTATGCACACACCAATTGTATCGTCAGAATACCGATTTTAGGAAAACCCGTGGAAAAGTAAGATGAACCCGTGCCTTGGGCATGATGGGAGTTACCAGCTGAAATTCCACAAGCCTTAGCCTCGTACCTTTGACCAGTCTTTAAATGTAGGTATATTTTGCTAAGGTAACCTGAGCTTACCTATTTTAGTCAACCTTGCATTTGCATTTGCACCAAAATAAAATAAAAATGTCGAGCCGGTATTTTAACACCCCGAGTTCCAGACCAGGGTCAAACCCATATGGAGATCCAAACTCAAGGCGTTACGGGTCGGAACGAGACAAATGCATAGATTTTATTATTTAATTATTTCACCGACAACAACGGAACTTTTAGATACATAAATTTAAGCATGTGAATTTACTAACAACATTTCGACAAAACATTCAGACTAAATTACACTTCAAGCAATACAAGAACAATTTAATCATTAAGCTAACTAACTTTTTAGTTCCATTCTCAACTTCCATGAAATGTGCAAAGAATGTCAATTGGGGTGAGATGACAGCTCAATAGAATACACCCTCATTCTCTAAAGATGCGGAAACAAATTAATTTAATTATCAACGAAGAACATCTAACATGAAATACAATACAACTTCAACTAATCAATATTGTATCAACAATCACAATACCAATAATGTTTCCGATAAATCATCAAATTTAGATTTTAACACATGAGTTCACAACACCAATAACATTTACAATAATTTATCTAATTAGATTTCACACATGAGTTCACAACACCAATATCATTTACAATAATTTATCCAATTAGATTTCACACATGAGTTCACAACACCAATAACATTTAAAATAATTTATCCAATTAGATTTGACACATGAGTTCATGGTACGAATGTCCTTGGTTTATATTCCACTTATCGTTTATCCAGCACGAACAACCGCTATCGATGGTCAATAATATAAGTTCCTACATGGAGATCATTACCCATTTAACTCTCGGAGATCATTACTCATCGTTAGCATGGAACCAAGTTCCATCTAATGGAAAAACATGAACTCATTTCCTTTTTGTAAATTATTTTTACAAACAATACTAGCAAACCATGGCTTAGAAACATAAACAAACAACGTGTATTTCTTTTAAGCATTTAAGCAAAACTAAGTACATAATCTTATATTATAGGTTTCATAATGATAACTTGATCCGATCTTCTTTAAATTTTAGATGAACATTCCTAAGATATTTATCTTAACATATCTAAAGCTTATAGAAAACCGGCTCAAACAAAATATATTCATTTTACAAGATTGCTATAAAAACTGGCAGATTACATCATGTTACCAAAATATTCAAATTAAATTCGTATTAATCTCAAATTGAGAAAATCTAAACCATAATGAAAGATAAGATATAAACCTACAACTTTTTTCGAGTCATCAAATCATTTTAATATCATCAAGATTGCAGAACACAGTCAAAAACATAACCAGGCGAAACTGTACAGAAAATTCAGAAACATCACCCAACTTAAAAGAGACATTCAACGGTGAATTTACGGTGGATTATATTAAAAATTTAAATATAGATACCTAATGATGTTTCTATCAATAGGAACAAGCTGATCATCAATCAGAGATATATATTTACACAAATAGATTCCAGAAACCTAATCATATAAAATCATACGAATTAAACACTCAAATAAAAACATTAAAAGAGAAAGGGTTTCGTATTCTACCTCAATTTCAATGATCCTCTACTGATTTCCATAGTCTTCTCCTCTAAAAGAAATCTATTTTCACCTCCTTCTTCTTTCCCTAGCTTTCGGTTTTCTAACCTCTAACTTTCTCCCTTAATTTTAATTTATAAAACATATATATCTAATATTAATACTACTAATAATAATTAATACACATATTTATTTTATTTATTTTAATTGTATTTTACTTTTTTCTTAATTTTATTTATTTATTAAAATTAATTGAGTGATTATATTTCTACCCCAACTTGTAGATCTTTTACTCTAAGCCACTCCACCTAGGATAAGGCAAAGGGAACAACAAGTTAAATAATAAGGTTTAGCTAATTCAAGTAAGACCCGACCCAAAACGATATATAAAAATACCGGGTATTACAGGTATTATGAGGACCAATACAATGCATATCGACCTGAGTTTCAAAATGGATAATATCTTTACAGTAACCATAGTGTGGATAGTACTTGGGACCACTACCAACCCTCTGGAGAATTTGGTCAGACCATGGTGATCCCAATTACTATTCGCACGTGCGCCAGTCATATGAGCCGGTAAATAAGCAATATTATAGTGAGTATAATGTGTGTTCTCCGCCTTTGGAGGGTTTAATTAAATAGTTATACCTAAATTTTCTTACGATGCTAGTCTGTCTTTAGAAGATTCACTCAAGCAGTTGACTGAAAATTCACGTAGGAGAGACTTAGTGTGGGAAAATTCATGAGACCTTCAGAGAAATCGAAGAAGAACGGTCAGCTGCTACTATTGCTCCAGGTGAACTTAATTGCCAATATAGTGTTTCCAATTTTACCCTTGATAATACTGATAATTTTTTACCTAATATAGAAGACGAGGTTAGAATAAGAGACACTACCTGTCTAAATAATTTAATCCAAAATGAAATGCAGCTGTTGGAAACTCGTCATCCTGTTGATGTGGTTTACCCGGACCATAACACCGTAATTGATTTTGTTTTCCCACCAAACACTTTTCTTTCAAATGTGGGAACGTATGAATTTTGGAACTAAACCCGAATATTTTAGGAAATTAGAATCAACACATTTTTATAAGAATGCCACTACTCTCATATACTTCATTGTGGTCAATTGTATAAGTCAAATACAATTGACTTCAAGGATCCACAGTTATTTCATTATTATTATATGATTCATAAATTGTGACTAACCCTTTCTTGGTCTGGCTGAAGACTTTAAACTTAGCGTTTTATGGGAGGAAACCCATATGCTTTTGGTACACGGTGCTGGTAATATGTTTTCCTATCTCTTTACTATGATCATTATTAATCTTTGTTCATGCTCTCATTCATTTATCTTTAGAGCATCAAGGAATATGTTCAGTTTAGGTTTGGGGGTAAAGGAGAAAAAAAAATTAAAAATTTTAAACTTTTTGTTATACCAAAAACTCCAAAATCTAGAAAATTATGAACAATTTAGGATGACACTAACCATTCTAAGTAGATTGAAACAAACCTCTTGGTTGTAGGAGTTGAGGGACCCAACTAAATGGTCTATCCATAAAGGGACAGAGCTCAGGTGTTAGAAATAAAATGATAGTTGTCATCATATCTCGGAGTCATCACCATATCACGTTCTGTTTTTATTTTTGCAACTTTTTGTGTTTCTCTAAGTGATTTGGTGGGGCACTAGTATCGCCTTGTTGTCGCCGCTAGGATGAAATAGAGTGATTAAGATCAAGCCCAATTATTTTAATTGAACTTGACCAATAATTTCCAAATAAAATAAAATAAATAAATAAATTGACACTTGGATAGCAATATGTGTGTGTTCTCCCTGTCTTTGTCCCCTAAGCAAGCGTAGAATGCAGGATCCATGGGAACTATCATATAATATGCTGACAAGGAGCATGCGCTTAGACTCAAAAGATCTAATCATGCTGTCGAAAAAAAATAACAATAATAATAATAAATAATAATAATAATAATAATATTCAATAAATAAATCTTCCGTTGGGGCCCTTGTATATACCAGCTGAGTTGATACTAGAATCAGGATTCAGACCAGTGGGTGTGTATCTCAATCCATTAGGTTTCATTTTGGCACGATGTTCATAAAGATATTCTGGAAAACATCGTTCACCTTAGTCAACATGCGCACACTTCTATCTTTATATCCATCTTTTTAATCTATTCATTTGATTGTGGTTTGGTAGATTCCGAGTATCGTGGTCCATTGTACGACTATCTAAGTAGAGCCTTGTTTTCTTATATATGAATTTTAGTACGCTTGAGTGAAAACTCGTGGACAACATTTGGATTCGAAACAGGGTAATTCGTCTCATAGCCAAAGAATTTAGTAGCCAACTAAATAGCATGTTTAGTGTCTACCCTCAATCGTTCACAAGTAGCTAAGGTTTGGAGTAAAAGGATTTGTGGGTACACCTCTTGTAAACCTTCACAAGACAAAACTCGTCCACTAAGGACACTTAGGGGTTTAAAGGATTGTTACATATGCTAAGTATAGTCGTCATTCCTGCGAAAGTGAGTTAGGATATTTAGGTTTAGTTTTGCTCGAGGACTAGCAAAATGTAGGTTTGGGAGTATTTGATGAGTGTGTAAACACATCATTTTTACATCTTAATTTACATTTATTTAGTTCTTTATTTTCTACATATTTAATGGTTTTTGTTAGTTTTTGCAGTTTATAGAAAATAAAGCTCGATGAACTAAAATGCATAATTCAGTTCGTAAAATGAAGTAATATATGGTTGAATGGGCTAAGCCCGAAAGGAAAAACATGGAGAATTATTTCATTGGGCAAACTATTTGGATATAGGAATGTGGTAGGCATGCCACAACATATGTAGAAAGTGCGGAGACCATTTGCAAGATATTAATTATGATAAAAGGATATTTGAAGATATTTTGTTTAATAAAGAAAATAATCAAAATAAAGAAGGAAATAAATATTATGAAATACTTTCCAAATAAAGAAAATGATGACTTCACGATGAGATATTATTTGAAACGTGACATATTTTTATTGGAGGATTTTGTATTATACCGACATGTGGCACATTCTCATTTGACGATGATGTGGTAGTGAAAATGGAAAAGGAAAGTGGTTTCCTTTAAAGCTATATAAATAATGGTGGAAAGAGTTGGTTTTTGGAGTGAATTGGGAATCCAATTGGTCAAGCAAGTAGTTTCAATTTTTCTTCTTCTTTTCTTTATTCTTTTCTTTTCTTTTGTAATGAAATAATTTCTCCACTAGGGATACAGATGAAGCCCTATGATGTGTGTTAGAGAATTCTAATATTTTTCTATAATAATTTTCCTTGGTCCTATTATTCTTGTTTCATAGTATAAATTTTCTTCATGTGTCCTCATGCTTTAATAGTGATTCATAAACTCTATTTTAGAGACCAGCATTATAAGTGAAGAAAAATTGTTTATATTTTGAGAATTATTCATTTGATTTTAACGCTTTATCCTCCAAGATGTACAATTGTGTCCTTAATCGTCTTGAGATAAATGTAAAATTAATAGTAAAGTATTTTTATTTTTAATATGTATTATAGTGATGGAGTGTAAAGTCCTAGGTTTATTTTCTTGTTAATTTATTTATTTATATAGTATTCATATTTCTTAATTTATTTTAATTAAAAGTAACAATCAATTTAGTCCCAGTGGAACAACCCTTATTTTGCTATTGTCTTATCGATAGTCGTGCATTTGTGGTACAGTAAAATATCTCATCAATATTCCTCTGGGTATTGATATTCCAATACCTCCGATGAATACGGTGGATTCATAGAATCGTAACTGTCATGTTTTATCACTCGGTAGTTTGGCTTTAAATATTTAGAAATCGCCTCTTGTAAAACTCCTCGCGATGACCCTTCCCCTTTGGATATTTTCCTTAATATTTCCTTGAGTGTCGCTCCTTCCGCTTGCCTCATGAGTTTACGCAGTTCTTGTTGTCGTAGAACATGCCCTTCCACTTCCACTTGCATATCTTGTAGAGTTTATTTGCACTGAGGCGTATCCTCTTTTGTCTGTTGCTTATTCTTGTCAGGCGTCACCCATGATTTTTCCGCATGAGGTGTTTGAACGATTGGATGGTCGACAACGGATTGCATCCTCAACTCTTCATCGTTCTCTTTCCATTCTTCAATTATTACACGGTTATTGGCCGGTTGGCTGCTCGATGTGTTTGGGATGGTGTTATCCGGATGCATCTTGTTGGAAAAGAGACAAGCCTCCTACTGTGGTTTTCAAATATTTTAAGGGTAAAATGGTACATGGGAGACCTATCCAAGTCACAACAAGGACTAAACCTTTCATAGTGAGGTAAGAGTAAGAAGATCCTTTCTTATTACTATCTTTTTTCTTTTGTAGACTTTTTCCCTTTATCTCCTAATGACACATCCCTTTTATTACAAAAGTGCCATTTTTTCTGTATTGACCTTAACTTCTCCTTTTATTCTTTTTTTGTCCTTATATTTCTATGGATATGGCTCTAAGGACTTGGGATTAGTCCCAAAGTCCCAAGACAGTGGCCCCCTTTTCCATGGGTAGTCATTTTTCAGGTATCAAAACTCTCCTTCCCATTTTAGTTGCATAAAAAAAGGTTTTTCTTAGTCCCAAATTACTTCCTTTTTTCTGAGTCTTATGGTTGTTGAAATCAACCTTCAAATCAAGATCCACGTCACCTGAATTGGGTCTAACTCTATGGATTTTAGGGTTGAAGAACAAAGCGTATAACGATTTAGCGATGTCGTGTCAAATCATTGAGCGCAAGACAAAAGTAGGCCCCTCTCCTTCTTCCGTGGAATTTTTATTTTTTCCTCTGAATAGAATTTAACACATATCAAAATAGGTCTCTCTATCCTTGGGTTCTTTTTAAAGAAAAATGATTTATAGGGTGTTTGGATATTATTTAAGAAGTTTCCTTTTGACTTTTGGAAGCAAAAAAATCAGAAGTTAGTTCGGTTATGCAATTCCAAAATGAGTTCTAGAAGTAAAAAAGTTAACTTTTGAAATGTTTTTGCTTCTGAAAAGCAGAAGTGCTTCTACTTATGGTATCCAAACACTTTATTATCTCAAAAGTGATTCTGCTCTAAATGGTTAGAGCGAAAAAGTGATATTTTCCGTGCTTAATCATTCCACGTTTTATTTCAAATTCAAGCTAAAGTTTAGCCAAAAAGATGAAGCACAACTTGAAGTTAAGGAATCAGCCACGGTTTTCTCGTTCGAAAGTTTGATTTGAAAAGTCATAAGACTTTGCTAATATGATTTTCAAAGTAAACCGACATACCCTTAAAGATACACATAAACAAACTTTGTCGGCTGCTACACCACCGCCACCGAATACGCATGCAAATTTATTAGTTGTTATGCCAAGAGTCCACGACCAGAAAAAAATAAAAAACAAAACAAAACTTCAACCACCATATCTCGTTGAGTAGAGCCGTGGAGCTTTCAAATCTACTCTTTTTATCTCTGAAAATTGAGTCTTTTCGGTGTTTACACACTTATGCCATTATGTCTAACAATCTTAGAAAATTGATAAGTGACATATCTTTTAAACTAAAAATCATAGGTTTATAAATTTTATATCGTTGGAAAAGTTTTTGAAAGACGCAACGAGTACAAAAATAATTAGCAAATTATATATATTCACTACAATCAAATTTAACAACATTAATCATTATAAAAGATTGTTTTGGAAATATACCGTATAAAAAAAATCTTACTTAACAAATCCGTTTTTCGAGGAGAAAATATAAAATTTTCAAGTTTGTGCAAGGTTTGTAAAGTATTTTACCTTTTAAGTTTTTATTCCATTTTCACACTTGCAGTTCAGTCATTGAATCTTTTTTTTAATAACACCACCAAAACATCTTTTCTAACCTAGCTAATTTTAGGCCTACTCATTCTATTTTAGGTCTATCCAATTTTGTTCACAACTAAAGAATAGGATAAGGAGTGTCTAAATTTGGTTAAAAAATATCAAACTACCCTCTACTCATTAATTAACCCTAATACTAAAATCATAATCATAATATAAATAGAAAATTCTTTCCATTTTTCACTACTTTCCAGATCTATCAAAACCATAACTTTATAGTTCCATCAAACTTTCCAAATTCTAAAAACCCTAAAACAAATTTCCAAAAACAAACTTGGATCTCCCGTCCCATTCGATTTACAAGGTAAATATTTATAAACCCATTCTTCTAATAGCACCTTTTGATTGATCTATGTGTTTAAATCCTGGTTTTCGTGAATCAAATTCCTGAATTATTATTAAAATCATTCGGAAAATTTTATTTCGTATTCCTTGCAAATAATTACCATACCTAAGATTATAGGATACGGCAGATCGTATCCAACGATTTTACCTTTTCATTTTTTTTTATTTTTTCTCCGATGGGAATCGTTGGATAAGACACTTGCTAATCCGTCAATTTTGGTCATATTTTCTTTAAAAAATAGCATATCCAGAATTGTTAGATACGACAAACCATATCCAACGATTTTATTATTTTATTTTATTTTCTTCTTTACTTTCTACGTTAAGAATCGGTGGATACTATGTGTCTTATCCAACGATTCTTCCTTGCTAAATTTTTTGTTCACTTTTATTGTTAGAATCGGTGGATACACATTGTCTTATCCATCGATTCTATTGTTTTCGTATTAATGGTTAAACTTTTGTTGTTAATTGAATTAGTGATTGATGATTGCTAGAACTAGTAGTAGTAGTTGCAGTTGATTGGTAGCAATTAATAACACTAGCAATGATATGGATAATCCATGTTTATAAATTTTTTTGATTTGTTTTCTACTTAGCCATACTTATCTTTGTTCTTCAATTTTAATCTTTGTAGACATGGATAACAACCGCAAAAGGAGTTCCAATTATACACATGTTTGTTTATGTGATGTAGAAATACAACTAGAGCCAAAGATTGTGGGAAGCCTATGTAAGTTTGCTTTTTGAAAAGAGACAAAGCTGGAACAAGTAATAAAGCTTCTTGGAGAGCTCGTTTTGGAGGAACTTGATGAGGTTATACGATTTGCAACAATTAGAAAGAAGATATGGCATTATGGAGACACTGCTTACGAATGTTATATCTAGACGATCAAGAGAATGGTGGCGCGCTGATGGTGGCGCTGCTGATGGTGGTGCTGCTGATGTAAATAGTGATACAATATTGTCGCTGATGGTGATAAATAAGAGGGTGCTAAAGCGATTTAGTTTATGGATATTTATTTATATGGAATACAATAGTTTATGTTTTTTTAAGCACTTGTTATGTTAGATTTGTAATGACTATAAGGTTTAATTATTTTTATGAATGAATGAACTAACTAAGGTTTTAATTACGTCTTATGATTGAGTCAATTCGAATTAGTAAATTTGACATAAATGGTTTTTGTGTGTTACTTTTCCTTGCATATTGTCAAACTTTGGCTCAACGGCTAGTTATTTTTTTAAAATATAGTCGATGGCCCTTTATGCATATAAATAGGATAACACATTCTCCATAATACACCACTTCATTCAAAGAAATCCTTCTCCATCATTCAAAAGGAATCCTACTACAATGGTTAACCTATCGTCATCAACTACCAAATCAATTGCCGTTATGGAAGAAGAGATACTTAAAAGAGCCGCCCGCCAAGCAAATCAAACAAAATTAAATAAATACGGATGTTAAGAAAGAGACCGAAACGGGTTAGAAATTTTTATATCATGTTGGATTTTCCCGAAGAGAGCCATCCTGATAGTCTATTTTGGAATCTTGTTAATACGGGTCCTTTCATGCCCAAGTAGGACGGTAAGTATAGGAAACAACATGTATCTTATGGGGATAAATATGTTTTTTCACACAATAGCGGTTAGAAAATTGTGCTACAAGTACAACGAGATTCTAGTTAGACACAAATGGGACATGCTTGCAGCGCAAGAGGAATACACCAAATGGAGAGGCAAACCATTTAGTCATTTCGAAGCTGCATCGATAATTGAATCTCGCATCAGAAAATAAAGAGAGTTTCACTTTATGCAATTTACTAGTGTAAACAAGTTATTTTTATTTATGGAGGGTGTCCAATAATTCAATTAACATTCATCATAATTATGAAAACCATTGTTCACTTTAGAAAGCTTATATACACCATTGAGTTTATTAACTATAATCTTAAACGGGCAATCTTGCTTCTTTGACTTACTCATGTAGACACTCGACGTCATCTTCGCATACGGTTTGTCCTTTGCTCTATGACTTTGATTCTTGCCACTTCTCTCTCAAATAATTTCTAAATGATCACGTCTCGAATGATGGTCTAAGACAAGTGCATATTTTATCTCCATTCCTTTGTCCACAAACCATTTGCATCGTTCGTTTTTTTCCACACTACATCAGTATAGTAGTGGGTAGAAGTAGCATGCCTCATTTGAGACACAGGTTCAGGTTAGTCATCGTCGAACGCTTGAACAATCTAAATTCTTTCTAGGGTGTAAGAGCAAACTATTTTTGATGTGTATAATTAATAGTTTTATTTCTTAGACAATATCTACTATTTGTGCTATTCATGACTATTAATTTCTCTTCTAAAATATTTTATTTTAATTGTTATGTACGGTTTTCAAACTGTTGATATTTGTCCACGGAGATTGATTATAATATATCAAGTTAATACCCCAATTATGTGCTAATATAAGAAACTGTTGAAGGATTTTTTTTTTCAATTAAACAGAAAGACAATTAAACAAAAGTATTGATTATCAAATATGAGAGAAGGCTAGGGTTTCGGATTCCACTATATCTGATATTTGTAAAATTAATTAAACATTACTTCAACTATTACTCTCAAATACTCAAAACAATTTTTGAACCCAATCTTATGTTTTGGAAGAGTTATCGCTTTGAAATTTAATATTATAACTTCCGTTGTTGCAAAAAAAATATAATTTTCCTTCCTTTATAAAAGATCAATTGCATAAAGACTATTCAGAACAGTTATAATAAAGCTTATAAGAAAAAAAAATTATTAGTCGTTTAAAAGCTTAAATAATAAAGTAAAATATATCAAAGCCATAAAATTATTAAATATTACACATCAAAAACAGTTTCCACCTACACCCTAGAAAGAATTTAGCTATTTATAGAGAAAAACAATAGAAGAAAAACAATTTTATTCATAATTAACAAGAGTTTACAAAAAAGAACTGACCGGATTTGTCGCAAAAAAGAATATAATTATTTTTTGAATAAACGCCAGACTTAAAGAGAAGCAAATAAAGCACAGCTCTTGTAAGCATTAAATTGTTTAACTGTCATTGTACTGTTGAAGAAACCGTCACTAAAGGATTTGAATTGGCAACGGTTTCAGCGACAGTTCTCAGTGACTTTTGTTCTTCTTCTTCCCCGAGCAAATTGTGCAGAATTTGTTTTCTGGATTTTTTTTTCTCTTTCTGGCAGAAGCCAGCCTCTTCAAACTCTTCAATTGACTCCTTATTTATATTACAACAAGCTCTAAGCCAAATAACTCATCAAATCTCCGAGAATCTTATCAATCAATGGAAATTCTCACATGATGGTTTTCTTTTCATTCGAACCTGATTTTCTTTCTCAATTCAAACTCTCGGTGATATTATTACCATCTAACAACTTGAGAAAAGATGTTTTTCCTTATTATAGACTCGAGAAATGCTTGACTTATTCAGATTCGATATTATCTTCTTTTAGAAACCGAGAATAATTCTCGACAAATACCATCTTTGAAAGTTTTTGTTTTGATTAAATTCTTCCAAACATGTGTAGATACTCCTATAAATTACGGAAGAGGATAATATTACCTTAAACACTTCAAAATATCCCAAATATATCTTTCACAGATTCACGCAGTTGAGTAAGTTCCCGCTAAAAAATGGTTTTTTAAATCCAAGAAGAAGGTGAGTGCCTTTATCACTTTGTGTGGTGCCTTTAACAAAAAAAAATGATGCCCTTATCCATCATGAGGGTGCTTGTAACAATTCTTAAGCCACTTTTTCCACGAAAGTTTATTCTCCAAAATAAAATGATAATAATATTAGTACAAAAATTAAGAACTGTTAATACAATTATGAGATCTAATAAGACACATAAATGTGTTTATCAAATACCCCAAACTTATATTTTGTTAGTCCTCGAGCAAATATGATCTAGAAATAAAAATCCTAACTCATAGTCGCAGGCATCGTGATTACACTTAGCGTGTGCAACAAGCCTTTAAACCCCTAGGTGGCCCTAGTGGACGAGTTTTTTCTCGTGAGGGTTTACAAAAGATATACCCACAAAACCTTTTACTCCAAACCCTAGCTACTTGTGAACGATTGAGGGTAGACACTAAACATGCTATTCAGTTGGCTGCTAACTTCTTCGGCTATGGGAACCACTACCCTATATGAATCCAATTGTTGTACACGAGTTTGCACTCAAACGTACTAAAATTCATATAAAAGAAAACAAAACTCTACTCAGAAGGTCGTACAATGGACCACAATACTCGGAATTTTAACAAACCACAATTACATGAGTAGATTAAGAAGATGGGTATGGAGATAGAAATGTGCGCATGTTGACTAAGCTGAACGTTGTTTTCCAGAATATCTGTATGAACACCATGCCAATATGAACCCTAATGGATTGAGATACGCACCCACTGGTCTGAATCCTAATTCTAGTATTAACTTAGATGGTATATACAAGGGCCCAAACGGTCGATTTATTGAATATATAAAAAAAAAATGTATTGGCAACATGATTGGATCATTTGAATCCAAGCGCCAGCTTCTTTTCAGCAGATTACATGATAGTTCCCATGGATCCTGCGTACCACGCTTGCTTAGGCGACGGAGACAGGGAGAACACACATATATTGCTATCCAAGTGTCAATACTCGATTTTTTCTTTTCTTTTTCTTTTTTTTATTGGTCAAGTTCAATTAAAATAATGGGGCTTGATCTCAATCACTCCACTTCATCCTAGCGGAGATAACAAGGCGATACTAGTGTCCCACCAAATCACTTAGAGAAATATATAAAGTTGCAAAAATAAAAACAGAACGTGATATGGTGACGACTCCGAGATAT
The DNA here is from genome assembly GCA_023531435.1 of Papaver californicum. Taxonomy (NCBI): domain Eukaryota; kingdom Viridiplantae; phylum Streptophyta; class Magnoliopsida; order Ranunculales; family Papaveraceae; genus Papaver; species Papaver californicum. Next base: position 21,511,777 of record JAJJMC010031210.1, read on the forward strand.
GATGACGACTATCATGTTATTTCTAACACCTGAGCTCTGTCCTTTTATGAATAAACCATTTAGCTGGCCACCAACTCCTATGGACAAGAATTTTGTTTTCATCTACCTAGAATGGTTAGTGTCATCTTGAATTGATTACAAGTTTTTAGATTTTGGAATTTTTGGTACAACTAAATTTTTGAAAAAATTTCTCCCTTACCCCCAAACATAAACTGAACATAGTCCTCGATGTTCTAAAGATAAATGAATGAGAGCATGAACAAAAATTAATAATGATCATAGTAAAGAGATAGGGAAAGATACTACCAGCACCGTGTACCAAAAGCATATGGATTGCCTCCCATAGAGCGTTAAGTTTAACGTCTTCATCCAGACTTGGTTACCTTTAAGATTAGTCCTGATAGACAAGATCCTACAGTTCTGATTCTTCAACTGCATGAGTGGTCAACTCCAAAAATGGTTTCAACCGTTGACCGTTAACTTTGAAAATTTATCCATTCTTCGGATTGTCAATCTACTGCTCCATGTGGAAAAACAATCTTGACATAGTATGGGCCCGACCATCGGGATTTTTGACCAGGTTCAAATAACTTTCGAATAATCGATTTATCATGAATTTTTTAGTTTTTTCCTTGTATATTTTCATATTTTTGTAAGCATTATTACGAATTTCTTCTAACTCATTAAGTTGAAGTCTACGTTTATAACCAGCGGTTGATAAGTCAAAGTTTAGACGTTTAATAGCCCAATAAGCATGGTGTTCTAATTCTACAGGCAAATGGGGTTTTACCGAAGACAAGTCTATATGCATACATCCCAAGATGAGTCTTAAAAAGCAGTTCGGTAGGCCCACAAAGCTTTTATTAAGCGCAAAGACCAGTCTTTCCGAGTGGGGTTTACGGTTTTTTCCAAAATTTGTTTTATTTGCCTATTAAACACTTCTATTGGCCACAATTTTGTTGGTGGTAAGGTGTAGAAACCTTATGAGTAATGAAGTATTTTTTCATGAGAGCTTCAAAGGAACGATTACAAAAATGGGAACCTCCATCACTAATAATTGCTCTGGGCATACCAAATCGAGAGAAAATGTTGTCTTTAACAAATTTGATCACAATGTGGTGATCATTTGTCTTGGTAGCTATAGCTTCAACCTACTTGGGCACATAGTCAACAACTAGCTGAATATAAAAGTTTCCAATAAAGTTTAAAAAGGGACCCATAAAATCAATACCCCGTAATCAAATATTTCTATTATCAAGATTGGATTCAATGGCATCATATTACGGCGGGTCAACTTTCCTAATTTTTGACATCTTTCACAACTTTGACAAAATTTGTGGGCATCTTTAAATAAATTAGGCCAATAGAAACCAGATTACAAGACCTTAGCAGTTGTTTTCTTGGAACTAAAATGACCCCCACAAGCTCCAGAGTGACAGAGTGTAAATACACTGGAGATTTTGTTGTCAGGAATATAATGACGGATGATATGATCTGGACAATATTTTGAATAAGTATAGATCATACTAAAAAAATAATGTTTGACCTCAGACAAGAACTTTACTCCATCCTGTTTAGACTAATGCTCAGGCATTTGACCAGTTACCAAATAATTAACAATGTCAGCAAACCAGGGTAACTGAGATGGAAAATAATTGTTCATCAGGGAATGTGTCAAGGACTGGTCTTTCATCATCTCTGGACTCAACAAGGATACGAGATAAATGGTCAGCTAAAACATTTTCAGAACCCTTTTTTATCATGAATCTCTAGAGTAAATTCTTATAACAGTAAAATCCATCTAATCAGTCGGGGATTCATGTCCTTCTTATACATAAGATACTTGAGCGCGGCATGGTTAGAGTAGACTATAACCTTTGACCCAAGAAGGTATGATCTAAATTTATAAAGTGCAAACACGATGGTTAACAATTCCTTCTCAGTGTTTGTGTAGTTTATCTGGGCATTGTTTAGGGTTTTATTAGCATAACAAATCACAGAAAGTGTTTTATCATGTCATTGGCCAATGACAGCACCAACCGCATAGTCGGAAGCATCACACATGAGTTCAAATGGGATATTCCAATCAGGTGGTCGGATGATAAGGGCAGAAGTTAACGAAGATTTAATCCTCTTGAAATATTTAACACATGCTTCATCAAATACCAAGGAAGTATCTTTAGCAAGTAGGTTCAACATAGGTAAGGCAATCTTGCTACAGTCTTTGATGAAACGACGATAAAATCCAGCATGACCAAGAAAGATCTAACATACGTGATATTTTTATGAGGCCTTAATTTGGAAATTAGGTCAACCTTGGCTCTATCAACTTTTATTCCCTTAGCGGACACCACATGTCCTAACACTATTCCAGATTTAACCATAAAATGACATTTTTTTTAGTTAAGGACTAAGTTCTTTTCTTTACAACGTTTTAGAACTAGTTAGGTGGTGCAAGCATTCATCGAAAGAAGAACCAAAAACCAAAAAATCATCCATGAAGACCTCGAGAAACCGCTCCACCATATCCGAGAAGATACTTAACATGCAATGTTGGAATGTTTCGGGTGCATTGCACAACCCAAAATGCATACGCCTGTAAGCAAAAGTACCAAATGGACATATGAAGGTCGTTTTATCCTGGTCTTCTGGTGCTATGGGGATTTGGTTATACCCAGAGTATCCATCTAGAAAAGAGTAATGGTTATGACCGCCTAATATTTCTAGCATCTGGTCGATGAATGATAGAGGAAAATGGTATTTCCTAATGGCTGAGTTCATTGTTCTTATTCTAACCTACTATAATCCCAGACTTCTTTGGGACAACCTGGACAGGGCTGACCCACTTACTATCAGAGATGTGGTATATGATACCTGCATCTAACAACTTGAGCACCTCTGTGCGAACAACATCTTTCATGTTGCGGTTCAATCATCTCTGCATTTCTCTTGAGGTTTTTGCACCTTCCTCTACGTAGATTCAGTGCTTATAGTCAGCAGAACTGATACCTTTCAAATATGTTATAGTCTACCCAAGAGCATTCTTGTGCTCTCGGATAACACTAACTAGTTTACTTTCCTGATCAAGCTCTAAGTCAGAGAAAATTATAGCAGGAAAAATATTCTCATTACCTAGAAACACATATTTCAAAGTATCTGGTAACAACTATAATTCAAGGGTGGGAGCTTTAACTAAAGATGGGACGGGTTTATCTGTAGTGGATGGAAGAGGTTCAAGTTTATGTTGCCATTTTCTATAATCCAAAACTGGTGCAGAATCTAGCAACGCTTTAACTTCTTCAAAATGACTATCCTCATCGTAGTAGGCTCCAAAGTGGGCCAAGCAGGCCTCCAACAGATCATTAACACTATTGGTGCTAAAAGCGTTCTCAACTAAAAAAATAATCATGCAAACCGACTCATAGTGGTTATGGTCTGGAGGGGCTTGGAAGGATTTAAAAATATTCACCGAGACTTTTTCATTTCCAAAAGAAAATTCCACTTGACCGTTTCGACAATTGATTATTTCATTAGTAGTTGTTAAGAACGGTCGACCTAGGATGATTGGAATATGCATTTCTTGGTATGAGATAGATTGAGTGTCTAGAATCACAAAGTCAACTGGATATATGAAGTTTTTTACTTGAACCAAAACGTCTTCAATAATTCCACGTGGAATCTTGATTGACCTATCGGCTAACTAGAGTGTAATCCTACTCGGTTTCATCTCACTTAGTTTAAGTTGTTCATATACCGAGAATGGAAAAATATTCACACTAGCCCCAAGATCTAAAAATGCATTTTCTATCCGTTGATTGCTTATAATACAGGTAACAGTGGGACAACCATGATCTTTGAAGTTTACTGGGTACTGTTGTGAAAGTATGGAACTAACTTTTTGGGTCAAGAATGCCTTTTTACGCACACTCATGTCTCATTTGATCGTACACATATCTTTTAGGAACTTGGCATAGATTGGCATATGTTTAATCGCATATAACAGGGGAAGGTTGATCTTAACCTGCTTAAAGATGTCTAGGATTTCAGCATAAATACCAAGCTTTTTTTGGCAAGTCTTTGGGGAAATGGTGCAGGTGGTGTAAACACTCTCTCAGGAACATTTTCCTCACTTGGGCTTGCACCTTTCTCAGTCCCATTAGCATCACTATGAGTTTTGTCAACCTCAGACTCTTTTTCATCTTGATTATTACCCTTAGGTTGTTCTACCATGTTTTCTACTGTTTTTTCACTCCTTAGGGTAATGACAACTTGAACGTGCTCAGTAATACTTTCTGACCCCTTTACCTGGTGAAATCCTTTTAGGTTCGGAGTCGGTTGGCTAGGAAATTCCCCATTCTCCCTATCATTTAGCTTATTTGACAATTGACTCATTTGGGTCTCTAAGTTGCTAATAGTTTGGTCACTATTTTGTTGGTTACAATGAAAGTTATCGAGCCCCTGACCTATATGGTTAAGATGTTGGGTGGTCTGGGCATGATTTAGGGAACTACTTTCAATAAAGAGTTTTAGAGTTTCCTCTAGAGACAACACTTTTGAATCTACTAGGCTTGGTTCTTGGGTTTGAGTTGGTTTCCTAGGAAAACCCGGTGGTGGATTGCTAGATGGGACACCCTGTTGGGTACCTTTAGACCATGAGAAATTGAGATTGTGTCTCCATCCAGGGTTATAGGTATTGGAATATGGGTCAAACTTGGGTCGACCGTCATATTAAGAGTTCATACCTCTATGCAAGACACTAACCTGGTCACGGGTAGTTTCATTTTGGTAAAATTGGGTTTCATTGTTATATGATAGGTGCATTATTTTCAATATTTGGATACTTTAATTCATTGATTTCTTGTTAGTTTTCATATCATTATGCTTTGATTTTGTTTGTTTATGAGTTTCTTAAGAGTTCTGAAGTGTATTCAACCAAAGAAGAGGTTAAAGGATGGAAACACAACTTTGAAAAAAGAGTTCCAGGAAGATTACGGTTGGGAAAGTACCTCAAAACCCAACCGTAAAAGACGTTGGTTTTGAAGGCAAATTCCAGGAAGATTTACAGTTGGATCTAGACTCTCAAACTCAACCGTAAAATTATTTGAAGAGATATGAAGATTTTGTCATTGCCATCTTATAGAGAATTGAAAGACGCAGTCAACCCAAAAAGAATGAGGTCAATCAGACATCGGATGAGGAAGTAATAATCAAAACAGTGAAATACAAAAAAGTGTCCAGGAAGAATTACGGTTGGGTTTATTGGCTCGGACCCAACCATAAATCTGGGGATTTTGGGTGAGATTTTTGTGTCAGAAAATCGGTTGGGTTTATTGGCTCGAACCCGACCGTAACTGGGGAGTTTGGCACGCGTGTGGGCTTTTAAAATATGGAAAACATGGTCCCGGAAGGATTCTAAACCGAGATTTCGTGGATACTATATAAGGAGACATCCAAGACATTAAGAAAACACCTTTTACACTTGAAAACACAAGGGGAACAAGAATCTAGGGTTGGGATTTGCAATTGATTATCATGATAACTAGGGTTTGCTTTACTTGCTTTCTTGATTAATTTCCATGGATTTTGAGAAATCCATGATGAACTAAACTTTTCTTATTGGTTAGAGATGTAGTCTTAAGTTGGAAAACATGTTTATTAATTGAAGTATTCATTCTCGTATGTTCATAATCTCTTCAATATCGCTTATGTTCTACCGTTTATAACGCTTTGTATGATGGATTGCTTGTTTGTTTAAGTTGCAAATTAGATGATCATGCATTGACATCTATAGCTAAACTAGGGTTTGAAGTCCGGAATTGTCGAAAGACCCTTGTTACAAGTAGTATAACATAGTTGTTAACGACTGGATGTTTCCATGCAATTATGTGTAGAAGCGTGACCTAGGTTAAATCTGAGTGGCTCTTGTGCCGGATTGCTTAGAATAACCTCAACTCACAAATACCATTGATTTCATTGGGTTAAACTTGAGTGTATCTTGCGCCAAGTTATTCGTTGAAAAGGATTCAAAGAGTGGCTCTTGCACCTTTGATGATAATAGAAGTTTTGCCGGAGTAAGCCTGCGATAGGATGCTTTGGGGTTATTGATATTGAGAGTGCATGAATGTTGAGTATGATTTGGTTGATAACATGTTGAAAGATGGAAGATGAACTCTCTAACCAATGTTCTTTATCTCTGGTATTCGTTTTAATCTTTTTGCTTTAGTATAATTTAGTTATAGTCA
>JAJJMC010031210.1:21518418-21589145 GCA_023531435.1 Papaver californicum
TTCTTCTAATGTACCTACAAAAGCATAAAAACACGTAATAGACACAAGATCGAATACTAACTCACTAGAAATTAAGGTGCAATTTAGACACTAAAATGTGTCTATCAAATACCCCCAAACTTACTATTTTGCTAGTCCTCGAGCAAAATACTCTAAAAAATACAGTAAAAATCCTAACTCACTTTCGCAGGAATCGCGACTACATTTAGCATATGCAGTAAGCCGTTAAACCCCTAGGTGTCCCTAGTGGACGAGTTTTGTCTCGTGAGGGTTTACAAGAGGTATACCCACAAAACCTGGATCTAGATCTTAGCAACACGTGAACGATTAAGGATAGACACTAAACAAGCTAGTTAGTTGGCTACTTAGATATTCGGCTATAGGGACCATTACCCTTTATGGGTCCAATTACTGTACACGAGTGTTAACTCAAGCGTACTAAAATTCATATCTAATACAACAGAGTTCTACTCAGACAGTTATCTATCCACACATCACATGAAAATACTTAGAAGATGAATGTAGATTGTAGAAGGTCGCAAATGTTGACTGAGGCGAACGGTGTGTCCCATATCTGTCTGAAGGTCAGTACCGAGATGAAACCTAGTGTGTCGAGATACTCCCCATTTATTTTCAACGGTTACTACTAACTAAAATATTTACAAGTTCCCATGGATCCTGCGTTCCACGCTTGCTTAGGCGACGGAGACAGGGAGAACTTTAAAATACCAAATACTATATTTTTTTTCAATTTTTTCTAACTTTTTTCGATTTTTTTCTTCTTTTTTTTTTTTTTTCAAATTTTTTTTCTCTTTTTTTTTTTCTTTGACTCCTAATACATGTGTGTTCCCATGGATCCTGCGTTCCACGCTTGCTTAGGCGACGGAGACAGGAGGACCATACACATAACTCTACGACAATAACATATTATTCATACTGGGGCATGATCTCAACACACTAAATGTCATTCCAGCGCTAATTAACACGTCGATGCTAGGACCCACCAATACTCTCAGAGAAACACGAAATTGCAAATAATAAAACAGAACGTGATATGGTGGTGACAACTATCATGTTATTTCTAACACCTGAACTCTGTCTCCTTTATGAATAGACCATCTAGCTGGGCACACCAATCCTTATAGCAAAATGGCTAAGTTTCCATATACCTAGAGTGGTTAGTGTCACCCTAAATTGTTCACATGCTTCTAAATTCCAAATCTTATTAAACCTAAAAAGTCTCCCAATACCCCCAAACTTAAATTAAACAGTGTCCTCAATGTTTCTAAGTATAGAACAATACCAAAAGAGTAAAAGTAAGGGAGTCAGAAAGATAGTACCTGAATGCCTGAGCATGGGTTACCTCCCAAGAAGTGCTAAGTTTAAAGTCTCAGCCAGACTAGAAAAGAATTAGTCACCCCCTTAAATCATATAGCAATAATCGGAACAACTGTGGGTCATCTGAATCAAATAGTGTGCCCCACGGTAGAAGTAAACTGCAGCAAGCTAATAGGATAAACAATCTGAGTACACCTTGATCCCTATCTAGGTAAACCACATCGACCAGAGGATGGGTTTCTGGCAACTGAGTATCGGTAAATCTAGCTGGAGGATGATCTCGTAAAATTACAGCGGTGCCTATGTCAGGTCCCAAGCTAGGACCTTTCTAAGAGTTAATGGTACAGCACATGGAGAATGATAGTCACCCCCAAACTTAGAGTTTTCAGTGTCTCTAGATATACTAATAACAATTTCCCTCATTTCCGGATCATCAGATTCTCGAAAATAGTCAACTGCTTCTTCTAAATTACAATCCGGTGGTGCAAAGCCTAACAAAGTACGCACCTCATCAATAACCCTATCATTATCGCCATTAAATTTGTAGTTGGTTAAGCATTTTTCTAATGGATCTTCTAATGGGTTGGGCCTAAGCTCCATCTCACTAGACGGTTTGGACTCCTCTTCTGATGGGCCTAACTCACTACTTATCAGGGTATCTGGTGGGTCATGCTTAAAGTCCAACTCATGAAAATCTAATCCAAAGTGGGCTCGACATTTCTCTAATGGGTCTTCTATCAAAGTGTTTGGTAATGTCTTCTGAACTAGGGTCTCTATCATGTTAACAGTTTCTAAACTGGGGTCCTTCCTAGTAGGTGCTAACAAACTTGGATAAGGGGCTCTAGGCATAAAATCGGTGGCCCGAGGGGTTTCCTCAGGCTCATCAGAGACTTTATCAGTCTCTTCGTCTATTGGGTCAGGGTGAACTACAGTATGTCCACTATCAGGCCTAGTGTTATTATAAGGAGCAAAAGCCTGCTCTTCGAATGGGTTGGGCTCTAAACTACTAGCTTGATTCATTTCGACCAGTTCTAGCCTTCTAGATAAGGATTCTAATGGGTTGGGATTTCTATTGCTCTCCCACTGCTGGGTTTTCTCGGCAATGTCACTCAGAAATTGCATCGCCTCAGCAGGAGTCTTACTGTCGACTTCTCCGATCGACAAGGACTCAACCAAGGTTACAGTCGCATAATCCAAACCCTCATAGAGAATCTAAACTAGACTTAACTCATCTAAACCGTGGTCTGGGCATTGGGACACTAAGTCGTTGAACCTTTCTACATAAATATACAGAGACTCTCCCTCTTGTTGAGAAATCGTGAAAATTTTCTGCCTAATTGAGGATATTCTGTTCTTAGGGAAGAATTTCTGAATAAAAGATGAAGTAAGTTGGGCATAGGTCTCAATCGACTGAGGGGCCAAGCTATACCACCATGACTTGGCTCTATCTCTTAGTGAAAAGGGAAATAGTCTAAGTTTAATAGACTCGTCATTCAAGTCTCTAATCCTGATTGTGCTACATATTTCCTCGAACTCCCTAACATGAAATAGGGATTCTCGTTCTCTTTTCCTAAGAATAATGGAAGCATCTGGATGATTTTCGGTTTCAGTTCGTAGCTCGCTTCAGTAGCGGCTAACTTGATGCAAGATGGACGTAAGGTCCTGGTTGGATTCCACAAATCCTTCAGAGTTGTCATTGCTGACACAGTCTCGGGAGTGACTAGTTCACTCTCGGTTGGTTTCTCAAGGTTAAGATGAACTACAAGTCCTACCTTGAGGGTCTCTATCCCAAGTTCGCCTTAAGGGCGTTCTTGGCATGCAAAAATTAAATCCTAACAAGCAATTAATCAAACACAATCGTGCCCTGACTCAACCAAATCAAACCTACATCTAGCAAACAACAAGCATGATGGCTCCACTTAGATTGTCTCTAGACCAGCTTCTATTCTTTCAAAAAGCAACTGGTTACAATTTTAGCAAACCTCTTAGAACGATCTGAATTAGATTAAGTCGAAGAGAAACAGGAGAAGCTCAATGGAGATTTGATACCCCTGTCTCTTTGGCACTTTTCCCTGGGTTACAAGGCGGCTCTAATCAACTTAAAATAATCTTCCTGAACTTCGAGTTAGGCTAATAAAGTAACCCGTACAGTCCTTTTGAATGATTTTCCAATAAGCTCGATACCCTATAGGTCTCTTTCTAGTCAAGATTTTAGGCTTAGGTTCGCGTAGGTTTCGTTTTCCTAAGGCGGGCAAGAAGGAGACGGTGATGAAATCCGAAACCTTATCTTGTATGGCCAGGCCTTGCCCTTTACTATGCAAAAATTAAGTTCCGTATTCAGTCCTCAACATATATGCATACAAAGGCGTCCAGAAAACCCACTGACAGGAGATTCGTGGGTTGGTCGAAGCTTACCTCCCGTACTAGACGGGCGATGAACCGTTGAAGTCGACTCGGGCCACTAATATCCTTTTCAATAGTGTGCGAACCCGAGGGGCCGAGACAATATCGTAATTGTCGTCCGTCCCTGCACACAGTTTGATATTTAAAATTACCCTTCCGTAGGGTTTAAAAATAATAAAAAGTCCAAAAATGTCCAAAAAAATAAAAGAAAAATTACAGAAATAATTAAACCCTAATACAATTTTCTAAATTAATTAAAACTAATTAAAATAAACTAAAAAATCTAATTAAGAAAAATAAAATAAAATCTCCGATCTTCTTTTTCGTTCTTTAAGCTTTTCCCTTTTTAATTCCAAGTCTTTAGCTTTAATTCCAAAACTTGGGCGTAATCTCTTTTCGATCCAAAATCGAACCTGTAGTAAAAAGGAAAAATACCAAAAGAAACGTAAAATAGAACAAAGTAAAATAATAAAACTAAAAATAAAAACCTAAAAAATAAATCTAAAACCCTAAACCTAAAAACAAGTCCGCGTCGGCGGCGCCAAAAATTGATGTAATTTTAGAAGTGGTAAATAAAGGTTCGATTCTCGAACTTGTAAAGGTAATGATTTTAGAAAATAATGATTTTAATTAACTCTAGAAAATTCCAGGAGTATGAAAAAGACTAAATAACCTAAAGATGATTTTTGAATAATTTTAAAAGGACCAGGAATCAGGAATCAGGTAATTCTAACAACCTATGTGATTAATCAGATAATTCTTTTTAAATTAATTGAAGCACAAGTAATTGCCAAAATTGGTTTTGTTATGCTAACAAACAGAGGTAAATCACAAGCATGGACTATCAAAATTAATTAACCAAGCATAATCCATCAAGCAAAAGCACAACTGTTGAAAGAAAACCGTTTTCACTATTTAAAACTATGCAATTCTAATAACAAAAGAATTATAAATAATTATTAGAAAATAATTAAATCACATAAAATTGAGAAAATTACCTTATCCATCATCCCAGTAAATAGACTTAGCTCATGGTGAAGAAAACTTGCTCAAAAGTTTTTTTTTATTGCTCAAAATATCAATTACAAAGGTGAATAACGCTGTAACAGATGATTTGATACGCGTATATGCGTTACAGGAGAAGGTTCAGCTGTTACAGGAGAGTTTAAGCAACAAAGGGTTTGAAGCAATAGGCGACAGGAAAATTCAAATCAGCAACAGTTGTAAGTGTTGCTGAGTCTTCTTCTCCGGCAGTGATGGATGAAGAACAGCCGGCCGGTGCAGCAGCAGCTAGTCGGCGGTGACGGAATACTTGCCGGAATTCTCTGTTTTCTTCTCTAGGCTTTCGTCCTCGATTTTCTTGGCTTCTCTTGGTTTATATAGGTAGTAAAACCCTAGAGAGAGTTCTAAACCTAATAGAACTCTCTAAAACAACCCACAATTCTCAATCCGAATCGAAACATAATTCCGGCCAAATTCATGATTTCCGAGCTGATTTTACGGAATCTTTTGATGTTTATGACTTGCGTGAGATAACTATGAGTGTTTAGAACAATCTGGAAGCAACAAAAACTTGTTTCTCACGCGAATTGAAGTGCACAGTTGAATCAGGAGAATCCCGATGAGTTGGATCGGCCGATCCTGGGTTAACTCGCCTGGTTCGCTGGGTTGACTCACCTGGTTGACCCGCTGGGTTGACCCGATCCAGCTCAGGCCGATCCAAGGGTGCCCCAATCCAAAGTGTGGGTGCCTTGATCCATTTTCCCGGGTGTCTTGAACACTTTTTGAGCCAATTTTTCCACAAATCTTTATTCTTCTAATGTACCTACAAAAGCATAAAAACACGTAATAGACACAAAATCGAATACTAACTCACTAGAAATTAAGGTGCAATTTAGACACTAAAATGTGTCTATCAATAAGTAATCAAAAGTAATTAACAATCACCTGCCTCTCTGTGGGAACGAACTTGTTCTTATTACTGTACTCTAATCTATATTGGTGAAGTAAGAACTTGAAGTAATTTTGCTTGGCTGACAACCGACCAATGACCAAGTGAGGAAACTGTTTCTGAGAGAGTGTTTACACCACCTACACCATTTCCCCAAAGAATTTCCAAGAAAAAGCTTGGCATTTATGCTCAAATCCTAGACATCTTTAAGCAGGTTAATATCAACCTTCCCTTGTTAGATGCAATTAAACATATGCCAATCTATGCCAAGTTCCTAAAAGATATATGTACGGTAAAACGATACATGAGTGTGCAAAAAAAAGCATTCATGACCCAAAAAATTAGTTCCATACTTTCACAACAGTACCCAGTAAAATTCAAAGATCCTGGTTGTCCCACTGTTACTTTTACTATATGCAATCAACGGATAGAAAATACATTATTAGATCTTGGGGATACTGTGAATCTTTTTCCATTCTCGGTATATGAACAACTTGGACTAGGTGAAATGAAACCAACTAGGATTACACTTCAGCTAGCCGATAGGTCAATCAAGATTCCACGTGGAATTATTGAAGACATTTTGGTTCAGGTAGAAAGCTTTATATATCCAGTTGACTTTGTGATTCTAGAAACTCAACTTATCTCAGAGCAAGAAATACACATTCCGATCATCCTAGGTCGACCGTTCTTAGCAACTGCTAATGCTATAATCAATTGTCAAAGTGGTCAAGTGGAATTTTCTTTTGGGAAACAGAAAATCTCGGTAAATGTTTTTAAATCCTTCCAAGCCCCTTCATACCATGACCACTATCAGCCTGTTTGCATGATTGATTCTCTAGTTGTGAACACTTTTAGAACCAATAGTGTTAATAATGCGTTAGAGGCTTGTTTATCCTATTTTGGAGCCTACTACGATGATGATAGTCATTTTAAAGAAGTTAATGCGTTGCTAGATTCTCCACCACTCATTGTTTATACCTGCATACGGGTTTCACTATCTAGGCCTTCATACAAGATTTGGGCCATATGGGCTTTTTCAAAACCATGATGCGGACACTAGTATAACAACTCATTAAACCTTTCTACATAATCGTATAGGTTTTCACCTAGTTTTTGCATAAAGGTTTAAATAGACTGACGAACAGCAGCAGTCTTATGGTGTGGGTAGAATTTCTTAATAAAGACCTCCACAAGACCATCCCAAGTGGTGATTGTTTTAGCGGGAATAAATGATATCACTATTTGGCCTTTTCATGAAGGAAAAAAAAAATGCAGCCTAAGCACATCTATCGAGACATTTGGATAACTCATGCTCCCACAAACTATTTCAAAGTCCCTAATATGAGTGTAGGGATTTTCATTGTCTAACCCCCTAAATGTACGAAACATGTTAATTGTTCCAGGTTTGATATCAAATTTTCCATTAGAAACAGGTAAAACTACCTTAGACTCACGTACTACTCTAGAAGGGTTCATACAGTCTCTTAGGGTTTTGTTTACATGGTTTTTATTATTATTATCACCCATTGCAGAAAATAAAGATGTATCACCAACAAACGTGCTAGGGGTCGGACTCAAACAATACATATCGTTTTGATATGTTTGTAAATAGTGGTAAATAATGGTTCGTTCAAGACTTGTGAAGATTTTTTTTTAATCTAATTTCTAAGACTAAAAATAGCAAAACTCAAATAAAATTGATAACAAAGTTGAGAGAAAACTGAGGCTAGGATTCCACTATTTTCCAATTTTTAAAGTGATTAAATTCAATAATTATAATTATGCAATTCTACATTTAATTTGATTCTAAAATATAGCAACAAGTAGATTTTCAAAAGAACAATTGTATAACAAAAGCATGGAACATCTAAAACCTAGGCCAAAGCATGTACCATCTAACGAAATCACAATTGCTTAACAAAAATCATGAAATCAATTTTTAACCAAGGCAGTTAATCATAAATGAATTGCATAAATTAATTAAATAAATATTACCATATAATCTTTGGAAAATTAGCTTCCTCTGTCGCCTCAGAGATGGGGTTTATCTCGTCATTGTATTGTAAAAACCCTCAAAAATATATTTCATAGCTCAAAAGGTGCTTACAATGGTGAAATAATAGTAACACAGGAGATTTGATACGCTTATAAGCGTTACAGAGAAGTGTTCTCTGTGTTACAGAAGAAAGAAAAGAAAACAGGATAAAAGAACGGACTTCTGGTGCTGTTGAAATAAGACTGCTTCAGCAACACTATCAACGACACTTCTTTGACGCCTTATGTTCTTCTTCTTCTCTTTCACAGTAGCAGCAGCAGAAATTTCTGTTTTGATTTTTAATCCTTCTCTGCGTATCCTAAGCTCTCCCCCATACTCTCTGATCCCCACATGACTCGAACACATCCTATTTATGCATCTCAGGTCACCAAATCTTCAAGAAATCATCATTAACAACAAATATTCTCGGGTATTATTTTCTCATAAACCCGCATGATCTGATTTGATATTTTGCTTCGATTTTGAGTATCTTTTGATTATGTGCAGCTCACTCTCAATTAAGCTAACATATTCTCTGTTTTAAATCCAAAAATCACGTAAGATATCTCAAATTCAGATTCACAGAAGAGAAGACATAGTTTCCCGCCTATTTCAAAATTTGAATTACGTGAAGTGGGTGCCCTCATCCAATGTACGTGTGCCTTTAGTAATTCTTCATGGGTGCCTTTAACACTTTTTCGAGCCAATTTTACCAACAATGTTTATTTTCCAAAAATACCTATAAATACATAAAAACACAATATTATTACAAAATGAGTTCTAACACTATAAAAGTTTAGAGCAAATTAGACGCATAAATGTTTCTATCAGTTTTTTTCAAGTCTATTTCCTACACGTATCGAACGAGGCATACACAAGCAAAAGATACTAGCGTCAAGCAAGAATTTATGCACGTGTAAATGCAGGGTTCACTAATTTAGATAAGTTTGGTTTACCTTAGCGGAATATACCTGCAGTCAAAGACTGGTCAGCTGTACAAGACTAAGGCTTGTGGAATTTCAGTCGGTAACTCCCATCAGACCCAAGGCACGGGTTCAGCTTACTTTTCCAGGGGGTTTTCCTAAAAATCGATGATCTGACGATGCAAAATGGTGTGTGCAAACGTGTATTATATATATATAATAAAATGAAAAATTAAATATACACAAACACATTAAAAAGGAAATCAAAATCTAAAAATTAAAATTAAAATTAAAATTGTTTCTAATCTAATAAATTAATGAAAATCTAAAAATAAAAATTAATAAAATAAAAATTGGGATATACTAACCTTTATGGTAGGTAATTTTTCACAAAAATTTGTAAAATATTACATGCACAACAAAGACAAGAAAATACCCTAATGAAATATAAAGAGAATAAATAAATAAAAAATAAAGCTAGCTAATATAATTGACACAAAATTGAAAATAACCAAAGATATTATTTCTCAATCCACGGGAGTGGCTCCAAAAATTGATAGGCCTAAAAGCCTATAGCCGCAATCGCACGACAACTACAAAGTAGAAGCAGCAAGCACGAGTTTATCCACGAAAATTGATTATAATATATCTAGTTAATATCCCAATTATATGCTAAAATAAAAAATTGTTGAAAGATTTTTTTTTAATCAAACAGAAAGACAATTAAACAAAAGTATTTATTATCAAATATGAGAGAAGGCTAGGGTTTCGGATTCTACTATTTCTGATGTTTGTAAAATTATTTAAACATTACTTCACCTATTACTCTCAAATACTCAAAACAATTTTTGAACCTAATTTCATGTTTTGTAGGATTTATCGTTTTAAAATTTAATATTACAACTTTCGTTGTTGCACAAAAATATAACCTCCTTCGCTTATAAAAGATCAACAGTTTGAAAACCGTCCAGAACAATTAAAATAAAGCATTTTAGAAGAGAAATTATTAGTCATGAATAGCACAAATAGTAAAGTAAATATTGTCTACAAAATAAAATTATTAATTATACACATTAAATATAGTTTTCTCCTACACCCTAGAAAGAATTTATCTACTCATGGAGAAAAAGAATAGAAGAAAAACAATTTTATTCATTAATTTAATAAGAGTTTGCTAGAAAAAACTGACCGCATTTGTCGCAAAAAAGGATATAATTATTTGTTGAATAAACGACAGACTTATAGAGAAGCAAATAAAACACAGTTCTTGTAAGCATTACACCATTAAACTATCATTGGAACTGTTGAAGGAAACGTCACTGAAGGAGTTGAATTGGCGACGGTTTCAGTGACAGTTCTCAGCTAACTTTTGTTCTTCTTCTTCTTTCTCGAGCAAGTTGTGCAGAATTTTTTTTCTGGATTTTTTTTCCTCTTTCTGACAGAAGTCTCTTCAAAATCTTCAATCGACTCCTTATTTATAGTACATCAAGCTCTAAGCCAAATAACTCCTCAAATTTGCGAGAACCTTATCAATCAATGGATTCTCACGGGATGATTTTCTTTTCATGCCAACTTGATTTTCTTTCTCACTTCAAACTCTCAGTGATATTATTACCATCTAACAGCTTGAGAAAAGATGTTATTTCCTTATTATAGACTCGAGAACAAATCCTTGACTTATTCAGATTTGATATTATCTTTTTTTACAAACCGAGAATAATTCTCGACAAATACCATCTTTAAGAGTTTCTGTTTTGATTAAATTCTTCCAAACAGTTGATATGGGTGTCCATAAAAAAAAATCGCCTACCGATCCCCCTAAATCTGAAGCACAGTCGGCTGTTATTCATAATCATATCCGTCGATTCTGGTTCATAATTTTTAGAAGAGGTAGAATAGACGGTTGTGGTGTCATCGTAACCACCAATTCTGGATAATACGTAGGCCAGAAAATAGATCAAATTTTGCAAAAGTTCACTTTTTGGGGATTATAAACTATAGATACATGTTTCGAGATGCTTAACACGTATGCCTGACTATTGAAAGCATTAAGGTCTTCATTTTTCCGGTTTGATTCTACATTTGTTTGATTAAATCCTCAATTATTCTTTGGTTTACACGTTCTTGTTCATCCAATAAAAATCCCAAATCGGTAGGATCGAGAGTACGATAATCTAATTGGCGATATGTAGATGCACCCACTTCTTCTTCACCACTAGAATATACGTCGACGCAATCAAATTTCATGTTTGCTACCAAAGTCACAAAACCCTAGTTTCCTCGACTTCTTCTCCTTCTTGTACAAACTTTCAAAAAAAAAACTCTGCTCTAATTTTTACCATATAACACTAACTATGATTCAATTTGAATCACCAACTAATCTAATCACCATATGAATTAATTGACAGTAAATAATTATGGAAAAATTAGTCATTAACAAAATCAGGTGGGTAAGAGGTTTTTGCTTTTACTTCAAAATGTCATTTTTTAACTTTTAGTGGTAGATCTGAAGTAAAACGGATATGCCTAAAATTAGCCAGGTTCTCTAATAAGATTGTGTCAACCCTAATATTTTGACACAAATATCAAAAGCGGCCTATATCCAACGACCCATTCCCGCCAACCTACTTCCAAAACCCTAAAAGAATGTTCCCGAACGTTCCAAATTACTTTGGAGACAAATCTGCACACCTATATATATACAAGAAAATCTAAATCCTAAAGGATACATTATCTAACCCTAAAAACTCCTGTAAAAAATAATTACAGACTTAGGTATTGGAACCTCTTCTTTGTATGTTGCAAGTTCTTCCCATCTTAATTATCAGGAGGGGGAATCAATCACCAATATTATCAGATTTGTCCGCAGTGAAGATGGATACGTTGTTGCTTACTTCATTTTGGGATGGTCATGTCAATTAATCGGCAAAAGTTTAATTAATAATGCTGAAGCCCAATGTACGTCTTTCATTGTTGTGCTGTTTGTAAGTTCCGGGTTTAGACTTCGAGTATTTTTATTTATTTTTGAGACCAGAGAGTTTGGCTCTTTGCGACTCTCTTTGTTACGCCTAGGCGATTCCCATCTTGTTTTGCTTAACTTTTTTATATTTGAACCCTTATCCTCGATAAAAATAAAAATAAAAAATATAACGGATCACAACAAGTCGGCAGTACCTACCCACCTGAAACAAGAGGCACCGAAAAGAGAAAAGGGCCAACAATATAAAGTTAATGAAGGGATTAGATAACTTTATTTAACTGCAAAATGTCTATGAATACAAGGTTTTTTCGCAGACCAATTATAATGGGCGTACCTCTTTTCTTTTAACTTTTGGGTCTTTTTTGTGTTGCATTCTGCATTTATTGTAAAAACAAGTCATAACTTGAAGTTATGCAATTATATCAAAAGGTGAATCTAAAGGCTTGGGCTAATGAAGTTCGACGAGGATGATGACTCTTGCTGTTTTAGGCTGTCTGCGACATGAGCAACAACTCCTGCACCAGCATTATATATCCATTCGCTCTTCACCTGTTTGTGGAAAGCAGTAGTTAAACTCACTTGGTCTTTAGTAGCAAAGTCAAGGTGAATGACCAATTGGACAAAAAAATGGAGTAGTTGCCATACATGAATGTTGTTGTGGGCTAAGAAGGGCCAAAGTGCAGAGTGAAAGCTGACATCAACTTTCCTCCATCCTAACCTCTGTAAACCACGTATCATTTCATCTAATGACAATTCAAAACAGTTAATAATGGCATGCAATGACATGCAATAGATTAAAATGGAGAACTATCAGTCTTTCAACTACATTATACCTTCCATGATATCATGATACTCTACTGCTTTCTGTGCACTGGATGTATTTAGCACTGCCTCCTTTGCTTTAGCTGCTTCTGGCGGAAAATTAGGACCTTCAGATGATACTGGAGGACAGTAATCCACATCTACAACATGCTTGTAACCATCCAGAGATCGTTTGGGGGGCTGCTTTCAGGTTAAAATAAGAAATCACGAGAGAGGGAATTTATCCAGTCGTTCTTTTAAGGTATCATTTCAATTCAAATAACGTAACGAAAGATATCAGATACCTTAACAAGTTCTGTTTCCCTTCTAATGGAGGATGTGCGCCAACCAACCATATCTGAATATTGATAAAGAATTAAGCGGGTACACATGAGAAATATAAAGCAAGAACAACATCCAAGTGCAATATCACAATGATCTATTAATGTAATAACCAATAACCACAAATTATGTATATAAAAGAGGGATACGGTCATATGTGACGTTGGCATAGACAATTCGACATCTAAAAGCACCAAGGGAAGATCTGCGAGATAAAGTAAAACAATTAAGTACGTGAGAACCCTCAAAACAATATTGCCGTAGTTGATCTTGTATAATAAATGTCTCACTATGACTTACATAAATTGCCCATCTTTGCAATCAGATGCCATTCTTAAAAGAAGTGGTGGTCTGCTGGGTTTATCATCTAAAAGGAATAATTGCCGACCAGTTCGACCAGCCAAAATGGGAGCTATAGGTGCAGCAAGTTTTTCGAGAAATGAGACTCCCAGAAGAAAGGGAAGCTATATGCAGATAAAGCATAAGTATCAGTAGCCAAGAACTTGTGTGACAATGAAGTACAACAAACCAACAAAAACAGTATTTTTTTGAATGCCAATTCATCGATCATCAAAAACTAACTTCCAAACTTTCTTTGGTGACACCTACTACTAGACATGGATTAACCTCAAATTAGATTGTTGAAGTGTATAAGATAAATCCCCGGCAATTCTGTATAAAATGAAATTCAATGAGATAGTTGGGGAATAAATCGAAGAGCAAAAAAGTTATCAACCGATATACAGAATTCCAAACAGCGTGAAGACGTCGGAAGGAAAGTTGAGAGACACGAGGAATTCAGAGAATATCCATAAACACAATAATGCCTTCGGAGATGATAAAACAGGGTTCGGTGAGTAGGTCCCACATTATCTTGAATGACGTGTAGGGAGTGGTCAAGATGACGACGCATGCTCTTATACGACGGATTCTTAATGGAGTGCATGCAGTAGAGATCATATTTGATTGTAAAAATGAAAGCGTTGTGTTTATACCCGCAATCATAACGAACCTGCTTTCTCCCTCTCACTCCTAGATGTGGGGTTGCCAAGGTAATGAAGTTGATTGGCTCCAATCCAGCAATTGTACAACGGCATAAAGATGTCGCATTTGCTAAATTACCACCTCTGGGAAACCTGGTTATTTCATCAGACACGCCATTACCATTTGTGTACGAAGAATACAAAACTGCAATCGCATATCGTGCAAACAAGCCACCAAGAGAATGGGCCAAGAAAGAGATTTTTTTCAAGCTCTCTGTCTTCTGGACAACTTGCTTCACCTGGAACGAAGCAAATCATGCAATGAAAAAATCAGAATGTCAGACTTATATATCAAACTCAAGGTGTTACCTAACTAAAGACAAAACCTCTCAAGAGTACTTGATACCAGCATTACTTAAAACACTTACTTCATCAGCTAATCGTTTCCCAGCTCCATCAATCCCATTGAAAGTTTTGGTGAATGTATTGGATGAACTTGCTGTACCAAGTGGCATAATTTCACGTCTTTGCATTAGATACATACAAACTTAAGCTTTATTTTTATCAAAAAAAAAAACTTAAGCTTTATTAGTGAGGTTTTCTAGCACATTCTACTAAGTTTCATATTCATATAATACATTGCCAAAAATATATGCACTGAAAAGATGAGAATAGAGATTTGTTGGGGGGAAAGAAAGAACATTAAACATAGAAGATTTCTTTCATAACTTTACTGCACAATTTCACGTTGCCATACCGTAAATCAAGAAGCTTCTTCCCAGTCTCTTTTTCAACTCTGCTTCAACATACTTCCAGTCACTAGGGCTGTATGGCTTGCAGATCAGTAAATTTCAACCACAGAAAAATAAGAAAATGAACTGATACAAGTAACGAGGATGGTCATCAACAGGTAGGTATAGTGTGACATCTATATGTGATGGTGATTAGTGAGTACTAATTCATAATTGCAAGAAAAGCTACGTATCCAAATTTTTGTTTGACAACCACAAATATAGAACAAATCAATCAAGTTGAAAAGGGAAGTCTCATTGCAGATCGACAAACATAGCCCATGCATGAAATTTTGAAATAACAACACCAAGTAACACGATAGACATAGAGACAGGGCATATACCAAATGATTACAAACCTAAACATATTTTTCTTTTTGATTAGAGAATTAACCATTCTACTTCTACTCTTCTAGATGTTGTCGAGTACCCAAATTAAGAGAAAGGAGCTTATCAAACCAGAAAGTGAATATTCCAGAAAAAAGAAAAAAGAAAACAGTTTAGTGTGAACTTAAACAGGACCATAGAATTTGGAGGTTAATTATCAACTTCTACCTCGCCAAGATGCCATGGACAAGGACAAGAAGATGATCCGGTCCATCATTGAGTTTATTAATGCCCTTGGCTGATGCAACATTTCCTTGAGCACTCATTGCTTGAAAGCTGGAACTCAAATTTTTGGAAGAAGTGTTTAAGCCTGCAATAGAAAAATTGTAACTTTTAGACAATAAAATTGATGGCATGGATTCCAGTTATATCATCCAAATTTGTTAAAAGGAGTGCAAACTGGAAATTTAAGTGTTTAACCAAATACCACCGGTACTGCTCCTATAACGCAATAACAAGCTACAATCTGGTACTCTTATTCCAGTTTATAGCAACTAGGATAAGATTATATACTATTCGTTAGTCAGTTTTCGTGATAACCATGTTGTACTGATTTGGAAAAAGGATAAATTTCACCAAAGCCCAATAGATATCAAGGAATAAATTCACATTACAATTATCCTAATAATATCAATTACCATCCCCTATAAATCCTGTTCCTCGACCAAAAATAATAACAAGGGTTCTGCAAAATTGAACACTACGTGTATAATCAAATGCACCCATAATAACAACAACAAAATTTCAAAAGCCATAGGTTTCCACATAACCATAAATTTTAATGATGTTCAACAGATCAGACACGAATTGATTCATCTATACATGGTTATAACATCATTAAATGTTAAATGAGATAAGAAAAAAAAAGACAAAGACAAAGAGATTACCAGAGAAGTTAGAATTGGAGCCTTGATTAGAAGAAGATGAAGAATTAGAGTATGAGGAAGAAGAACAAGAACAAGAAGACGAGGTAGAGGCTGAGGTTGAAGAAGTAGTCCCATATCTGAGATGAAATTTGGGTGAATTTTTATAATAACAAGAACTATAAGGAGTATGATGATGAATTAAAGAAGGTGAAGCCATAAATAGAAAAAACCCTAAAAATAGTTATTTACAAAAAAAAAAAATGATAATTATGATGATCAGAATGGACCATGAAATCTTATCATATGACTTTCATTCAATGCCCATCCCCTGTTGTCTTGTTACCATTCGTTGCTCTGAATATTCACTACTGTTATTGCGTCATAAGAGTTTCTTTTCTTATGGTTAGAAGGGTGATTTAGGGGCTCCTTGATTTGTAGTAGGGCTCCAATGTGAGGTAGGGTGACCCAAAAATGTGTTAAGGGGTGTCTTAGGGGCTCTAATCTCATATGTTAAATGTACATATTACTCTTCTATCAATTAAAAAGTTTAATTTATCCTTCAATCAATTAAAACTTAAACCTAAACAAAACCTTTCCAAACTCTCATATCTTAACTTCTCCATCAGTTTCCCAACCGTAAACCCAATTTCTCCATCGAAATTCATCGTCGATTCGAAAAATTCTTCGTCGATTAAACTCCAAAAATCGTGATGAAGAATCATACTAAAGGTGTAAAAGGTAGTAGTGATGCCAACCAAAATCAAACTTTTCAACCTAATCAAGAGATTGAAGAACGAATCGGTGGTGACAATCAAAATCAAACTCCGAAACAAACAATGGTGTATCTAAGGTATCGAACAAAACTCATGTTATTTTTAGAACCCAAAAGTGATTGATTGGCATGTTTGATTGATGTTTTTGTTAAAAAAAATTAGTTACAGAAGAATTTACGGTTGGGTTCGATTGGAAAACCCAACCGTAACTGGTTTGTTCTTCATTTTACGGTTGAGTTTTCTTCAAAACCCAACCGTAAAACAATGGGTAGGAGATGAAGAGAAAATTTTACGGTTGGGTTCGATTTTGAACCCAACCGTAAAAAAAATGCGTAATTTTTTTTTTGAATTTTACGATTAGGTTTGTTTCATTTTTCCAACCGTAAATATTTCTGTGTATGTAAAAAAAAAATTGTAGGTTATTTACGGTTGGGTTCGATTGGAAAACCCAACCGTAAATGCTTCTGCTTAGTTAAAAATTTTGGTGAGGATTATTTACGGTTAAGTTGGAATTTCAATTCCCAACCGTAAATTCTCCTGTGTAGGTGATGTTTATTATTTACGGTTGGGTTCTATACATGAAACTCAACCGTAAAAAGTTCTGAATTTTCAAATTGAAGTTGTTTGAGTTGAATTGCTTGGAAATTATCTAACATGTATTGCTTGTATGTTGTAGGAAACATAAGAAGAACAGGGGTAATAATTTAGCACCTATTTCTCACACTCCAACCCCTCGCCACGGAGTTCATTTAGGGGTAGCTAATAGAGGCTTGAGAAAGAGCCATAAGACGACTTTTGAGGTAGGGGGTGGTAGTTCTCCTCAACTTGCAGAAGAGGAATATAATGTTTTCCAAGACTTGGAAGATCTACCTGTGTTCAGTGGAGGTGTTATTGTGATTAGAGAACCACCACAAGAGCAACAATGTGAGGAAGAAGAAACGGACAGAGAACAATTTGTCCCTTAAGGCAAAGGTAAAGAAATTGTTGTTGGTTCTACTGAACCAAGACTGAAGGAAAAAAAGCCAAAGAAGCAGCCAGAACCGAAAGGGAAGCATATTCCCAAAGGCAATGAAGTGTTGTGGCCTAAGAAGAGGAATGGGAGACCTTGGGGTGAGGCCCCAGACAGGTCTGCTATATTATTTGGTTATCCCCATTCATGGGCTGCCAAAGTTGCTAAGACGAGGGTATTAATCTAAAAACTTCTCTTGTTTTGTTAAATTTCCGTTTGTTTAACTTCAAGTTAAAAAAAATTGTTTTTATTCTTTGTATGATCATACACAGGCGATCAAGAAATTGGTTCGTCAAAGGGCTCAACATTGGCCCTTAGATGAAGAATGTATGGTCGTCCAAGTTCTTGTAAATGGTACCGGGTTAGCTCCCGGAATTACCAATTCGATGTTGGAGTATGACAATGTCACTTGCACAGCATTCAGGGAACGTTATTGGCCTGAAACCGATACGTTTCATCTCCCATTCGGCGAGATGACAATAACGCCGGATGATGTCCAGTCAATTCTTGGCTTAACAGTTGAAGGTAAATTTGTGTATGAAGATTTTGATAACAACATGTCATGGAGTGATCTATGTGTCCTTGTCAAAGATACACTTGGATGGGAGAAGAGAGAAGTAGAATCAGAGTTTAAATTGGCTTGTGGAGATAAACCGGGGGCAGCAACGAAGAAAGGTCTAGGTATGACCAAGAAGATTTTGTTGCGTAGTCTCAGGGAGAAGTTTGGAGGAACCCGGCAGTTGGAAAAGGATGGGGTCGTCATAGATGAAACCAGAGTTATGCGAACAGCCAGAGCGTATTTCCTATATATGCTCGGCACCATCTTCTTTGCTGACAACTCAGGAAACAGGGTCAACGCTCATTTTCTACAGTGGTTGACGGATGATCTCCAGAAGACGCATGAGTACTCATGGGGAACTGCCAGCCTGGCTTACCTACTTGCCAACCTTAGAAAAGCTTCGAGAGTTAGGGAAACTGAGATTGCCGGGAATACTGGTCTTCTTCAGGTAATTTATTGTTGGAATTTCAATGTTTAAATTCAGATTTTTTTTTGCGCATTATCTTATATTACTATTTATTATCTTCATAGGCATGGGTCTATGATCACTTTCCGAGCCTGGCTCCTAAAACGAAGTCGAGCGGTGATGGTACTGGACCTACAGGAAAGAAATTCATCTTCACCGGTACTCATGCAATGCATAAAGAAGTGCAGATAGCAAAGATGAGAAGTGAAATTGATGTTTTCACCGTTGAAGATGTTGTTTTTGATCCTTATGTGAAGATTAACATAGATGATGATGGAGATGTTGAAGATTTACGTCAATTCTCGGACGTGGCAGGCTACAACGGGCCTTTGTACCATCCGTTTGGGTTCGTGATGTGCAACCCCCATCGAACTCTCCGCAAATGTGGCTATGTCCAAACCAAGGTAATACACGAAGCCTTTAAATTGTGTGTGAATGGCTCGATGATCGAAGGCCCAAGCATCCTGCTCAACTACAACCCAACTCCTTCGGTCGCGGTTTGGAACAACCGCTATCAACCGGATACCAAATCCAAATGCAGGAGGTAATTTCATCTCCGGGCACAAAAGAGGCTGCAGAAAGATTACTTGGATCGGTATCGTCATTTTGGTCATCCAAATGTCATTAACATTGATCCAGAAACTATGAAAATACTTCAAAGGGGTGAAGGAAACAACACAGAAGATGGTTTTTGGAATAAAGCATATTTCAATTTGGTACGTAAATTACTTTTGTTATTAATGTTTTTAAGATTTATTACTAAAGACTCAACCAACTTTTATTTTCATATGTGAATAGAAAAATAAGGTCAAAAAGAAAGCACTTGCATTGGCAGAGTCTATCACTCCATGCCTAAGTAGAGTTGATGTGACGACGTCTGACCAATTGAAGAACCTGCAAGCCAAAATTGGAAGCTTCATGAAGATGACGAAGATGAGATGGCAAGAAATTTAAAGAGGAGTAGAGCCGGTACAAGAGATGTGACTACTAGCCGAAGAGAGCCGCAACCTAGTGACGAAGAGACACATGATGAAGTCGAGGATGTGCAACGTGGTGCTCGTACTCGTGGCGGTCGTGTTGGTGCTCGTACTCGTGGCGGTGGTGCTGCTCCTCGTACTCGTTGTCTTAAGAGCAAAAAAAGAGCTCGTCAAACACATCGACAATCCCCTCCTCCTTCTCCCTAACTCTATGTTTATTATAAAAATTGCGTCAAACTGAGGGTTTTTTTTTTTATCAAAACCTTTCAGCCAAAACCCAACCGTAAATTCTCCTGGATCATTCAAAATTGGATTCTAGTACTTGTGTTGTTTTCGGTTTTTCTTTGTTCGAATGACCCAATTTACCTTCAATCTAGTTAAAATGATTGAATAAGTTTAAAATTTTGATTTTTAAACCCCAATTTTACCTTAAACTCAATGCTCCAAAAGATGTTTTACGGTTGGGTTGGGAAGCCTAAACCCAACCGTAAATTTTGGGTGAAATTGTAAACTAAAATTAGTTTTTACAGTTGGGT
Organism: Papaver californicum; assembly: GCA_023531435.1. Taxonomy (NCBI): domain Eukaryota; kingdom Viridiplantae; phylum Streptophyta; class Magnoliopsida; order Ranunculales; family Papaveraceae; genus Papaver; species Papaver californicum. Next base: position 21,538,542 of record JAJJMC010031210.1, read on the forward strand.
TTTTTGGAAAATACCAACCGTAAATCATATCGGATAAGAATTTTTTTTTTAGATTTTTTACGGTTGGGTCCGATGCTAAAACCCAACCGTAAAACTGCTACGATTTGGTGTTCATCCATTGTTCTTTTGTTTATGGTTGGGTTCGACATGAAAACCCAACCGTAAAATTCTCTGAATCAAAAAAGAATCATCTTTTTGTCCGTAATTTTATCCAATTAGAGCCATTAAAAGACCAAGAGTTTAAGTTAGATGTATCCTAGTTATGCTCTGGTTGATTGAATCAAAATCTAGGGTTTTAAAAAAAAAACTACAAAATTATCTTACATTTCTTCTAATTTTTCTTCCCACCAAACCAAAAAGAAATTTTTTTGAATTGATTTAATTAAGTTTAAGATTATTTTCGATTAATCATGATTAGCTTAATTTATTACCTAATTAATTTTACTAACTAATCAGAGTATTTTAACCATTATGAAATATGATGGATAAGGGGTTTTTGAATTTTACTTCAAATGTCTCTATTTCATCTTATATGAGGAGCCCCTTTACAAATATAGGAGCCCCTTTACAAATATAGGAGCCCCTAAATCACCCTTCTATAGTTATGGACTTCACGTTTCTGTAACTGTAAGTCACAACTACTGACTCGTTTCTTTTCTTCTTGGAAAGTAAATCTTCTAAAGACAGACTTGGCTTACTCTGATTCAACCTTGAGATTTGTGTTAGTAGTACTGATGGTAGATGGTGGACACCGCGGACGGGGGACGTCGTGGGGATCACAGGTTTCCCTTTCAGATAAAACCCAAATTATGGGTTATCATTCCTGATTATTGTGTGACCAGATTGGGCAATTACCCACGGACCACAAAAAAGAGTCGCGCGGGTCACTGACGTTGTGCCATACCCACTCACATATTGACATACTAAGCTGTCAGCCGTAGCCACCTTGTTTCCAATCTTTTAATAAAAAGGAAGAAATTTCATTAAAACCTCAACAACATTACATAATTAGTTTCTCTTTGACGAGAGACCTTAGCCAACAAGGACGAGCCTGGTTTTTAAAATAGGGAGTGGATAAAATTTTTTAATTGTATTAGTGTTTTTAATGGATTTCTTATATATAATACTATTGCTATAAAATTTTGTTCATTGGAGCCCATGATTATGACCTCGAATCCATTAGTATGGAACATTTTATTTTTAAGTGAAATCTCCTAATATATAAATGAAAAAGTGTTTTCAATGGGGGAGGTGAAATAGGCTTGGGATGTCATTTTGCACCAAAACAAAGTCAAAATTTATAATATTGGTCTTGGAAACCAGTTCGGTACGGTGTGCAGTTGCATATCCATGCTCTAAACCCAAAAAGTAGATCCCGCTCTAATAGCTCCGAATAAATTAAATACATGCATTAAGATACGGAGGCTTCTTATTCCACAACAACGAAAGCGCTTTTTCACTCTTTTATATACTAGGGGATTTCACTTGGAAAAGAAAATGTTCCATACTAATGGATTCGGGGCATCCTTTCATCATAAAAATTGGGCTTCTAAAATGGTTAACCGGAGTTACTACAAGAGCGAGACTTTAGTTTCTATTCCACTTCGTTAGCAGATCACTTGAGACTTATAGCCGAGCTAAGGTCCACCGTAGGGTGTGGCTCCCTTTAGTATAGAGGATACTTGCTTTCCTAGGGCGTACATGGGCCGTGGCTCCGCCCCTGTTATCCAGCTTGGGAAATCATTTTCCCATAAAACATAGTTAGTATCTCTTGGCACATGTTTACAAATTCATTTATTAAAACCTTTTAGAAGTTCTAGCAAATCACTAATAATGACATTATTTGTCCATTTAACAAAACCTAAGCTACCATTTAAATCGTTAACAATATTCAAGTAATTTTCTTGCTAGCTACACATTAACAATCCACTAATCCTTAGCCTAATAAATTTCTTACGACACGTCATTGCTTCCACATGTTCCTCATCCTCTGCTACTCCAGGGATTGCACATACTCCTTTGAATACACATGCATCATTTATTATTATTGGTCCAGACCCCATTTTCTTATTTTCCTTACAAAAGATGCATCAACATTAATATTTACAAAAGAGATAATGGGAGGGTTCCAGGGAACTGGCACCCTGACAGTGCCATTTACGATTCTCTTATCATGTTTACTAGCATGCTCCTTCCAATCAGAAATTACTTGCAGTACCTTCCTTACTACATTGTCAAATATAATAACACAACTGATTTTCCATACAAACTATAAAGTAAACCCTGCAAACATTATTATTTCATCTTTACTTGCATTATTGTTATTGTTACTAACAGTAAACCAACTAGCAATCCTATCAATAAAGATGAACTATTCAGCAACCCTCCGAAATTAGTATGTACAACAAGCCAAATACTTTGAGCAATATGACAATCCATAATAAAATGTTTCGCAATTTCAACATAATTTTTGAGTAGAGGGCAATGTGGGCCAATGCTAGTAAGAGTGGAGCCACTATTGATGATAAAAGTGAGGGGAAAAAACTAACAACATGGAGGAAAAATATGATAATCCTTAAAACCAAATTGGGGAGTTGTAATACCCCGATTCAGAAGATATGGTTCGCTAAATTTAATATAAGTAATGGTTTGTCATTTCCTAACACCGAGGCCTTTTCAGCACAACTGGCTCCAAAGTTGGCAAAAAGCTCTGCAGTTAAGCATGCTCGGGCGGGAGCAATCCAGGGATGGGTAACCTCCCGGGAAGCTGATGCTGGATGGCTACAGTGGTGCCCGATGAAAACTTCATATTACCGAATGACCGTAGTGGATAAATGGGGACAGTATCGGTGGAGGTTTAGGTTATTACAAATAGTATCAGAACCGACGACGGTCGAGGGTGAAAAAGTAAGCTGGACGGGATGTTCAAGGTACTGGTCTCATGAGTGGCAAGAAACGTCGGAGAGCTAGTCTTGTATATTCCGGAGCCGAGGACGGATCCACTTTAACGAGGTGGTATTGTAATACCCCAATTTCACAGGTAGGGTTCGTCGAATGGAATACAAGTAATGGTTTGTCATTTCCTAACACCAAGGCATTTTAAACACAACTGGCTCCAGAGTTGGAAAAAAACTATGTATTTAAGCGTGCTCGGGCAAGAGAAATCCAGGGCTAGGTGACCTCCCGGGAAGCTACTGCTAGATAACTAAGTGTTGCCCGTTCAAAATCCTACACTATCGGATGATCGCAGTGGCTAAGCGGGGATACTATTTATGGAGGGTCGGTTATTACATTTTATCATCCTATTAAATGCACTAAATTATCTTCCAACATTAAAAAAAAAGTGTTTAAGAAAAAAAAATTAAATATAGTTATTTATAAGACCAAGGATATAACCTTTCTTTCATAAAACGTTTTATTTTTTGAGGGATGCCCCAAAGCATGTGCGATCTAGTCCTCATCATGAACCTATTATGCCTCTAGAAGAATCACTCAAGAAGATATCTAAGATGACATATAGGTTTGAGTTAAGTGTGAGAGGAACAAATAGTAGTCCAACTCTTTCTCTAGAAGAATCACACGAGCAGTTGCGATCTAGTACTCCTTATGATCCATTTGTTTCTCTAGAAGAATCCCCCAAGCAGTTAACTGAGAATACAAATAGGTTCGTATTAAGTGTGAATGAAAGTCTTGCAAAGAATAATATTGCTCAAAATGATCTTAATTTCCAATATAGTGCTACCCCTGATAATTATTCACCTAATCAAGAGGACGAGGATAAAATCGGTAACACTACTCATTTAGACGAGGTTCAAAGATCTTCATATTATTATGATGATGAGGATAATATTGATGGAGAACTTGAAATATACAGGCAGAGTGATCAGGAAATGTCACTCCAATTGTGCTTCATCATGATAATGTTATTTTTGGTTCAAATCCAAATAATTTTAATGATTATTCACCTATTCAAAATGAAGAGGATTTGACTAGAGATACCACTGTTTTAGACGATGTATAATTTTCTTGTTTAGAAGCCGACAATGGTTTAGAGGAACGGGTTTATCCTGGGAATACTGTTTTAGAGTCCAGCGATTTAGAAACAATAGTTTTAGGTAACAAAGATAAACCTGTAGAGATTTTAAATATGAGTGAGTATGCACCACCTGATTATAACCTAGAAGAAACAATCGACCATTTTCAAGAATCTGACGATCTAGAAATTAGGAAAATTGTGACTAGTCTAACTAAAGACACTGAAAACTCTAAGTTTGGGGGTGACTATCATTCTCCCTATGCTTTACCTTTGACTCTTAGAAAGGTCCCTAACTTGGGACTTGACATATGCACCTCTACCATTTTACATGATCATCTTCAAACTATATTTCCTGAGCCTGTTGATGTCCATAAAGAAGTTCAGTTGTTAGAAACCCATCCTATGGTTGATGTGTTTTACCTAGGAAATACTACCAGAATTGACTTTGTTTTCCCACCAAAAAAAATTCTTCCAATTGTGGGAACGTTTGAATTTCAAATGTGTCAGTTATTAAGTTTTGAGACTAAGCCTAATTACTTTAGGAAATTAGAATTGACACATTTTCTTAAGAATGACTACCACTTTCATAGTAGTCAATTGTGTGAGTCAAATATGATTGACTTTGAGGATCCACATTTATTCAGGTTATTATTATGTGCTTCTAATTTATTAATTGAGTTTTTTCAGACTTTACAACATGATCCTGTTGATCCTGCCTACGAGGAAATCCAGCCCATGAAAATATTTTATTTAGACCATTTTATAGAGCCTGAACCTGAACCACAGCTAGATGTAGTTGTCTTAAACGGAAAACTAGATAAGGGTGTGATCGGTTTGTTCATTTTCTTGGCCTGTTGCAGTTTCCTTTTATTTGTGGTAGCACTATTTGATTCAGATAACCCACAGTTGTTCCGACTATTGCTATATGATTTTATGAGGTGACTAATTTTTTCTTAATCTGGTTGAAGACTTTAAAATTAGCACTTCTTGGGAGGTAACCCATGCTCATGCGACACAATAATATCTTTCTTTAACTCCTTTCCTTCGATTGGTAACAGTTTCTCCTTGTTCATGCTTTTAATCATTCATCTTTAGAACATTAAGGACAATGTTAGATTTAAGTTTGGGGGTAAGGGAGAAAATGTTAAGTTGAAATATGAAACTCCAAAGTCTAGAAACTTGTGAACAATTCAGGATGACACTAACCATTATAGGTAGATGGAAACTTAACTCTTTTTCTATAGGAATTGGTGTGCCCAGCTAAATGGTCTATCCGTAAAAGGATGCCTAGCTCATGTGTTAGAAATAACATGATAGTCGTCACCATATCCCGGAGTCTATCTCGACCATATCACCTTCTGTTTTTATTTTTGTAATTTTTTATTTATCTAAGTGATTTGGTGGGGCACCAGTATTGAATTGTTATCGCCGCCAGGATGGAGTAAAGTGTTTAAGATTATTTAGACTTTGATTTAAAAAAAATCGAGTATTGACACTTTGATAGCAATATGTGTGTGTTTTCCCTGTCTATGTCGCCTAAGCAAGCGTGGAACGCAGGATCCATGAGAACTATCATGTAAGATGCTGATAAGGAGCATGCACTTGGATTCATTTGATCCAATCATGTTGTCAGTACATTTAAGAAAATATTAAATAATTGTTTTATTTTCAATAAATCGATCGCTGGGACCCTTGTATATACCGGTTGAGTATATTAGTATAAGGATTAAGACCAGTGGAAGTGTTTCTCAATCCGTTAGGATTCATCCTGGCACTGACCTTCAGATAGATATGGGAAACACCGTTCACCTTAGTCAACATGTGCAAACTTCATCATCTCCATATCCATCTTCTAAATCTTTTCATGTGATTGAACATTGATAGATTATGAGTATCGTGGTTGAACGACTATCTAAGTAGAGCTTTGTTTTCTTATATCTGAATTTTAGTATGCTTAGTGCAAACTTGTGTACAACAATTAGACTCATATAGGGTAATGATTCCCATATCCGAAGAATTTAGTATGCCAACTAAATAGCTTATTTAGTGTTTACCCTCAATCGTTCACAGGTAGTTAGGGTTTGGAGTAGAAGGTTTTGTGGGTATACCTCTTGTAAACCCTCACGAGACTAAACTCGTCCGATAGGGACACTTATGGGTTTAAAGGCTTATTGCACACGCTAAGTGCAATCGCGATGCCTGCAACAGTGAGTTGGGATTTTGTAGATTAGATTTGCGCGAGGACTAGCAAATAATAAGTTTGGAGGTATTTGATAGACACATTTTTTGTCTAATTTGTCCGCATTTATCTACTTTGTTAGTGTTCGATTTTATACTTATTGTGTGATTTTATTTGGTTGTAGGTATTTTTGAGAAATAAACATTTGTGGAAAAATTGGCTTAAAAAGTGATAAAAGCATCCGAGAAAAATTACTAAAGGCACCCAGAAAATTTGATAAAGGCATATGCGTTTTGGATAGGGGCACCCCTTCCCCTTCGTTTAAAAATGGAAAATAGCGGGAAACAAAAGCTACACGTGAGAAGTTATCTAAGGTGTTTCAAGACCGAGATTTTTGGGATTTAAAAGAGTATTTGATATCACAACATGAAGACACGGTTAAAACACGTCAAATTGAGAGTTGACTTCGTGAAAATGGTTCAGATTCATTGTTACTACCGGAAATAGGTTTATTATTGGATTTTAGATAAACTAGAGTTTCGATTTGATTTGGAGAGGATATTGGGTCCTTATCGACTTAGGAGGATTGGGTAGGTTTACTAAACCTATAAATAACAAACAGATCGAAGAAAAACTGGGGAGAAAGAGGAAGGGAGTCTCGGCCGGAAATTGGAGGGAGGAATTCTCATAGAGATTCTTTACTCTTGTGGTATAGAAAAATGTTGCATCAAGTCACAAAAGAGATCAGGAAGGTTGTATCGAGCTCGGGAAGCTAAACAGAGCAAAGAAAATCAATTTAGGAAATTTCTTTGCTGTTGTTGCTGCTGAAAAACAAGAAAAACAGAAGATTAGGCGACGGTTTCTTCAACCACCTTGTCACGGTTCCTTCATCCACTTTGCAACGTTTATCTTCAGTCTGTAATGTTTATCCTGAACTTGAACTGTAACAGTTCATCTGCAACACCTATAATCGTTGTAGATTTGTTGTTTTATTATTTTTAGCTTCTTTTCTTCTTCTCAAGCACTTTTGAGCCATGTACCAATCTTTTGAGAGTGTTTTGAGCATGATGAGATAACCCCAACCACTGGGACAATGGAGGAAGTCATATTTCATGAATGAATGGTAACTACTTTTGATTCTTAATGACTTTTGTATTTATTTTTAATTGATTTATGATTTTTCTTAATTAGTTGTGATTTTTTTTATGGTGTATGCTGGGACGTAATAGCTTTTGATGCACTATGCTTGTGATTTACAATTAATATTTTTGAAATCTACTTTTGGCAAAGAAACATAGTCAATAAAAGAGCTATAATTTTTATAGAATCATTGTAGAAATAAATCAGAAGTGACTTTGGTGGAATCCTGAATTCCAGTTCTTCCTAATTTTGTTAAAGTCTTTTACTTATTTTTCTAGCTTAATTCAGAATTAGGTCTAAAATGAATCTTCACAAGTCTCAGCGAACGGACACATTTTTACTACTTTTCTGAAACGATCAGTTGGTACGGAAGCATGAGCAGTTATGTTAGTTCTATCGAAAAAAATAAAACACAACTACTGCAAACTTTGGGTAAGAATTGAGTTAACATAAACTATTGCATAATAAATAACATATCAAAATTCTCCAACACATACCTAGATACATATATTTTTTGAGTAGCATCTAAAAACAATGACGGACAAATCGAGTTCTCCAAAGCATTCCTTAGTTAGGAAAAATATTGGATATCTAGTGTGTGCCTCATGAATATGTACTACTCCAGGATTAAGTGTGGCACATCTTTTATCCATAAGAATCTTCATGAACTGTCATACGCTTTCTGTTATTAGCTATGATAAATCTTCCAAAATAAAAATAATTAAATAATAGTGGTGTTATTTTAATTAACTTTTTAGTTTCTAAATTATTTTTAGAACAAAACTAACCAGTTTCATAAAATTGTACATGCAAAAATTAATATTTTTCATTTATAAAAGAAAGAAAGAGAAGACTTAGCAAGTAACAAAGAATACCTTATTTGTATCAATCGGTGATGGTTGCTCACTCAATAAAGAATAGATTTCTTCTGCTTTTTTTCGTGTTTTAATGGCATCATCAAGTGTGACTTCCTTTTAAACATTTAATTATCATAAACAAGTTTTATATAGTTATACAAAAATGCACTTGTGTGTTTAAAATTAAAACATACTTAGACTTTTTCTTTTTTCATATAGACCACTCCTTGAGGTCTTTGAATACTGCCTCCTTGTTCAATGTTATGAATCCGTCCTATTTTTGCAACAACATCACTCTGATATTATATTTCTATAATATCTCCAGCAATAATCTGATTAACTAAGTTCAAAATAATTTAAAACTAATTTTTCTGGAAAATATATTAAAAGTTAATTAAAATATAATGATTGAGAAATTACGTTTTCTTTATGTAAACCATTAATGTAAAATTTTACCAAACGTAACATCTTCGTATCCTCTTTAGTGTTTAACTCAATATTAATATTTTTACGAAAAAAATTAGTACATTTCTTAAAAATTCTCATCTTAGTTTATTATTCTTCTTCTTCTGGTAAATGAGTGACGTATGATATGCATAGAGATATGACCAAATTTAGTTTCAGAGAATATCTTATGTTTCCTAAACTTAGGGTATAATTTTGAAATTGTTGATATTTAAGATGGTTAAAAGATATATAAGGAATTATTAAAAGATATTTATTCCTATCAGCTAATTCTTTGAATAGACTTTGCTTTATAAATTAATAAATAGTTTAAATGATCAAACCTCTACTTCATAAACCATTCTACTGAGCTCTACACAGAGAATAATAGCATTCCTTAAATCCTTTTTAAATATCTAGAGCTCTTGTAATCCAAAAATTGAGTAAAAATTACGATTTACGTGCAGTTAGAGATGAGCATTCATATTAATTAAACTTATAAAAAAATATTAAAAAATACAATTCTTTTTAAATCACTTTGTTCTTAAGGTGTTGTAGCAAATCAGAGTGCAAGCCCAGATGTCCACCATCGAGCAAAATTGCTTGGCCCTTCTGAATCATATTATCTACTAGATTGGCAGTTTCTTTGAAACCTGCAGTCAGATGAGGTTCTAGAGCATGCTAAAGGTAAAAAGAATAAATAAAATCAAAACAAAATTGATACAATTTGGAACACACATAATATGAATGAGTAAAATCAAGGGCTTATGTGTGACAGAAGTATAACATTATTTGCCAATTGAACCTTTAGAATATGACCAGTTGTACCCATTGATTTTTACAATGATGAGAAATCGAGCTGAAAATTCACCATTAAGAACATTATGAAAGAAAGAAAAATAGTAAATGCCAAAAAAATAACTGAACAACAAGAAAAACTTGATTTTGTCCACTGCATTTGTTTTACAAATAAAATCTTCGTGATAATACAAGATTTGTTGCTTGTTCATCTTGTAACTCGCTAAGATATTGTTGCACTGGTCAACTTAGGAATCCTAGCACCTGCAAACCATCAACAACTTATTCAAACATCTTTAAAAAATGCATGCTTTTCCTAGAGCTTATTGTTATGCTTAGGATTATCCTACTAGTATCCAAAGGTGGAAATTGCTTTATGTTCTCAACATTAACTTACTTTTTGTAAGTTCACTCTCTAGAATATAGGATGAAGTTATAAAGAAGAAGAAAAATCAGATCTACCATTTTGATAAAAGAAACTAATAGCAAAATAGAGAATCACACAACTTATGTAAGAAATGTAAAAGCTATAGTAAATAGGAGAATAATATAACTGAAACGATATTATTAGGGTTTATATTGCCGACTTCAGGAACTCGTTCTTAAAATCTCTTCTTCTTCACCTCCAAGATTTCTTTCTTTGGCCCTCTAACTGTCTCTTCTCTCTCAAACAAGGAAACATGTACTAGAAAAAAGAATCTCCAAACACAAACAAAATCATAAGCCATAAATTTCACCAAATCAATACATAGAAACCAATATAGAAAAATCCAAATACAAAGTCAAAAAATCGTCCATGAGCAACACCACAACAAACATCAAGACATGATATTTCATAAGAACAAAGATGTAAAATCATTCACCAAATAAAAATCCACTCACAGTGAAATAATCTTAATGAACTCATTCAGATACTACCCAAACATATGAAAACACATTTCATATGTTAAAAAACCATTTCACAACCTCAAAATTCTCTCTAGCAAAAAATAAAATAAAATGATAATAAGAAAGAAATAAACAAACACGGTAATGTAAAAATTAATTTTACATCTATTACTCGGAAAACCCATTAAACAAATTTCAAATGCTAAGTTCTGATGAACATTCTTAAGAAACAACACAGAGAATCATACAACATACTGAGTAAGTGAAGAAGCTCTTGTAAAGAAAAAAAATAATTTTACCTGAAACGATATTATAAATCCCAACTCAAGGTTTTGATTGTATACTCTTCACCTCTTATTTATGTTATCTTCACCCCTCTCTCTCTTCTCTCTCATTGAAGAAGACAAAGTTCAGAGTACTAAAGGCAGTACAAAAATATTATAAAACTAAAAACTATACACAGTACATCATGGACTGTTGGAAATTTAAACGGTAGTAAAGTCCATGTAAACTATCTTGGTCTTGTTAAAACAATTGACATTGTGAAGAAGGTGTCGTGGCCAGACCTAATACATGAGCACTGGTTTGATGGAATTTAAAAGCATCAAGACAATGTACCCAATGTGAAGGGTTGTGTTTATTCTGGTAAATATCATTGTTATGTTTGAGGTAGAAGATGCAGGCGAATTGTATGTGTTGATTGGCAAAGAAGAACAACGTGATGAAAGTAGTATCCCCATTGCAACTCAACCTTCAATTAAGGAATTTATGGATTTTTTTCCTAACGAGTTGCTGGACGAGCTACCACCTCTCCGGGATATACCACATCGTATTGATCTCTTTCCTGGATCAAGCTTGCCAAATAAAACGCATTACAGAATGAGTCCTAAGGAGCATGAAGAAATTCGTCGTCAAGTGGAAGATTTGCTACATAAAGGATTGATCCGACAGAGTCTAAGTCCTTGTGCAGTACCAACTTTGCTGATTCCAAAGAAAGATGGAACGTGGAGAATGTGTGTTGACAGTCGAGCCATCAACAAAATCACAGACAAATACCATTTTCCAATTCCTAGATTGGATGACTTGTTAGATCTGTTGTGTGGAGCGAATGTGTTTAGCAAACTTGACTTGAAGAGTGGGTACTATCAGATCAGAATTCGTGAAGGTGATGAGTGGAAGACTGCTTTCAAAACTCGAGAAGGATTATATAAGTGGCTAGTTATGCCATTCGGTTGACCAATGCGCCAAGTAAATTCATGCATATCATGAATCAAATACTCATACCCTTTATCGGTACTTTTGTGGTTGTTTATTTCGATGATATTCTTCTCTATAGTGCTAACATGGACTTGCATGTTCAACATCTCCGAGAAGTACTCTCAGTTCTCCGCAAGGAGAAATTATTTGCGGCCATCAAAAAGTGGTCATTCATGACAGATCGAGTTCTATTTCTCGGTTATGTTGTCACCAAGGATGGAATCAAGGTAGATGAGTCCAAGGTTGAAGCTGTGAGAAATTGGACTACACCTACTACATTACACGAGGTAAGAAGTTTCCATGGTTTCGCTTCTTTTTACCGGCGTTTTATTCCCCACTTCAGCACCATTATGGCACCCATTACTGAATGCATGAAAGGAGGAAAGTTTTCATGGTCTGAGGAAGCTGACGAAGCCTTTGAAGATGTCAAGATAAAGATGATGATTGCACCATTGTTGGTGTTACCTGATTTCAGCAAGCCGTTTGAACTACACTGTGATGTATCGAAGGTGGGAATTGAAGTTGTTTTGAGTCAGGAAGGACGACCTGTAGCGTATTTCAGTGAGAAGTTGAATGGTTCTAATCTCAACTATAATACTTATGATGTAGAGTTTTATGCTTTAGTTCAAGCTTTGAAGCATTGGCGTCACTATCTAATTCATAACGAGTTCATTATGTTTTCTAATCATGATTCTTTGAAGCACATCAACAGTCAAGAGAAGCTTTCTTCTAGACATGTTAAGTGGGCTGGTTATTTGCAAGAGTTCACTTTTGTACTAAAGCACAAAGTTGGGTCACAGAATCAAGTTTTTGATGCCTTAAGCCGAAGGAGTATGATACTCAACACCATGCGAACTCAGGTAACAGATTTGATTCATATTCTGACCATATTCTAACTGATCCAAACTTTACGGAGATTGTAGATGATATCAGTTCAGGCAAACGAAGTGATTACCTTATGCATGAAGGATTTCTCTTCAAAGGTAACCAATTGTGTATTCCTGATTCTAGTCTCCGATTGAAGATTATTAAGGAGTTACATGACGAGGGGCACATGAGAAGGGATAATACTTTCCAACTTGTTTCGAAGTCATATTATTGGCCAACAATTAGGGGTGAAGTTGCTAAATTCGTGGATAGATGTCGAATATGTCAAGTTTCATAAGGAAAAGAGACTAATGCAGGGTAAAAGAGTAAATTCCAATTTTTGACAAAAAGCAAGACGTCTGCGTTTTTGCTCTTTGTACTCAACCTCTAACAATGAGGGTAAAAGAGTAAAACGCTAATTTTTGACAAGAAGCAAGATGCTCACGCTTGGCATTTAATAGAGAAGTGTAAGCTTTGCCTTATAGGAAAAATACACAAGGCGCATATGTTGGGGTTAGAAGAATTTCTTATTTTTAAAATTAGGTTTTGAACTTTGATCATTTGAGACACTTATAAGTGTTACAAACCCTTTTTAAAGCGTTTCGAAAAACCCAAAATGCCAAATTTGACAAGAAGCAAAACGTCCACGTTTTTTACTATTTGTACTAAGCCTCACACGTTGAAGGTAAAAAAGAGTAAAAATATCAAATTTGTCGAGAAGCAGGACGTCCGAGCTTATCCTTTGAGTAGAGGCGTGCAGGTTTTGCTTTAGAAGCAAAACGCACGGGCAAGGTGGACACATTAAGAAATTAGGGTTAGGAATGTTTCCCTATTTCAAATTAGGGTTTGAAAGTACCTTTTGACACGCTTATAAGTGTTGCAAACTTATTTTTAAGTGTTTCAAAAACTCTAACTTGAATTTTTTTCACTCATTCACATTAATTATCTCAAATAATACTCAAATTGATTTATACTAGTGGACAATCCATCTAGGAACTTAAGATTTTATATAAAAATTATTAAACATCTGGGAATGTTGCAGTAAACACAAATGTTGTTCTGATGATTTTGTATAGTAATGAATATTGATTAAATTCATTAGTTTGATTGTATATGTAGTTGGCCATACATACACAGATGAGAGAGGGTACAGATGAGCACCTGTTTAAGAATTCTTTGCAGAACTTTAAAGTTTAGTATCTCTCAGACCTGAGTCTTGAGATGTAATTTAATATTTAATCCTTGTCAAAAATTCACCATCTACAATATTATAGCTCTATTTACAGGCTAAATAGAAAGAGGATTCATTATGTACATTAGAATTTCCAATGCATACTTACACACTAAATAGGTGGTTATATATTAGTGAATGTCATGTATACATACATTATACCAGTATTTGTCCGCACGTGCATGGATATTACACTCTACAATAACTCATGATTAGTTTTCATTTGGACAAGTAATAAAAAAAACTATTAATTATCAATTATCAATGACAAACATACCTTAATTCACTTATGTCTTTGTCTGTATCAAGAATTATTATTGGAGACATACGATTCTCCCAGACCTTGCAAATGTAGGTTGGGCATTTCTCATCCAAGTGCACTTGTCATCAATATCAACAATCAATCTTATGGAAAGAAAAGTGATCAATGAATACAAAATAAGTCTAGTTATAAGTTAAAAACATACCATCTCATTAATGTTATCAATGAAAATAACTTCACGATGAAGTTTTTACCTCTCCTCCATCAATTAAACTTGTAATAATTTGTCATGAATTTAGTTATAAGTTAAACTAGTTGTATCTTATCTTTAAATTTGTCCAAGAAACACTTATTGGAATCGCTAGAAAAGTCATATGGGAATGTATACCTTATCTACTTTTTTGTGTGGGTTTTAAGAGTTAGAAATATTTGTTTTTTTAGTTATTTGCATTCTTTCTAAAGCCCAAATATATCATGCCCTTGTTGTCCGGGAACTGCCTCATCCATATCATAAAAGGTTATTTCCTATTAAGAAGAACCAAAACCATCAGTCAAGCAGAATGGACTAAAACTACGTATTGTAAAGCAATATACTATGTGATACAAAGATAATTCTTATGGAAAATCACATGTAGTGTTACAAAATAACTAAAACTAACCTGAGTTGTCTCCATCTTCTGAACCTCTCCTTTATAAATTGGCACATACACCTATCACTTCTTCCAAACCTTGCAAAATCCTCTGTCTACATTGATGCAGATAGGATCTCCAAGAGCTACCTGGTATATATAATTTTATGAAACATGTCATGCTTAAGTTGGATTTCACAAATGACTTCTAACAGAAACATCTAAGTTAACAAGGTGAAACATAACTCCCAAAATTAGATGTGGGTAAAATACAATAATCCAACACATTGTATGAGCAAGTATATTCATAATAAAAGACTGCTTATGTGTGTGTGAAAAGAGGTGAAATGTTACTGAAAGACTACTTGTTTGACAGACTTAAATGGGTTACTTTGGGAAACATTACCTTATATTTTAATAAAACACCGGATAACGGTTGGTCAACTTTAAACTGCTTTTCCTCGGTGTCTGATTTTAACCGAATGATAATATTGCCGGTACTACTTCTGCTTTCAGTTTCTACCAATGATAAGTGAGTGACCTAAAAAAGAAAAATAGATTGATATTTATCGAAGTTATTATCTTCCTATTAAGTGCACTAAGAATTATCTTCCAACATTAAAACAAAGTGCTTAAAAAACATTAAAAAAAGTTATCTATAAGCCCAAGGATATAAGATATCCTTCATAAAATGTTTTATATTTTTGGATTCTATCGTAGACTAACAGCTTAACGAACATTGTCATTTAAATTCTTTATTACACTCGATGGATATTTGTTTGATGCAAAGATTTGACAAATATTATCCTACAATTGAGAGAAACTTCTCTATAAATATGCACATACAAAAAATGGCAAAGTATAGAAGCTGATTGAACACTAATAATATAATTTACCTCACTTCCCAGTTGCTTAGCTATTTGAAATGCTACCCATGATTTTCCAGATCCAAGGGATCGGGCAAGCAAAATAACACATTCGTCGGCTTTGCCCTTACCCTATCAACAACTGTCCCTAATAATTTCGGTGTCTCAAACCTAATGCTACTCAAATAATAGTTGTTATTGAAATGACATCCCCATCTTTTGGTGGTTGAATAACAACCAAATGAGGTTAGAAGTCCGTTGGTATGAAAGCATGAGCAGTTATGTTAGTTGCATTAAAAAAAATAAAACACAACTATTGCAAACTTTGGGTAAGAATTGAGTTAACATAAACTATTGGATAATAAATAACATATCAGAATTCTCCAACACATACCTAGATATATACATTTTTTGAGTAGCAGCTAAAAACAGTGACAGACGGATCGAGTTCTCCAAAGCATTCCTTAGTAAGGAAAAATATTGGATATCTAGTGTGTGCCTCATGAATATGTACTACTCCAGGATTAAGTGTGGCCCATCTTTTATCCATAAGAATCTTCACGAACTGTCATACACTTTCTGTTATTAGCTATGATAAATCTTCCAAAATAAAAATAATTAAGTAATAATGGTGTTATTTTAATTAACTTTTTAGTTTCTAAATTATTTTTAGAACAAAACTAACCAGTTTCATAAAATTGTACGGGAAAAAATTAATATTGTTCATTTATAAAGGAAAGAAAGAAAATACCTAGCAAGTAACAGAAAATACCTTATTTATATCAATCGGTGATGATTACTCACTCAATAAAGAATAGTTTCCTTCTGCTTTTCTCCTTGTTTTAATGGCATCATCAAGTGTGACTTCCTTTTAAACATTTAATTATCATAAACAAGTTTTATATAGTTATACAAAAATGCACTTGTATGTTTAAAATTAAAACATATCTAGACTTTTTTTTTTTTTTTCGTATAGACCACTCCTTGAGGTCTTTGAATACTGCCTCCTTGTTCAATGTTATGAATCCGTCCTATTTTTGCAACAACATCACTCTGATATTCTATTTCTATAATATCTCAAACAATAATCTGATTAACTAAGTTCAAAATAATTCAAAATAATTCAAAATTAATTTATATGGAAAATATATCAAAGGTTAATTAAAATATAATGATTGAGAAATTACGTTTTCCTTATGTAAACCATCAATGTAAAATCGTCCCAAACGTAACATCTTTGTGTCCTCTTCGGTGCTTAACTCAATATTAATACTTTTACGAAAAAAATTTAGTACATTTCTTAACAATTCTCATCTTAGTTTATTATTCTTCTTCTTCTGGTAAATGAGTGATATATGATGTGCATAAACATAAGACAGATAATATGTATTTTTCAGGATAATTAATAATAGAGATATGACCAAATTTAGTTTAAGAGAATATCTTATGTTTCCTAAACTTAGGGTATAATTTTGAAATTGCTGATATTTAAGATGGTTAAAAGATATACAAGGAATTTTTAAAAGATATTTATTCCTGTCAGCTAATTATTTGCATAGACTTTACTTTATAAATTAGTAAATAGTTTAAATGATCAAACCTCTCCTTCATAAACCATTCTACTGAGCTTTACACGGAGAATAATAGCATTTCTTAAATCCTCTTTAAATATCTAGAGCTCTTGTGATCCAGAAATTGAGAAAAAATTATGATTTTTGTGCAGTTGGAAATGAGCATTCATATTAATTAAACTTATAAAAAAATATTAAAAAAATACAATTGCTTGTAAATCACTTTGTCTTAAGGTGTTGTAGCAAATCAGAGTGCAAGCCCAGATGTCCACCATCAAGCAAAATTGCTTGGCCATTTTTCTGAGTTATATTATCTACTAGATTGGAAATTTCTTAGAAACATGCAGTCAAATGAGGTGCTAGGGCACGCTAAAAGTAAGCAAAACAAATAGAAATGATAAAATTTGGAACACACATAATGTAAGTGAGTAAAATCAAGGGATTATAATGTGTGACAGAAGCAGAACTTCACGTACCAATTGAACCTCTGGAATATGACCAGTTGTACCCATTGATTATTACAATAAGGAGAAGTCGAGCTAAAAATTCACTATTAAGAAAATTAAGAAAGAAAGAAAATAGTAAATGCCAAAAAAATCACTGAACAACAAGAAAAACTTGATTCTGTCCACTCCATTTGTTTTACAAGTAAAATCTTCTTGATAATACAAGATTTGTTGCTTGTTTTTCTTGTAACTCACCAAGATATTGTTGCGCTGGTCAACTTAGGAATCCTTGCACCTGCAAACCACCCGCAGCTTATTCAAATATCTTAAAAATATGCATGTTTGTCCTAGAGCTTATTGTTATGCTTAGAATTATCCTACTAGTATCCAAAGGTGGAAATTGATTTATGTTCTCAACATTAACATACTTTTTGTAACTTCACTTTTTAGAATGTAGGATGGAATTATAATGAAGAAGCAAATTGGATCTACCATTTGATAAAAGAAACTAATAGTTTTAAAGAAAAAAATAAAAGAAACTAATAGCAAAGCAGAGAATTACACAACTTATGTAAGAAATGAGGAAGCTCTAGTAAAGAGAAAGAATAATATAAATGAAACGATATTATAAGGGTTTATGTTGCCGACTTCAGGAACACGTTCTCAATTTTTGCTCTTCTTCTTCACCTCCAAGATTTCGTTTTTGGCCCTTTTTATGTCTCTTCTCTCTCAAACAAGGAAACATGTACCAGAAAAATGATCTCCTAACACATACAAAATCATAAACCAAAATTTTTACCAAATCAACACATAGAAATCAAAATATCAAAATCCAAGTACAAAGTCAAAGAAACTTCCATGAGTAATACCACAACAAACATCAAAACATTATATTTCATAAGAATAAATATATAAAATCATCCACAAAATATAAATCCATTCACGGTGAAATAATCATAATTAACTCATTCATATACTACCCAAACATATGAAAACTCATTTCATCTGTTAAAAACCAATTCAAAACCTCAAAAATCTCTCTAACAAAAAAGAAAAAAAAATGAAAATGAGAAAGAAATCAACAAATACGGTAATGTAAAAATTTATTTTACATGTATTCCTCGAAAAAACCCATTAAACAACCTTCAAATGCTAAGTTCTGATGAACATTCTTAAGAAACAAAACTTAGAATCACACAACACACTGAGTAAGTGAAGAAGCTCTTGTAAAGAAAATAATAGTTTTACCTGAAACAATATTATAAATCTGAACTCAAGGATTTGATTATATTCTCTTCACCTTTTAGTTATGTTCCCTTCACCTCTCTTTCTTTCTTCTCTCTCTCCGAAGAAGACGAAGTTCAGAGTAATGGAGGCAATAAAAACATATTATAAAACTAAAAATTATACACAGTACATCATGGACCGTTTGAAATTTAAACGGTAGTAAAATCCATGTAAGCTATCTTTGTCTTGTTAAAACAATTCACATTGTGAAGAAGGTGTCGTGGCCAGACCTAATACACGAGCACTTGTTTGATAAAATTCTAAAGGATCGAGACAATGTACCCAATGTGAAGGGTTGCGTTCCATTTCTTCTGGTAAGTCTCATTGTTATGTTTGATGGTATGGTTTAAATATGATTTTGTCTCTATAAGTAGTTGTGTTGCTGAGCACACATAAGTTATGTAATTATTTGTTTCAAATATGATTTGATCATCTAATTGTGTAGAACCCATATAGTATGGGGCAGGTAATATTTCACAATTCCTAATCACAACATAAACAATAGACCATATAAGATATGCATGTAATAAGCTGTATGCAACATTAGCTGAATTACAAAGAGAATAAATAAATAAATTCTTCCCTGTATCACTGCATATGTATGCTTCTAAACCACCTCCTCATCAAATCTACACATTAGCTTCTTAGCATTACACTTAATTGAACTTCAAAATTATTATACTCAACCGAGCAAATCGTGTTGATAGTGTGTTTTCAATAAACTAAAGCAAATATAAAAATAAATAGCGAGAAAAATAAAGAAAGCTCTTATTGATTGATGCATATCACATACATAAATTATAACTTTGTTTACAGGCTAAATAGAAAGGGGATTCATTATGTACATTAGAGTTTCCAATGCATACTTATACACTAAATAGGTGGTTATATATTATATAATATACCAGTATTTGTCCGCACGCGTATGAATATCAAACTCCACAACAGCTCATGATTAATTTTCATTTGGACAACCCTAAAAAAAAAGAAAATCAAAGTAGTGTCAATCTAAAACAACACGATCCCCATGACTTACTCCAGGGAAAATTAGCCTAAATCACATCCCATCGATTATCGAGCCCGCCCGCCCAAGTTTTCCCCCATAGCAAGCCAGTAAACCTCGTTAATTAATTGCTACCAAAATTAAAGAAAGCTTACATAGGGGCTTCCCATGTGATAGAGGGGATTCCCATGGATTCAGGGTGGCCAAATAATTCGTTAAGGGGTATCCTATGGGCTATGATAAATGTCCATATTACCCTTCCATCTATGAAAAAGTCTAATTTGCCCTTCAATCTATTAAAACCTAAACAAAACAAAATCTTACAATTTTCATTTCAATTCAAAACCTTTTCCTCTCCCTCCATATCTCCTCATTCTCCATTTCAACCGAATTTCTCCATCGAAATTCCTAGTCAATTAATTGGCTATTAGAAAACTTCGTCGTCGATTAAACGTTAAAAATCGTGATGAAGAATCCTACTAAAGGTGTAGAAGGTAGTAGTAGTGATGACAAAACCCATATTATTTTTAGAACTCTAAAGTGATTTATTTTCTTGTTTGATTGATCGAGTTGTAAAAAAATTAGGTTTCCAGAAACATTTACGGTTGGGTTCGATTGGAAAACCCAACCATAAATATATGTTCTCAAGAACTTACGGTTGGGTTCGAATTGAACCCAACTATAACTGGTTTCTTTTGAATTTTACGTTTGGGTTATTAAAATACCCAACCGTAAATAAGAAGGAAGGAGATGAAGATGAAATTTTACGGTTGGGTACTTGGGTTCGATTCTGAACCCAAAAATAAACTATTTTGCACTCAAAGATTTTTTTTTCTTACGGTTGGTTTGATTCTAATTGCCAATCGTAAATTATTCTTCATATGTCAAATTTTTTGTTTTAAAGATTATTTACGGTTGGGTTCGATTGTCAATTCCCAACAGTAAATTATCCTGGTTAGTTCAATTTTTTTGTTGATGATTAGTTACGGTTGGGTCCTATGCTAAAACCCAACCGTAAAACTGTTACGATTGATTGTTCCATGAATATACGGTTACAGCTAGATTAGGATGAACACCTAACCGTAATTGTTAGTACGGTTGGGTATGATGCTAAAAACCCAACCGTAAAACTGTTACGATTTGTTTTCCACCATGAAATTACGGTTACGGTTTGGTTAGGATGAACACCTAACAGTAAATGGCGTTTACGGTTGGGTTCGACATGAAAACCCAACCGTAAAATTCTCTGAATCACAAAAAAAGCATAATTTTTTACGTAATTTCATCAAATTTGAGCCATAAAAAGACCAATAGTTTAAGTTAGAGGTATACCTGACTACTCTGGTTGAGTGAATCAAAATCTAGGGTTTAAAAAAAAACCATAAAAAATTCTCTTTCATTTCTTTTACTTTTTCTTCCCACCAAACCAAAAAAAAGAAAAATTTGATTTGAATCGATTAAGTATAAGATTATTTTAGATTAATTATTATTAGCCTAATCTATTAACTAATTAGTTTTACTAATATTAACAAATCAGGGGTAGTTTAGCCATTATGAAAATATCATAGATAAAAAGTTTTTAAGTAATGTCTCTATTTTATCTTCGCATGAAAAGCCCTTTATCAACTTGGCAGTCCTTGTGTAAGCTTTCAAATTAAAAGGGACTAAATTAAAACCCAAGAAACCAGAGAGAACCTAATTAAACTAAAAACTCGTTTGGGGGTTTAGCCTTCTATCTAGGTTTTCTTCCCAAGTAATTAATCAACCTTCATCATCCTTCTATCTACTCTGACTCTTCTGTAGTTTCTATACCAAATCAACAGTACAATTTTGGCTAAATTTGCCCCTTAATTAACCCCCTTCATCATCATCTTTCTCTCTAGCTTCGACTTACATGGCTGTTTCACTACCAATTTGTATATCATTTCTCTAATTCTCTTCTCGCGTTCTTAGAACCAAAGAGATGTTTGAAAGATGGGTTCAGCCGCTCCTGTTAGGTTATCTTGGTCCATACATCAAAGATTTCCAAAGAGAACAACTCAAGATCGGATTGTGGAACGGTATGAAAATTTCCATCTCTCTAATTGTCTGGGTTTTCAGATATTTCGGAAAATTTGCGTAGTTCCACAGTTTTCTTTTTTAGTAATGGTGATTACGGAAATTGTCTGGCTGATTAGTTCAATGTTGATTGACTGTTTGCAGAAGAAGTAGTGTTGGATAATGTGGAGCTAGTTCTTGAAGCTTTTGATCACCTACAGTTGCCTTTTGCTATAAAGCAAGGTGTGGCTTTTAACTATTTTTTTTGTTTTTAGTGATCATCAACATTGTCACCTGGAAAATTGTTGCTATTATTGAAGGCTGTACTATAGAGTATGGTTATTTTTTCATCTCATAATCGAGGGGACAGTCACTATTAGTGCTGGATTGACCTAAATCATGATTTTAGGGGAATCAAAATTATGGAATGTATGGTTCAAGTAACATGTTATTTTATCCTCAAATGCTGAGTTGTAATTCTTTGATTACGAGACTCCTACTTGTCAGTTTGACAGTATACTTTTTAGTAAATAGCATTTGTGTAGTTTGAACAATACTTTGATATTGGAAAATTTAATTTTGCTTGAATGATCACCTCCTTTCAATTGGACAAATACATTATGATAAATCCTTCATTTGGCAGCAAAAAGCTGTCCCGTAGCTGGTAAAAATGTTCTATGAAGAGAACTATGTCCTCCGACGAATTTCACGCATCTTTATAAAGCAGCGGCTTTAGTCAAGGTTATAATCTGCTCTGCTATGGCTAGCAGTTAGGGACAATGAGCGTCTCTGACAGGCTGAATTTTAATTATGCCAAATATGAACTTGAAGTTGATCCAATGGTCTAAGATATTATTGGTTGTGTGATCCTGGAACCATTATCAAATTTTGATCTCATTTACATAATTGCATGCCAACACTGTTATATACTTTCGGTCTCTCTTAGTTTCGTAAGAAACCCCTCCATAAACTAAGAGTCAATGCACGTTTTCTGTCCATCATAAGCTTTCTGTAGTTATAAAATTTAACTTGGATATGATAGGTCGCGTTGGGAGGTTAAGCATAAAAATTCCTTGGAAAAAGCTTGGCTGGGAGCCCATTATAATTGTTCTAGAAGATGTCTTCATTCAAGCTGGCCAAAGAGATGAACACGAGGTGATCGAATTTTCTTCTGTATCACGTTATAGTTTCGCACCCATGGATTTGTAGGCATACTAATTGATTAGTATTTTCTTTGTAGTGGAATTCAGATTTAGTCGAAAGAAGAGACATTGCAGGCAAAAAGGCCAAACTTACTGCTGCGGAGCTAGCAAAATTTTCTAGACGTGTATGCAGTAAGTTTCAAGCATCAAAAGATTAATTCGTTTTTTTTTTTTTACCATCCAGAAACAGTTAGTTTGTTCCAAATTCTCTAGAGCATTTCTATTTACTATGGGGGTGTTTTTAAGTGTTTTATGCCATCCTATATGGTGGATTTGCTGATTCAACTAGTGCTGTGAATGTACTCTAAACCCGATTTATATCTTCTTCAGTGTCGACCTGATCTAATTTTCTTTGTTTGCAGAAAATCAGACCGGACAAGCATTTGTTTCTTACATTACTGCCAAGGTGACACAGACTTATTCTTATCAACCATATCGTTTTGAATCGAAATAATACCGTTCATGAATCCAGTTTTTGCAATAGAATTGGAATAATGGTTTTAGGTTCTAATTATCCATTGAAGGTTTTTTACTTAACTATTCCATTATGTTTCCTCATATTTTGTATTTTTCTTTCTGGCAGCTTCTTGATAGTGTACAAGTGTCCATCAGAAATTTTCATATCATTTATACTGATCAGCAGATTGGCTCGGTAATTTGGTTGCCCCGAAAATGTGTTTTAGACATTTAAGTTTCTCCTGTACTTCTTCAGTTTCATTATTATATTGGTATGGTCTTTAATTCCCGTAGAAGCTTAATTGTTGCAGTACATGTGATGTGATGTGATGATGATTTATAAGATATTATCACGCTATGCATCTTTCGCATTGCATAATTTTTTTTTGGAAATAGATGGAGAAACTTTTTAGTGCAAGTGATTTGGTTGAGTTCTCTGTTTGATAAACTCCAATTTTGGTTAATGTCCCCTATGCTACTGAAGGCATGATGCTACGTAAGGCGAAAAACCTGTCACCTCGCGTTATCACGTCTAGGGGTTGCCTCAGAAACATGGGGGCTCCTGCATATGTACTGGTAAACTACAATGTAGCATGCAAATTTTATCACAAAAGCATATACATAACACTACCAACAAATTATTAAACAAGCAGGCGTTGTAATATGTTTCTATTCCTCGCACACAATTTTTTTTTTTCGCCTCACAGCACCTCAATTCACCAAGGCGAATCGGATGCGACACCCATCACCTTAATAGGATGTAGATTCAAAAATGCGATGCAGTAATGTATTTACCAGATCACATCACTCGCTAAGGCGTGCATAGGAATCACTGAAAAACTGTAGGATGGCCCCATATTTTGTTAAATCTGGTTGTTGTGTTGCCTGAAACATAGTTCCCATTTTTACCCGAAGATCTGTAACCTCTTAAGTATTTGGTTAATTGGGTAAGCAGGAACAATACTAATCTGGGATGTAATAGAGCATGCAAAAGCATTACAAGTTGGTTTTACTTTAATTCGCTCAATTGTTTTAAGTTATTATACTAGTCGGTCTTGCATTTTTTAAATCCGGAAATTTGTCTTGAGCTTCCTTGAATGGATGCTCTGTTGTTAGTTCTTCAACACTCTCAAACTAAGTTGATTGTTTACCTTTATTAAATGGTTTGCAGGCACCGTATACGTTTGGTATACGGTTTTCAAGTCTGACGACAGTGAAGCACAGTTCTATCTGGTACGTACTACCTTTTGCTTTCAGATATTTATGTAACTGTATTTCTTTGGTGTCTGTGATCGTAGGTCTATGTATCGCTGCAGTTCTGTTTTATACTTTTATAAGTAAGAGATTTAAGGTTGTTTAGTTAACCTCTTCCGCATGTGTAGTTTCACATCATTAGCATGTTTTCTTGTTCTTTGAAATCAGTGAATCCATTAGAACTCATATCATTATTTTTTATTTTTCTTCCTTACACTTGGTTGGGTGATTTGAGAAAATTTTTTCCCCCATTTCCTGTCATACTATTGGAATCTAGTGTTTTTATCAATTAATTTTTTTTCCTTTTTTGGCAGGACTTCTGGTTTCAGAAGTCGAGGTGGTCAAGTGAGCAAGATGTTGGAGATATCAGGCTTGGGAATTTATTGTAGCACATCTGAGGGGCCTTCGAATTCAACGGGTATTGAAGATACTGGTGATTACCAACTGTTCACTGATGCAAGAGTGGGAAGTGATACAGATGATTATATTGTGGCTCCATTTGATGTTGCTGTATCTTTTGTGGTACGCAAGTTTGGTTGAGACTCATATGATTTTCATCTCTAGATACTAGATAAGCCGTTTTTAGGTAATCATTATGCCTGTTATGTTGCCTCCGTTTGCTCAACTGTCGTCCACTGTAGTTAATACAGTTAAAAGAGGGACTTCAAAACGGAAAGGGAAAAAATATATTCCAGATGATGTGGGAATCAAGATATTTGGTTAACTATAATCTAAGAGGTTAAAAGGCTTTATTTTAAGGTTCTTTGATGGATGTCTGGTAGCTATTATTCTGTTTGCGGAAGATTTAGTAGTATTCTTGCTAAGCAGTCATCTGAATTAGGTTTTCTTCTTTGCTTGAGTTTTATGAGACACCTTGCCTGTGTTTGTAATCATCGGTTTAATGATGCTTTATGAGTTGGCGCGTACTTAAGTTTAGTTGTTATCTTTTGTACCACAGCATTGGTGAGAAACTTTACTTTTAAAGCTGCCTTTTTAAATTTTGGTACTGCTGGTGAGTAGCTGCACTTTTGTAGGTGAACAGGTCTGAGAAGCTTGAGAGTGGTGTTCCACAATATTCTATTGGTGCTGATATAACTTCTCTGGTGGGTCCTTCACCAATACAATCTTCAAGTTCATTTAATTATGCTTCATTGATATAATCTACTGTATGTTAACTGTGGAATTTCTTAGGTGCTGCAAATGAACGAAGTTCAGCTCAAACAAATCTTTATTCTTTGGGATTATTTATGCACATCTGAAGTGAGGGAGAGGTAAGGCGGGCGTTCTGTTTCTTTTCTTATTTCTTATGATTAGTTACTAGCGATGAGTACATGAGATACGCATGGCAAAGATCAAAACTTGGGACACCCCCCTCCTCACCCTTCTGTCATCAGGATCTGTTGAATAGGAGTTAGGCCTTAGATTACTTTGGATCATTAAGCTTCGGAAGTTTATGATGAACTCGTTAATGTTTTAAGTTACAACTTCATATAAAATTTGCACCGTCTTCCTTGAATACCAACTTCAAAAGCCGGACTCTACATACCAAGTCAAACAATTCAATCAAGGAAATATAGCATGCCAGCTTTCAGAAAACGTCCCAATAGATTATTCTACAGCCGAGAACTGCAGATTATTCTATTTTCACGGAAATGTGCCTTAGGTAATTCTTCATTAGTTGGGGCATAATGGAACACACATAACACCAGGATTATTTGAAGTTGTGAAAATGTTTTCGTATGGTAATGAAATTTCATTGAAAATATAATGGATTAGCAGGGGGCTGCACCTGCATACATATTCCCATGTATCCGTTTCTTATTTTCCCTTTTTTCCCCCTAGAGTTCTTATCATTACCTTCTTGTCCTATCATAAAATCTTCATTTTTGCTTTAAATCTCCATTTTTTCTCGTCAAGCTACTGCCGTCTTTACTTAATAACTTCCCAAGTATGTTATGGCCTCTTGTTCTAAATTCTTATATCATGTTTTTCATTTATTTGAAATTGTCACCACATACTTTAGGCTATAATGATTGTATGCCTTCTCATGTTTCTTGGATTGAGGAGTGGTTGCAACCTGAATTCCACCTAGAGAATATCATCGATTTCACAAAAAAGTGGTTCCGTAATAAACAATGTGAAAACTTGATCTGCTCTTTTCCCCTTGATTGCCCCAGGTATTGGCGTTATCGCCCCTCATTTGATTCTTTATCAAGAAAACCAAAGGGATGGCAAAGGATGTGGTGGCACTACGCTCAAGAATCCATCTTATCTGATGTTCGTAGAAAGTTAAAGAAGATTTCCTGGAAACATCTTGGGTGGCGAATGTAAGTTAACTGCTAGTCAAGATTTAGTTTGTTTTTAAAGGTTTGCGTATAAATGTATGATTTTTGTTTGTTCCCTTAGAGATGCAATCACTATTTGTTTTGATTATTTTCCGTGGTCTGTTGTGCTAACTTTGTTTTTCGACTTATCTGTATTGAACGATAAATACGTTTCACTAAGCACTAATAACTAGGTTGTATTTGGATTCGGTCATCTTTGATTACATAGACAGTGAACATCAATTACTAGGGGTTACTTTGAGGACCTCCGGTGCTTTAAAGTTTGAAGATATTGTGTGATTCGAGGAAACCGTTTTATTTTTCTTTCTGTTGTGTTAAGATAAGGTATCTGAACCTCTAGATCAATCTTTCTCTCCTGATTTTTTTCCAAGTGACAATCTGTATATTATCTCACTGTTTGCTATCTAATAATTGTCGATCTCTTGAAGAAGATTAGTTGCGTGACTATGCACATTAAGTTGCTTCAGAACATTAAGAAAGCACACATCTGACTCATAAACATGTACTAGAATAGAGGTTATGTTAAACCATCTCCAGTCATGGCTTTGTAAAAAGGGTTAAGAAGATGATACTTGTCCATTTACAATGGTGAAACAAAAGCAAACTATTTATAATGGGATCAGGAAAGCAAATGAGTGTTGGCCTTACACAACTAGTTAAGAAACGGTCAGTTAGATTGATTTGACTCTATATGCTCCTACTACTTATAGTACCCATCCAAAAAACATATGTTAAAGTTAGTTGAACGTATAACTAATTTTTCCGGATAGTGGGGGGAGAACATATCTTTTAAATGCAAAAATAAAAAATCAGTCTATTTGATTTTGTGGATGTGTAGTATATGCTTAGCTGTGAGTCAAATTAATTGCAGACGTCACTATTCTTATTGGATTGCTACAACGAGCTTAAATTTCAAACTTTATGAATTTCAGGAGCTATCGACGAAAGTACGTGAACTTATACAAAAGAAAGCTGGACTTTCTCCGTCAAAAGCAGGTAACCTTTTGTAATCTATATTATTTTGATTGTATTTGTATTTTGCAAAGAAACATTTACATCAATATTCCATATGTTGTTCCAGATTGTTCGCATTTAGAACTTTTAGACTTTTCGTTGATATGAATATATTTATGTTTTATTGGTGGAACCATTGTCCCCTTCGACTGCAATTAGTATTTGGATCCTGTGGATCCAATATTTTATCATCATTTCATTTCATTTTTTTCCAACTTTTTAATTGTATGGTTTCCCGTAGATGTGCACAATTTTATGGTTTAATTGTTGCACTTCAATTGTTCAGGGGTCAACTCTGGTTATCCTTCTATTTGTGTAGATCAATTGAATATTCTGCAATATGTGAGCGTCAATTTTCTATTGAGTATCGGCTGATTACCGCTGTGTTTTTGATATTAGACTGTAGAAGAAGACATACTTAAAGAATTGGAGCTTATGGAGAAAGAAACAGATATTGATGACATCTTAAGTTTTAGGTCAATTGCAGAACGTGACTTGGAGGTATGAGCAGTGTTGTAGTAATGGTTTCGATTGATGTTAAAGATTATGTTGATGCAACATGTATCTGACTGAATTGTTGCTTGAGTCTCGTACATATATCAATTAGGTGACTGAGATTTTGGTACACCTTCTGGTTACTTTTGTCCAGGACCTTCTTTTGTTTCTCGTTTCTTATGTATAAATACATGATAGTTGGTTAATTGGTGTAATGTTGATGAATAAGCATCTCTAAATACATATGCAGGAACTTCTGCTGAGCCCTACAGCTTCAAGTGTTGGAGCTAATGGATGGCTAAATTGGTTATTTCGTGGCATGCTTGGTTCTGGTGAAACAGCGGATTCAAGCCAGTTTTCTGGTGTTGTTTCTGATGAAGTTATCAAGGTGGGCGGTATTTTCTGTCACGAGTTCGGATATATTGCTTTCAGAATTTCTTGATAATTTTCCCTTATGCAGGATATAATCGAGGCAACAGAATTCGTGCCAGTTCCTTCTCTTGATGCGGGTGTTTCTACAAAAAGCAGAATCTTATCTTCAATCAAGCTCAATGTTCATAAAGTCACTGCAACACTAGGCAGCAAGTACAGATATTTCTCTTAGAAACCCTTTTTTTGGTTAGTTGTCTTTATGTTGCAAAATGTTGTTTGTAACATATTGTTATATATGTGCATGTCCATGCAGTGTTAACAATGATATAATAGACAGAAGCTGAATGAAAGAGGATCAATAAAAGTTTTTATCAATTTTTGTCATATGCTCTTTGTTATCTTACAGTTGGATCACATTAACTCCGTTTTGATGCTATGTCAAATGCTTCACTTCATTAAATTCTTTTTGTAGTGGACTATTTTTGTCAAATTTGTTTGAGTATAATAGTTTGTCAGGTAACCGTTAGCCACGAGATTATAATTTTCTCTGCTGATATATGAAGTTTTTAAATTTCGGTAACACTGCATGTCTATTCTCTTGATAGGTCATGAAAAATATATAGTAGTCCTAAGTTTGATAGGAAGTTAATTTTCTCATCTCGTTTAGCTTTTTAGGCACTTCTTTGCTGTTCAATTTGTCTTTTAATTGCCTGTTTACTCTCTCATTAGCATTTTAAATTACAGGCTGTCAGTTAATTAAACACTTAATGCATTTTTCTAAATATATATCCAGGATCAGCCAGAAGGAAGTCATTCAGATGATTTTGGGTGTCGTAGCTATTGAATGTAAACATTGGGACGAATCATGGACAATTCGGCTGTTGGTTAATTCGTTGGGTGTGGTGGACCCATATGCTAAGCAAGACATTCTGCTTACTGGAAGGGTATCTTGTAGTTGAACTCTCTTGTTTATAGTTGGAGGTTAATTAATGTCAGATGCAGTTTAGGCCCTAGGGTGTTATCTGAATCAGTAAACATCTATTATGCTCATCCAACTTTAAGTCTTTCCAGAACTAGTGCGTCTTGGCAACCACTATAGCAGCTGAATCTCTTACTAAAGTGCAGATTCTCAAACATTCCGGGTGTTATCCTCGTTCACATTCCTCCGGCCTTCTGTTTGTTTGATGAAACCTTTACCAAGCACAAACCTGTCCACTATGATAATTTTTTGTACATTCATTTTTTTATCACTAGAATTATTTCCCTAGTTCTAGTTCAACACACTTTAGATTCCCAGCATCTTAAACTTCTGTCATGAGTTTATAACGATTGACCACTTGCTGTTTTGGTTACTGGCCGTTGTGATAAGTAAATGCTTATTCCTGCATTTGAGGCTAGCTTCCCAGTACTAAAGGAAATATCCTCACATTTTTGAACATTATTTTTAAATAACTCAACTCTTATTTGTTTATTTTCTTTCTTTTGTTACTTGGGCTAATTTCAGTTTCTTAGAGGAAAGTTTTTGTGGTGTATGTTGCAATCTTCTCATGTCTGAGCTAATTCGATACATATTATATCCTTCTCTATCTGATAACCTTCATAAAAAATAACTAGTTGTGGTCTATTTGAGTATTATCGGGTAGATAGTCCATAATTGTACGCGATTACATTTTTCCTGCTTTGATATACTGCAAAACTCCAGCATAAATCAGTTCTACACACTTCTAGTCTCCTTTATCTTTCACATATTGTTTATTTGCTCTCTTAACAATATATATTTATGAGTTCGACTTGCTTAGGTTAAATTCGTGCAATGCAGGGTGTCTCTGAGAAAAGTATTTTAAATTATGAACTACCGTGTCTTAGCATTGAAGTTGATACATCTCCAATAAACAATGATAGTGAACTTTCATTAAAGGTACTTCTAGTGGCTTCTGATCATTTTGCACATGACATGCGCTTAAGAAATTTGTAAATTGTAATCATGTTACTTGTTCTTCTAGGTTGTGCTTCAACCTTTTGAAGTTGTTTACGATTCGGAGTTTTTATTGAATCTCTTGGACTTCCAGCGGATTTTTGGATCATTCCATTCTCAGCGTGAGAGAGTATGTTCTCCAACACTTCTTTATTGCACATCCACTGGTGTTACATTTAGTTCAAATGATTAGAATGGGTTATTTCAGGGTATCCCGTGTTCCTGATCCTTGTTTTTCTTCCTTCCTTGTTGCGATACTGATTTACTGTTACTATTTTAACATGGAGTCACGCTTCAAGGTGGTAAACAATTGGCAAGTGTTAGTGCATGATGAGATATGTTCTTTACACGTATTCTTAGATTCAAACTTTTAAAAACATGTAATATAGCATTGCTGTGTGAAACTTATTATCAGTATTGCCTTACCAATAGCAGTTGGAGGTGTCTTGTTTTGATTTTTTGATTAGTCACAATAAGATCCTCAGTTCAATTTGAAGTTGTCAGAGGTAATGGCAGTACACTTTTACATTCTATTTTTGAGTTGATTCCCATTTGTAGGTCTAGGTTTCATGATTTTTCCAGGTTTTTTACTTTGGCAGTAAACTTCTGTCTTCTGAAAATTTCCCTCCCTCCCTCCCAAAACAAATATCTTTCTATTGAATAATGAACTTATTAGTTCCCGCCTGAAATGCAGGTCCTCATGTCATTAAATGAGCTTGAAAATGTGAATGCTAGATTACTATCGAAAACCGAGTGAGTTTATTCAGTCCTGTGATTACTGAGCTTGTGACTCTTCTCCTCATATTTTGCTCAGAATATCTGAATTATTTCGTTTGTAATTTTTTCATCTTTTTTGCCAGATGTGTTTTCTCCAACCGTAAACAAATAATTTGGGATATCAGATTCAGCAGTGTCTTCATCAAAATTCCTTGGGAAACGGATCATCATTCCACACAGTATTTATTGGTAATCTGCATAGATTTTTCTTTGTACACTTGCCCTAGGCTTCCATACCAATGCCTACTCATTGTACTTTGTATTTATGGATTTTTTAGTACTTAAAACACATGTTTGGTAAAGTGAAATGGTGTTGAATTTTGCTACCTTCACTGGTTTCGTGGACCACAAAATCATATCTTTCTTATTCTGTTCTTAGTTTGAAGTTTGAACTGTTTTTTATCCGTGTACTGAAAGATGGTTCTTTTCTGCCATCAAGTAGTTCGCAAAT
The DNA here is from genome assembly GCA_023531435.1 of Papaver californicum. Lineage (NCBI taxonomy): Eukaryota > Viridiplantae > Streptophyta > Magnoliopsida > Ranunculales > Papaveraceae > Papaver > Papaver californicum. Next base: position 21,570,681 of record JAJJMC010031210.1, read on the forward strand.
ATGGAGATCCATGGAATAAGACTATATAACTTTGTATAATAGTTTCAACTAGTTGTAACAATAAAAATTCAAAAAGATGTATGAAAAGCTTGGAGATGATTAGAATTGGCATTCAGATACTTTAAATGTCTTTCTTTTATGTGTTTTCTAGCTTTGGGTACATGTTGATATAGTTTTTTTAATCAGCTACATGTTGATATAGTGAATGGTGATTTATAGAGGGACTCAAAGTCTGATAAAGTGGCTTTCGTATATGAAAACCTGTTCCACTTGTTTAAGTTTATCGAGTATTGACTTCCATTTTTTTACAGAGTTTGGACTTGGGAACTCTTATCTGTAGATCAAGGATTCAGAAGGAAACTTTGGCACCAAAACGAAAGCCCCAACCTGACTATTTGTCCACAGCTTTCGCGAGCGCAACTTCTTCCAGTGATCGGACACCAGTTGACCACCATCAAGATCTGTATGATCACTTCGAAATTATTTTGACTGGTTTTGAGGTCAGAGTTTCAGAATTTTCTTCAATTATTTTTTTTTTCTTTTTATGTAATATTTCAATTTTTATAACTTTCTCTCATGTTTTCCCATTACCGTACTGAAAGGGATCTCTTACAATGTGAAACTGACATTCTACAGGTGAATCTATTGGTACCTGGTTGTTCTAGAGCAGTCTCCGTTGTCGAGAGACTCAATGCTTCTATTATGTTGGCATCATGCATTATACCAAATGAATTGACATTGAAGCAGTTAGAGGTAATTAATAAACAATAAGTTATACTGCACGCTGTTATTGTTACAGTTATGTGCTAACCTCCTTCCACTAGACACCTTTGATCGAAAGTTTAAATTTTAATTCTTGCATTGCAACTGGATGTTTCACAATTAGTACTTTGAAACACTTGATCAAGAAAACATTTATTGTCCTGGGCAGAGCTTTAAAATGAATGAACAGAGATAGGCTCAATTTTACGTGGAAAGGTTTACCACAAAGCCAGGGACTTCCTCAGTGATGCATTTGCTTGAAAGGGTATTTGCTATTTTGCAGGAGAGATAACTGCGGCATTTGCTTTTCGTTTAGGCTTCCGAGTCCACAGAAAATTTATTTAAGTGCTGTGTCATCAATAAGTACTGCAGTATATAGGTCAAACGAGTGCACTAGGTCATCTTTTTATTTAATATCGCAAAGATTTCTGAAACTGCTTAGCATCGCTTTCGAATTTCAGGTCCATGTGGTTGTGTCAACGTTTAGTGTGCATTTCTCGCCCTCAATATATGGTGCAGCTGTTGGCTTGATTGAATCTTCTGATATTCTGGCTCCGCAATCAGAATCGGAATCTGTGCGCCAGCGGAGCTCAAAGGATTCAAGTGCATTCCAATTCTCTTTCACGTCTGATGTTGAGCTTGTTAGCTTGCATGTACACACCAGTGATGACGATAATGGAGATAGTAGCCCTCTTCTCATCTCTGCTTTTGGGGAGTTGGACATTCAGTACATCTCTCTCTCACCCTCCCTTCCTCTTTTTATGCATAAAATAAAATAATATAGTGTTAGTTTTTTAGTTCATGTTCACAACTTCACATGCGATATTTTATACTCATCATTCAATTTTCTTATTGTAAACTCTTACATGCCAATACTTGTTTGGTTCTGATATTGCAGGTATGTTCTCGAGCAAACGAAGAAAGCATGTTTTGTCTGTATCAAATCATTAAAGATTGAAACTGGTAAATTGAGCGGTGAAACTAGTGACTTAACATTATGCTTGTCCAGGAGTATATCTGCTGCTGCACATCAGCAAGGAATTGTCTCAGAAGCTAATGCTCCAAAAAGTGACCATGGTGAAAGAAGTGGACCTTCGGATGGATGCTTTATTCTATACTATCAAGCAGAGAGAAATGTGGATGAAGTATGTCACAAGTTGACGATGTTCTTTAATGAAGTAGATCTCCATTGCTACCCTAAAGTTATTGGATCCCTCCATCAATTTTTGGATAGCTTATCTCAATATGATTCTTCGTCATTACCTTATTCGGGTAAAAGCTTAGACAATAGTAGGGAAACAAAAGATAGAGTACTGATGTCTGGATTTTGGCCTGCAAAATTTGGGTTTTCAAACTTCTACGAATCTGTGTCAACTGAGGCATGCATAACTGTGGATCAGTTTCCCTTCATAACTATTCATAATTCGGGTTCCCTCAGTAGAATTGAGCAGTCTCTTATTCATGGCATTCCTGAGTGGAGGAATACTTTGAATGTGAGGGATAAAAAATGTGATAGAATTGCAAAAGTTAATGCTAGGAAGAGGTCTAAAGTGTCCAGAGTTCCGGCGGTGAAATATTCATGGAGTAATAATGATTCCGCTTCTGGGAGAAGCAGTGACTCTGCTATTTGCATTATTGATTTGAACCTCACTGGAATCAGAATACACTTCCATGATTCATCCTGTACTCTGGGAACTCTTTCGGTGCCAATTTCGAAGTCTTTGATTACTGTAAGTGGGTCACATTATCTGGATATGTTATGCTCTATTGAGGGGTTACATCTCTCATCATCTTGGTCCTCCCGATACTTTTACAAGTGGCTGTGGGGTTCATCTGAACACAGTCTGGCCCCTGTTTTTAATTTTCGCCTAAGAAGGAACAATGGTGCAACGAGGCCCGAAATTGAATTGTGTTTCAGCATTCATCATGTACTCTGCATTTTGCCGTCTGAATATCTGGCGATACTAATTGGTTATTTTTCTCTGCCTGATTGGACCGAGAAGGAAACTACACAACTTGTTGAAAATGGCAACTGTAAGGATATGGACAACAGCCATGTCGTAGTTATCTACAAGTTTGAGGTCCTTGACTCCATTTTGATTTTACCCGTGGATGATGATGGAGATCAAACTGTACATCTCCAACTTGAACAGTTATATTGCAGTTTCATCGCAAAGAGCATGGCAGAGGATGCTCTGAAAGACATTCCTCTTGACTGTATGGTTCAAGCAGATAAAGTTGCAGACATAGTCCACGTGCTTAACATATTTGGGCGGGGTGTATCTTTGTCGTTGGTACCACGTAACAACGAGGAACATGTTTCTTTGACTGATTGTCAGGATACCAGTTGCGGAAATGTACCCTTAATTCCAGCATTTGATGCTGACCTATGGATCAGAATACCATGTGGAAATAAGCCTTCAGATGGACTTTCTACTCCTACTTCTGTTATGGTGAAGGTTAGCAACTGGCAAATTATTGCTGAAGGTAGGCTGTCTTTTGCAAACGTCCTAGCTTCTTGTTTCATTAAAATATTTATGGTGTTCCACATATTCATATTATGTTATTATGCAATTATATCAAGGTGATGCTATTTTATTTGGGATTTGTTTGTTTTGGCAGTTGATTACTTTCTCTATGGAATTGAAGCAATTGCGAACATCGTAAATCAGCTGTCTGCAGTTGGTAGTGAAGCTGGATATTTCAAGTCTGATGTATTGCAGTTTATGCAGTTGAAGAAGAGTATAAAAGAAGGAAGCGTAGTTCTAACCAATGCTTCAAGTCCGACCTTAATAGAAGTAAAATGTTGTGTCAAGTTACTTACAGTAAAATTTTGCCAGTCTAGGGGAAGAGGACAATCTAATAACTTGTCAGAGCCCGTTGTCAAGGTGGATTTACAATTTATATTTTCTGGAAAGTTCAAAGATGAGATACCCTTGAGGGTGGATATTTGTCTTTCTAACATATCACTATATTCATTTCATACTTCTGTCATCTTGTTGCGTTCTACTGTCTCTTCAGTTGCATCTTCTTTTGAGATTCATCTATCCAAGTTAAGCAGTGGCGACAATGAGATTGTATTTTGTATACCTTCTCTCGATATTTGGTTATACATGTCGGATTGGAGCACATTCGTAGATCTCCTTGGTTGCTATGCTCAGGACCGAAACAACACTGAAGTTATGGTTGAATCATCAGAGAACTCAAATTTAGGAACACCGGAACTTCCTATAGATTCGACTGGAAATGTATTTGAGGCTTCTCCTGAGTCACCAACAACATCATTACATTCTAACAACAATTTTCAGGAACCCGGTAATCTAATTTTGAAGTCAGAGGAGATAGACGTATCACTTCATTATCCACTCTCGGTTAGAGAAACATTTGACATTTTGAAGGAACCTGAAGTTCTTGTAGGAGTTACTTTTTCTGGTGCAGAATGCTGTAAATATGTGACAGTTACTTTGTGCAGTAGAGATACGGAAGTGATTATAAATGAAAGCCATACAAAAGTGACGTCAAATGTTGAAAAGACAAGAATTGCGCTAGAGACTATCCAAGAACAGAAAGTTATTGCATGGCCTCTCTTGCAGATAAATCAGATATATGTTTCTGCAGAAATTTGTGATAAACAAGAGGGGTTTATTCATGCCACAGCTGAGGTTCGTATTGAATGTTTGGAAGTGTGGTTATCACATCAGATATTCCAATTCTGGCACGATGTTAAGATCGAACTTCCTGAAAAAACATCTTCTCAATCTTCAACCGGTATTGTGGATTTTAAAGTTCATTTAAGGAAGGCTTCTCTGCTGCTAACTGATGGGAGGGTATGTCTTTTTTGTAAAACATGTTCAGTTATTCTTTTTAGTTATGATTTTGCCATACTGAATTAGGATGACGATCCCATGGTTATTTTGGATTTGGTAAGAAGAATTCTGCGTGGGAATCCGTTTTTGTCTCAAACAACGGGTTGTCACACAAGCCTTATTAGGCTAGTATTGTAGTTTAACTAAAAACTTGGGTTGTGTACAAGCCTAATTCATTGGAACCTTGTCATGTGCATTGCTTAACACATCTGTAGTGGTAGGCATCAAATGTTGTGCACCAAATTACATTTTGATGTTCTGATCTTGTCTAAACGTCAGACTTGGGTATGAATTTTCTGATACTAAACTATTGATAGGAACTCATATAAGACATCTTTATTATGATTATATTAGGGTAATCACTAAAAAGGCCAAAAGTTGGGCCCAGCTCATTGCTAATTGGCAAATTTCTTTTTATAATTTGTTCTTGTATCCAGTAGTCTGATTACATATTGGCTGATCTTATGTGAAGATTCCTCAATTTGTTGATCATCGTTCTGGACCCATAATTGGCATATGAGGGATTGTAAGAATAATTCACGCAATTGTAATTTATTTTGAAAATTGGATCTAACAATGAAACTTGAGCATGGTACTTCATTAAATATATTTTCTTGATGCAAAATATCAAAGATTTTAATTTTAATGAGACCCATTTACTTTTTGTCAAATGGGTTGTCTAATTACATGAATTATGTCAAGTCGCATGACCACTGAGACATTAAATAAATTATTTGGATAGTATTTTTCATTTTTCTCTAATTTTGTTTCGTTCTGTTCCTGTAGTGGAGTTGTAATGGACCCCTAATGGAGATGCTTTTGAGGAACTTACTGTTTCATGTGAGCCTAACTGGTAGCATCATGGAAGCTTCAGTTGGAGGAGATCTTCTTGTGAACTACAACAATCTTGAAAGGGTAAACTGGCTGCCGAGTAGTCACAATATCATTTTTACACTTGATAGGATGTCTAATTGACGTACATAATGAATTTATTAGGTGACTTGGGAGCCTTTTATAGAGCCTTGGTGTTTTCAGTTAGACATGGCCAGAAAGCAAGAACGAAGTGCGCTTCTGAACACCTCTGTTTTGACTGATATCTACCTGAAGTCTACTGCACATCTTAACTTCAATGTCACCGAACCGCTCATTGAGGTAGAGAGAGACATACCAACTTTGAATAATTATTCATATGATTTCTCCACTTCAGCTCTCTTTTATAAACTCATATCAGTAGCTTAGAGTTTTTGTTGGAACCAGATGGAGGTGGTGCTCGGGCAATTTTGGGCGAGGATGATACCATTGTCACAAACAGTCAGCACTATTACTAAACCATCCTCACCCAAAGTCATCCCTTGGATCAATTCCATCTTGGCTCAACAAACAAATCATTTAGAACCTTGTAAGAATAAGCTCGTTTGTGGTCCTGTCTTGTTTTCCTCCCTTTTTCTGTTTTATCAAATAACCCATTTTTGTTCAAGGTTATCTTTAGGGTGCATGCCATGATCAAAGATGCTTGGAGTCAGGTTAAGATAGATGGTCTTCCTGAGAGTCGTGGGTTTTGTGGGGGTAGTGAAACCACTGAAAATGCATACACAAGAAGATATGCCCCATATATACTCCAGAATGAGACTTCTTTGCCACTGCTGTTTCATGTGTATCGAGGACATGTGAATTCAGACGATTTGAACATGGTGCCTATGAAAGAAGGAAATACTGTGCAACCAGGTTGTTCTGTCCCAATTTATATTGATGAAACTCCAGAAGAGCAAATATTTCGTTACAAACCTGTTCAGTCCTCTGACAGGCTAAACGAGAAGAAATCGAGTTGGGTGGCGCATCATATGATCTCTGTCCAACTTGATGGAACTTCTGGGTTTTCAGTTCCTATTTCCATGGACCTTGTTGGTCATAGCTACTTTGAAGTAGATTTTTCAAAGGCAGAAGTAGTTGAAGTAAATACAGCTGGAGAAGTGTCAAAGTATGGCGGAAGGGTTGAAGGGAAAAATAGAAAAACCTCACATTCCGAATTTGTCGTGCCTGTGGTGTTCGATGTTTCCGTTCAGCGTTATAGCAAGTTGATACGATTGTACTCCACAGTAAGTGTAGAAACATTTGATTACCATTTATTTTCTCCTTTATATAAAAATAGCTGGTACTTATAGTTGATGACTTCAGGTAATACTGCTAAATGCAACTTCTGTGCCGTTGGAGCTGCGTTTTGATATTCCATTCGGTGTATCACCGAAGGTACAAGTATTACCTTTCAAGAGCTCTTTTCCCTCCACTTTTACTTTCTTTAGGCTTCCCCTGATCACATGGGTGCTTTCTAATATAGGTGCTAGATCCTATATCTCCTGGTGAGGAATTTCCCTTACCTCTTCATTTAGCTGAAGCTGGTAGAATGAGGTGGCGTCCGGTTGGCAATAGTTACTTGTGGAGTGAGGCACATCTTCTCTCCAACATGCTTTTACAGGAAAATAGGCTTGGAATCCTGAGGTCGTTTGTTTGCTATCCATCTCATCCCAGTAATGACCCATTCCGCTGCTGCATGTCGATTCATGATGTCAGCCTTCCTTCATCTAGTGGGAGGTGCTCATCTCTTCAGACCAAAGATTCCGCGAAACAGTCGGTTGCAAAAAGTCGGGCAACTCATTATGTAACGCTCACTACTCCTTTATTGGTTAAAAACCATTTACCAAGTGATGTCTCTTTCACAATAGAAACTGGTGGAGTTGCTCGTACTTTACTCCTTTCCGAGGTTTGTTACAAACTTATTTTGTAGAATCCATGTGATATGCATTTATCTGAGGGATTCTGCTTGCTAACCTCTATGTTCTTCAGGGAGATGCTGCTTCCGTTTATCATACAGATTCTACCCATGACCTGGGATTGGTGTTCCATTTGCATGGGTTCAAGCCTAGCTTTTTTAACTTCCCGCGCGCAGAAACATTCGCCAGAGGGGCCAAATTCAGCGACACGAAGTTCTCTTTATCAGAAACTCTGACCTTCTATCCCGAATCATCTAATGGTAAACAACTTCTCTGACCTTTAATTTTCCGCAATTACCAAACGGTTCACGGATACCATCTTTGAATCTTGTGCCAGATCCGTTATATCTTACTGTGGAGAAGGTGATGGATGCATTTTGTGGTTCCCGAGAACTCAGCATTTCTGCTCCCTTTCTTCTGTACAACTGCACGGGATATCCACTCACTATTGCAGAGTCTGGTGCTGAAATGAAAGGCAATGGCTGCACTATTCCTTCCTGTTATTATTTGTTTGATGAAGATCAAAATCTAGCAAAAGAATATGGTCTCAGTGTGTTTTCTCAGGAGGATTCACTTGCTAACCCCCCAAATATTGATAATTTTTCAAGTTCTTTCTCAAAAAAGCACACAGTCTCGTTGAGGGAGAATTTAGACCTGCATTTACAGAGGTTTCTGAACAGGAAATTCAATTCTGTAGATTTATCTGCACAATCTGTCGAATATACTGAGTGCCCTGATTTAGATGCTCGAGGCACCTGTTTGGAAAAAGTAAACAATTTACCCAGCAGAAGCAGCCAACTGAAACTGTCAGCAGAAGGTAACAGGGGTGTGAGTGTAGATGCTGATAACAAAAAGGTTAAAGCATGCATGTATTCTCCTCAGTCCAGTTCCTCTGAAGGTGAACTCATGGTTAAATTAGCTACATGCCTACCCGAATGTGTTACTGAAAGTAATAGAAGCTCAATGTGGTCTAGCCCTTTTTTCCTTGTTCCATCAAGTGGTTCAACGATGGTGATTGTTCCTCGAGCATTTACATCTAGAGCATTGATAATGTCTGTAACATCGAGTCTCGTAGCAGGTCCCTTTTCTAGTAGGACAAGGGCCATTACTTTCCAGCCCAGGTAACTCACTGAACTAACTGTTGTGCATTTGGTTACGCATAATCCTGACATACTGATAATTACTTCTAATGACGTGATAATAGTATATGTAGTATGATTGTTTCTTGCGGTATAGTATATTGTAAGAAGAGCCAGCCTTTGTGGAGTTTGATTTCTGCAGATATGTCATCAGCAACGCTTGTAGCAAGGATTTATATTACAAGCAAAAGGGAACTGACTACATTTTCCACCTAGGCATTGGTCAACATGCTCACCTACACTGGTCTGATACTAAAAGGTATTGCTCCTGTTTTGTTTTGATTTAAGCTGGAGCTTAGTTATACTTCTGAAAATACCTCTTTCTTGGTACTCAGGAATCTCGTGTCTATAATGCATTTTATTGTCTCATCTCTGTTTGAATTATCTTTTGAATGAACCACTGGAGGTTATGAAGGTTGATTTTCGTTGGCGATGTATTCTCATAGGACTTTTGGCCATGCTAAGTTTCCTAATGGAAGTTGTTTAGAAATCAGTAGCAAAAATGATGCCTAAAAATTTGATGAGCTTTTTTGGGACTGAGTTGGTTTTAAAGTTTTGCATTGTTGATATCTGCAAATATGATCTAGAGTGAGAATAGACATATTATAATCATAATCATAACCATAAGTCTGTTGGTCTCTTGTCTTTCTTTTTTATATCTAATATACGCGGGAGTGGCCTCAGTCTTCAGTCTTCAGTCTTCACACAAGAGTGTATGCCTTTTTCTTTGCTAATCAGCTGTTGGGGTTGATTTGAGTGGGTTCTGAATTAGAAAATGATCTACCTGGTGAGGATAGACATACAAACTTAGCTATATGTGCCGCGGGTTTACTGTCTATCTCCACTCTGTTCTTATAGTAATGTAGAAGTGAACAATTCTTTCTTTACATGAGAGCATTTGCGTTTATCTTTAGGTAAAAGATTGTTACTTATTTTGCAGGGATATGCTGGTTTCTCTTCGTTTTGATGAACCTGGATGCTTATGGTCAGGCAGTTTCACTCCTGATCATCTTGGTGATACACAAGTGAAAATGCGAAATTATGTCAATGGTGCCCTAAACATGATACGAGTTGAAGTGCAGAATGCTGATGTTTCAATTAAAGAGGATAGGATCGTTGGCAGTTCCCATGGTGATTCAGGGACAAACTTGATTCTTCTATCCGACGACAATACAGGCTTTATGCCTTACAGAATTTACAATTTTTCGAAGGAGGTGATTAGCTGTGATTTGTGAGGTTGTATGTGTAAATTTAATGACAAACTTGATTCACTTGAAGTGATTCATAAAGATATAGCCCTGGTTCTGCATGCGAAGGTTCTCTTAAAAAAACTGTGTTAATATCAGATAATCATGTTATTTTATTGTTTTATACTTTACAGAGGCTACGTATATACCAACAAAAATGTGAAGCCTTTGAAACAACTGTTCATTCGTACACATCTTGCGGTTATGCTTGGGATGAACCTTGCTTTCCTCATCGTCTAGTTGTTGAGGTATGTTTTCTTTTGTTTGCCATAATAATGGATCCACAACAATAATTACTTACATGTGGAGTTTTGTGGAACACATAGGTTCCTGGGGAACGCATTTTGGGGGCATATTCTCTCGATGATATTAAGGAGCAAATGCCCGTGTACTTACCATCAACATCTGAGGTTCATTACATACTATTTCATCTATATTCTCGAAATTTGTTTTGTTTATCGTCATGTCTTTTTATTATTTAATTCCTATCTTCAGAAGCATGGAAAAAGGCTACTTGTTTCTACCCATGCTGAAGGAGCAGTTAAGGTGCATCTCTGGTGCTTTGCCTTGATTTAGAATTTTGGTGTGATTTTCCCCTGTAGATAAATAGTTTTGATTTTATTTTGCAGGTTCTTAGCATCGTTGATTCGAGTTGTCATCTTGTGGAAGATATGAAGAGAACCTATTTTCCTGGCTTCAAAGAGAGAAGGAAACTTGATCAGAAAGAAGAAAAAATTGATGACTATAGTGAAAGGATATCGGTTCATATACCATTTATCGGATTTTCCTTGATCAACTCATATCCCCAGGTTTACAAAATAGATACTTTTTCAGTTCTTACGGAATACTGTGATTGATAATTCTGCTATAATGCAAACACACTTAGCTAAGAGCGTATCGATCTCTGCTCTCTGTGTTCCTCTTTTACTTTCTCGTTACTTGTAAAGATAAGAATATCTTCATTGATGTAGGAATTGCTTTATGCCTGTGCCAAGGATACCAAGATTGACATACTGCAGAGTGTGGATCAGCAAAACTTTTCCTTCCAAATGTCGTCCTTGCAAATTGATAATCAGTTGCGCAATACCCCATATCCTGTAATCTTGTCATTTGATCGTGATTACGGAAGCAACTCAACAGGGTGGATAAAAAATAAGGATCTTAGCTCAAAGATCAAGGATGAAAATGGAGCACAAGCTTCTACTCCTGACAGCTTATGCGAACCTATCTTCTATCTAGCCGCTGCAAAGTGGAGAAACAAGGATATTTCATTGGTTTCTTTTGAGTATATAAGCCTAAGGTGGTGCCTGTTGCTGCTAAGTTCATCAGAGAATCATTATGAGTTTTTTCAGAGTATTTTTTCTTTTCATTAATATGGTTATGATGAATATATTCTGTGTGAATGTTTTCAGGTTAGCGCCTTTGCATCTTGAGCTCGAGGAAGAAGTCATCTTAGGGCTGTTTGATTTTGGCCGTACAGTTACTTCAAAGTTACGGAGAAAAACCCTACCTGGCCTATGTTCTACAAGTTCCTATGGTGCACATCTTGATAAGGAAGTATCCACTGCACGGGATTCTGATAATTCTAAGAGCCAGAGTTATTCTGTAAATGTTTTAAACTTCATGGAGAGTTCTAGCTGCAGTCTGCCATTACCTTCAGTAGTTCCAATCGGAGCTCCTTGGCAGAAAATCTATCTCTTAGCAAGAAGACACACAAAAGTATATGTTGAAGCATTTGATTTGGCGCCAATCAAGGTGACCTTTAGGTGAATTTTCTAACTGTTTCCACTCTTTGCGTCATTTTCTTCTTCTGAGGGTATAAATAATCTGTACCCATTATTTGTTAATTGTTGTCCCTTCACCTAATGGACTCTATCTGGTACAATCAGACTGCACTTTCTGTCACTCACTATCTAGCTATGACTTCTGGGCTTCACTGTTGATTGAACATTTGGCACTCGGTTAACAGTAGAGATACGATAGTTCGTTAGGCAGTGCATCTTTTGTATCTTGTTTTGAGAGAAACAGCGGTTCTGGTTTCCTTGATTTGTCCACTTCACTACAGTTCATTTGTTTTACTGATAATTAAACAACTTTACCATCATGATGCTCTTTCATACAGCTTTTCTAGCGTTCCTTGGATGGTAAGAAACAACGTTCCTGCTCCAAGTGGGGTTCTAAGTCATATCAGTAGCACAGCTTTTCAGGTAAGATATAAAGTGAAAATTAGCAATGATTTCTGCTCTAGCTAGAGCTGTTGTTATCTTCCCCCTGAACCCTTTTGACAGGAAAGATCAACGGTTTTCATAAATAGGAACTCCATTCTGTGAATAGTCTTGACATCTTGTTCTGCGGAGCTAATCCTTTTCCGAGTTCGTCTTATGTGTCCTTATTCTTCACCATATGCAAATATGTGCAAATTATTCTTGTATACTTTTCTCCGGATTCATCATGCCTCGTTATTGTTTCAGAGAGGCCTGATGGCTCTTGCGGATGTCGAAGGAGCACCGGTGTATTTCAAACAACTAACCATCGTGCATCATATGGCTAGTTGGGAGTCGTTCCAAGAGATCCTCGTCAGGCATTATTCTCGGCAACTTCTTCATGAAATGTACAAGGTGTGGGATTTATCTGTTTAATGTCCTGATCCTGTTTTTCTGAATTAGTGCCGCTTGTTGTTCTTATAGTGGTTCAGGTAGTTTTAGATATGTGATCAACTTAAAGCACAATGTAGAAACTAGTAAAGCTTAAACTTACTGCATCAGGAAAAACAAATATCCAACTTCTCTTTTTACGTCTTATCGAAGTCTGTCTTTATCACGTCTGTGGTTTACCACTAAGATTGTTAGATGGAGGCTTTCACGGTTGGTAAGGAGACCCTGGAGTTTTTGTTTTGGTAGTTATTAACTTTAAAAAACTGATCTATATCTGAGCTTTCTCTACTTCAAGAAAGAAATGCAATAAACGAACCCTAAAAACTACCAAAGAGGGTTTTGCCAGGGTTTGCTCTGGTTTTATATGCCATACGAATGTTCAACCCACTAGCTAAATACACATATTCCATTTCTCTCATGTGCTTTGTACTTTTCTTAAGCTTCCTGGTTGCTACTACGGCTTTTAAAGTCAAACATATAGGATTAGACTATCTTCCCGGTGGATAATTTGTAAAGTATATTCTCCCGCCAGAACTCTGGCATCATTTTTTATGTAGTTTCAAATATTAACTGTAGTTTTTTAGTATTCAGAAACTTGGCTATAATTTATGGTCCTCGGAATTGTTTAAATTGCAGGTATTTGGTTCTGCTGGTGTAATAGGCAATCCTATGGGATTTGCGAGGAACATGGGACTTGGCATCAAAGATTTCCTATCAGTACCAGCCAGGGGAATTTTAAAGGTGTGACTCTTCAAAGATAGTCGTTAGCATGTTCATAAGTAGTAGTCATTTATCACAACTTTTAAAATTGGGATTCTACTGTCTCTTGCAGAGCCCATCTGGGCTTTTTACAGGCATGAGAGAAGGCACCAGAAGCCTTTTCAGTAATACGGTCTACGCTGTTAGCAATGCTGCAACTCAGTTCAGTAAATCTGCACACAAGGTGTGTTTAACTGTATAATGCTATATAGTTGCTTAGGTGTTTCATGAATAATGAGTTTCACATTGACATGTTTGATAATTGCTGTAATAAAGTGATAGCGGTTTATCTTGCAGAGTATTGTTGCGTTAACATTTGATGACCATGCTGTTTCAAATTTTGAAGATCGGAAGGGCCTAACAGCACACAGCAATGGTTTATTAAATGAGTTCTTAGAGGTACATAACAACATGACCTTAATCCAGTTCATCACTCATCAGTTCTTCCACCCACCTACAAGTTCTCTGAACTAGAAGAACATATTTCAAGAAAATCATCTGATAACAGAAGTTTTACGGAATTATTCTTGAAAATAATTTATGTTAGCTAGCTAACAAATATATGTTACACTGTATGCGATTCTGAGCGAGAAAGTATAAGCTAGCTAACAAATATATGTTACACTGTATGCGATTCTTTTTCCATTTACTTGTCACATTCAAATAATTACTTTTTACCTTTGTAGGGACTTACTGGATTCCTTCAGTCACCGATCAGAGGAGCAGAGAAACATGGTCTTCCAGGAGTCCTGTCGGGTAATACTTATCGCTCTACAGAACTAATCGTCTTCCGATACAACTTAAGCGCCATTACAATTAGTTTTTCAGGCCTTCGCATTTGCAGAACATTCGTTGACTTTAGCTGTTTTTTCTCATATCTGCAGGCATAGCTTTAGGAACTGCAGGACTTGTGGCTAGACCAGTGGCCAGCATTCTTGATGTAACTGGAAGAACTGCACAGAGCATCAGAAATCGAAGCAGTCTTCACCAACCCCACCGCCTTCGTGTCCGTTTTCCTAGGCCTCTTGGTAGATATCTCCCGCTACGACCCTACTCTTGGGAAGAAGCAATTGGAGCATCAGTGCTTATGAACGTAGATGATGCCAAACTCAAAGACGAGCAGTTTGTCATGTGTAAAACACTTAAGCAGCCAGGAGATTTTGTCATCGTCACTGAAAGACATGTCTTTGTTGTGAAGTGTCCTAGTCTGGAAAATTTCGGAACACCAGAGTTTCATGGTGTTGCTGCTGATCCAGACTGGAAGATTGAAGTCGAGATGAGCTTGGAAAGTGTGATTCATGTGGATAGAGAAGATGTGGTATTGAACATCGTAGGAGGGAGCAATTCGGAAACCCCACTGAGGCAACATATGCATAAGAGAGGCATTAGTACAAGTTTTAGTACTACAAGACCGACAACTAAGCATGGAAGCCAACAGTTTACTACTCCCCTGCCACTTTTTCAAATGAGCATGGCACTGGCTAGTAAGGAAGAAGCCGAGGTTGTTTTACAGGTTTTATTATCTACTATTGAATCAGGCAAACTTAGAGGTTTGGAGGTGCATGTCTTGCATCGAAGCAACCTCAGGTGAAACTAGAGCCGTTCCATTAATGTGCATCCGTTCTTTCTTTCGTCCTTGTATTGTTATAAAACACTAGTTATTAAAAAGTTTGTGTAAAAAATTTTGTTCTTCTTTTGTGTACATAGTTAAATATACCAGATTCAAGTATTTCTATGTTTTGGTGTATACACACGATGATTCTATACTGTACATAATATATTTAAAGAGGAAGGATGACTACAAACCCGTTCTTTGTAGAAAAGTACCATAGTTATTACACGTTAAAGAATCGGTGCTTCTCTATTTTTGCTGAAGTGTCGTATGTGGAGCTCATGGTACTATTTTTGTGCAAAATCTGATATTGCAAGTTATACAGAAATAGTGTTGTTAAACGATAAAGTTCAATGGCCTCTCGTAGTGGAATGTGGGGAACTTGTTTGGTACATAAACTTGACGATGTGTGGGTGGTTGGGTCCCACTTTTCCCAGCATACTCGGACCTCTTCTCCTAGTATGGTGAGGTGGGAATGCGGGGATTCCCAAACGTTATCCCTATATTTTCTTATGATTTATAAAGAAGGCTAATTTAGGGGCTCCTTGATTTGTATAAGGGCTTCAATGCGAGGTAGGGTGATCCAAAAATGCGTTAGGGAGTGTTCTAGGGGTTTCAATCTCATATGTTAAATGTCCATATTACCCTTCTATCAATTAAAAAGTCTATTTTACCCTTCAATCAATTAAAACCTAAACTTAAGCAAAACTTTTCCCTCTCCTCCATATCTTCACCTTCATTTTAACCGAAAAACTACATCGAATCAAAATTTCGTTGTCGATTAAACTCTAAATTTCGTGATGAAGATTCCTACTATAGGTGTATAAGGTAATAGTGATAAAAATCCGGATAAAACTAAACAAAGTAACGAAGAATTTAGGTTACAGAAAAATTTACGGTTGGGTTCGATTTGAAAACCCAACCGTAAATGTATGTTCTACTGGTTTGTTCTTCATTTTACGGTTGAGTCCAATGCTTAAACCCAACCGTAAAACTGTTACGATTTGGTGTTCATCCATGTTTCTTCTGTTTACGGTTGGGTTCGGAAGAACACCCAACCGTAAAATTCTCTGAATCAAAAATAAATCATCTTTTTGTCCGTAATTTTATCTAATTTGAGCTATTAAAAGACCAAGATTTAAGTTAGATGTATCCTAGTTATGCTCTGGTTGATTGAATCAAAATCTAGGGTTTTTAAAAAAAACCTACAAAATTATCTTACATTTCTTCTAATTTTTCTTCCCACCAAACCAAAAAGAAATTTTTTTGAATTGATTTGATTAAGTTTAAGATTATTTTCGATTAATCATGATTAGCTTAATCTATTAGCTAATTAGTTTTACTAACTAATCATGGGTATACTAGCCATTATGAAAATATGATTGATAAGGGGTTTTTGAATTTTACTTCAAATGTCTCTATTTCGTCTTATTATGGGAGCCCCTCTACAAATGTGGGAGCCCCTAAATTAGCCTTCTTAATTAGGAGGAAGCAATGTTTTTTTTAGGATTTTCATATGTACCACTGCCATGAGCATATGTACCAGTACCTCGTACATAAATGTGAAATATGTGTAGAATCAAAATATGCTAAAATATCTTACAGAAAAAATATTCAGAGAAATTTTAAACTTTTAGAATTAATTCATTCAGACCTAGTTGACATGAAATCAGTTCAAACTAGAGGTGGTAAGAAATGGTTTGTCACTTTTATAGATGATTGTACGAGGTACTGTCACATATATTTACTTAAAGGTAAGGATGATTCCTTAGAAGCCATTAAGATATATAAACTAGAAGTTGAAAACCAAATGAGTGTTACCATTAAGACTGTTAGGTCTGACCGTGGTGGTGAATATGTAATCCCTATAGGAGATTTTTGCATAGAACACGGCATTATACATGAAGTAACCCCTCCTTATTCACCACAATCTAATGGTGTGGCTAAACGGAAGAACCGAACCCTTAAGGAGATGATAAATGCCATGTTAATTAGTTCAAGACTACCTGCAACTTGTGGGGGGAGGCCGTCCTCTCAGCTTGTTCTTCTTTTGTGTACATAGTTAAATATACCAGATTCAAGTATTTCTATGTTTTGGTGTATACACACGATGATTCTATACTGTACATAATATGAAGCCTGATATAGGGGCTCCAACATCAATAGAGGGGCTCCAATAATAAGACAAAATAGGGACACTATGAAGTAAAACTCAAAAACCCCTTATCCATAATTCTTATCAAATACCCAAACTATCCCTGATTATTAATCTTAATTACATTAATTAGTTAAGATTAGATTAAGCTAATCATGATTAATTAAACATAATCTATTTATTAATCAAATTTTTTGGATCAATTTTTTTTTTTGAATGTGTTTGGTGGGAAGAAAAACTTGATGAAATTTAAGAAAATTTTATGGGTTTTTTTTTTTAAACCCTAGATTTTGATTCAATAAACCATAGTAGCATTTAGATACCTCTAGATTAAACTCTTGATCTTTTTATGGCACAAATTAGATGAAATCACGATTTGAAGTTTGATTTTTTGTGATTCAGAGAAAGTTACGGTTGGGTTTCATGTCGGACCCAACCGTAACACCAAGAACACCGAAGAACACCATATTTTCCCAAAATTACGGTTGGGTTTTCAACAAAACCCAACCGTAACTCAAAGAACAATGATGAACACCATCTTTTTCCCAAGTTACGGTTGGGTTTTAAACCAGACCCAACCGTAAGTAGAAGAAAAATAATGAACCCAATTTTTCCCCTAGTTACGGTTGGGTTTTCAACCAGACCCAACCGTAAGTTGAAGAAAATGATGAACAACATTTTTCCCATAGTTACGGTTGGATTTTAAAGGAAAAACCAATCGTAACTTATCCTTAGGAGAATTGATTTTTTTGGTTAATTTTGAGTTTTAAAAATCAAAATTTTGAAATAATTCAATCATTTTTTTCTAGATTGAAGGTAAATTGGGTGTTTGAAACAAAGAAAAAACGAAAAAAACACAAATTAGATAATCTAAATTTGTGTTATCCAGTAGAATTTACGGTTGGGTTTTGGCTTATAACCCAACCGTAACATAATCTGATAATTTTTGTTCTAATTTCAACACCAAAACCCAACCGTAGCTAGTAGAATTTACGGTTGGGTTTTGGCTTATAACCCAACCGTAACAATTCTGATAATTTATGTTCCAATTACAACACATAATTACGGTTGGGTTTTGCCTTAAAACCCAACCGTATCCAGTACAATTTACGGTTGGGTTGGGCTTATAACCCAACCGTAACAGATTCTGGAAATTTTTGTTTGAATTTCAAAACATAGTTACGGTTGGGTTTTGCCTTAAAACCCTACCGTAGACAATTTGTGGTGTTTGTACAAAATGTATTACGGTTGGGTTTAGTAATAGGACCCAACCGTAAATGGTTCTGTTAACTGTTTTTTGATTTTCAATATACTCCAATTTGGGTTTAAAACCAAACTTTGTAACTTATTCCTTCTATTGTAATAGATTTAAAGTAGTACATTAAAGGAAATAAACGATTGGAAACGAAATACAATAGAACATTGGATGATTACACTTAAGCACTTAAAGATAATTGCGAAAATCAAACACCCGACTTGTTTCCATAATACGATAGCAATCTG
>JAJJMC010031210.1:21599145-21612969 GCA_023531435.1 Papaver californicum
CTTAGGCCACAGTTGAGGTTCGGCCTTTTCTTTGGGAATTTCTTTGGCAACCACCCTTTTCTTTGCCTTTTCTTTTCTAATTTCTTTACCTTTGCCTTGAGGGACATGTTGTTCTCTGTCCCCTTCTTCTTCTTCTACTTGTTGCTCTTGTGGTGGTTCTCTAATCACAAGAGAACCTCTGGGTGTTGGTAGATCACCCAAGCCTTGGAACACATTATATTCCTCTTCTGCAATTTGAGGATCACTACCAGCACCTACCTCAAAAGAGGGATTATGGGTCTTGCTCACGCCTCTCTTCTCAACCCCTAAATGCTTTCCGTGGCGAGGGGTTGGAGTGTGAGAAATAGGTGTTAAATTATTACCCCTTTTATTCTTCCTACAACACACAACCAATACAAGTTAGATAATTTCCAAGCAATTCAACTTCAAGTAAAAAAAATTTGACTACACAGGAATATTTACGGTTGGGTTTTTGAGAATAACCCAACCGTAAATGTTCTTCCATATGTTACGGTTAGGTTTTAACAAAAACCCAACCGTAACTTACATGTAACTGACTTGCTTATCATTTTTACGGTTGGGTTTTTCTTAAAATCCAACCGTTATACAAAAACATAAATTTTAATGTGCGCAAATATTACGGTTGGTTTATTCTCAAAACCCAACCGTAAACTATAAAAAAATTGTCCAAATGTTACGGTTAGGTTTTAAGAAAAACCCAACCGTAATACTCTAACAAAAATTTTATGCAAGCTAGTGTTACGGTTGGGATTTTCTCAAAACCCAACCGTAGAATGGTTTTCAAAAAATGGCGCAAATTACGTAACTATTCATCTTCCTCCTTTTCATTTACGGTTGGGTTTTGAAAATAACCCAACCGTAATACTCAAGAACATGAAATATTACGGTTGGGTTTTGACACGGACCCAACCGTAATATTGAATGTGTCCATCATTTTTTCCTTAAAAACATGATCAGAAATGCGAATAAATCAATTACAAGTTCTAAGAATACATGGGTTTTCTATAATACCTTAGATACACCATTGTTGGATTTTTCTCTGCTTGATTTTGCGAACGGTTTTCGATTTCTTGTTGAATCTCTTGATTAGGTTGAAAGGAGAAGGGTTCATTGCCATCACTACTACCTTGAATGCTTTTATTATGGTTCTTCATCTCGAATTGTTTTGTTGATTTTAATCGACGATGAATTTTACGAATCGGCGATGAATTTAGATGGGTTACGGTTGGCTTTTTCTTTGGTTTAGTTTTTGAAAGTTATGAAAAATGTTAAGAATGTTTATGTTTAAATAGGTATAAGGGTAAAATAGACATTCCAACCGTAAATATTTTTGTAAATCTTTTTTTGGAATTTCAATTCACTCTAAATTGGGTTTAAAACACAAAATTTATCCCAGATTCACCAATGTTCCACTATGTTAGAATACTAGTTTTGTTGGACATGATTGTCATATTGGCGAGTTTTTCATATTGCAGTAATAACTTGCTTTTTACTTTGCTTGGTTTCCAACATCAAATATTTGTAAATAAAACATGATCTTGACAAATTTAAATAGAAAATATTTTTCATACATTCACATTAAAGTTGGAATTCCCCCACAAAAGAAAATAAATCTTAGTTTGACGCAACTGTTATAATAAACATAGAGTTATTGCAGGTTCTTCAGTTTTTCGTCACTGGTGGTTCAACTTCATCATTCTCCTAATCAATAATAATAGGTGGTTCAACTTCATCATTCTCCAAATAAATAATAATAGGTGGCTGAACTAACTTTGGCACCAAATCAATTACCCTTGGTGGATCAACAACTCCACCAACTTTAGGTTGAATCCTGACGAGTCGACTCAAACCATGAGGATGTCCTCGCACTCTGACACTTTGATACTGACAATCAAAAGATGGATTATGTGTTTTACCCCTCTTATTCTTCCTACAACACACAACCAATACAAGTTAGATAATTTCCAAGCAAATCAACTTCAACAAAATAAATATTCACTACACAGGAAGATTTACGGTTGGGTTTTTCTCAAAACCTAACCGTAACTTTTATCCCATATTTTACGGTTCGGTTTTGACACAAACCCAACCATAACACACATGTAGCTGATTTGCACATCATTTTTACGGTTGGGTTTTGCTTAAAACCCAACCGTAATACAGAAACAATAAATTTAATGTGATGATATGTTACGGTTGGGTTATTGAGAATAACCCAACCGTAACATATCAGTACAAAATGTAGTCCATATGTTACGGTTAGGTTTTAAGAAAAAACCCAACCGTAATACTCTAACACATTTTTATGAACGCTAGTGTTACGGTTGGGATTTTCTCAAAACCCAACCGTAGAATGTTTTTTAAAAAAGGGCGCAATACATTGGTTACGGTTGGGTTATCTATTGAAACCCAACCGTAACATCCTGAACTATTCATCTTCTTCCCTTGGATTTACGGTTGGATATTGAAAATAACCCAACCGTTATACTCAAGAACACGAAATGTTACGGTTGGGTTTTGACACGGACCCAACCGTAATATCAACTGTGTCCAACATTTTTTTCCCAGAAACATGATCAAACATGCGAATAAATCAATTACAAGTTCTAAGAATAACATGGGTTTTATTCAATACCTTAGTTGTTGGATTTTTCTGTGCTTGATTTTGCTTTTCACTATCGATTTCTTGTTGAATCTCTTGATTAGGTTGAAAGGAAAAGTGTTCATTGCCATCACTACTACCTTGAATGCCTTCAGTATGCTTTTTCATCTAGAATTGTTGTGTTGATTTTAATCGACGATGAATTTGCGAATCGACGATGAATTGTGATGGATTACGGTTGGGTTTTTCTTTAATTTAGTTTTAAAAAGTTTTGAAAAATTATAGGAGAAATTAAAAGAGTTTAGGTTTTAATTAGTATAAGGGTAAAATGGACATTTAACTTTACCCCCCTAGGACATCCCTTATCGTAAAATTGGGTCACCTTGGCTCAACTAGGAGCCCCTCTATTGATGTGGGAGCCCCTATATCAGGCTTTATATTTAAAGAGGAAGGATGATTACAAACCCGTTCTTTGTAGAAAAGTACCATAGTTATTACACGTTAACGAATCGGCGCTTCTCTATTTGGCTGAAGTGTCGTATGTGGAGCTCATGGTACTATTTTTGTGCAAAATCTGATATTGCAAGTTAAACAGAAATAGTGTTGTTAAACGATAAAGTTCAATGGCCTCTCGTAGTGGAATGTGGGGAACTTGTTTGGTACATAAACTTGACGATGTGTGTGTGGTTGGGTCCCACTTTTCCCAGCATACTCGGACCTCTTCTCCTAGTATGGTGAGGTGGGAATGCGGGGATTCCCAAACGTTATCCCTACATTTTCTTATGATTTATAAAGAAGGCTAATTTAGGGGCTCCTTGATTTGTAGAAGGGCTTTAATGTGAGGTAGGGTGATCCAAAAATGCGTTAACGAGTTCTAGGGGCTTCAATCTCATATGTTAAATATCCATATTACCCTTCTATCAATTAAAAAGTCTATTTTACCCTTCAATCAATTAAAACCTAAACTTAAACAAAACTTTTTCCTCTCCTCCATATCTCCACCTTCATTTTAACCGAAAAACTCGAATCAAAATTTCTTTGTCGATTAAACTCTAAATTTCGTAATGAAGATTCCTATTATAGGTGTATAAGGTAATAGTGATAAAAATCCGGATAAAACTAAACAAAGTAACGAAGAATTTAGGTTACAGAAAAATTTACGGTTGGGTTCGATTTGAAAACCCAACCGTAAATGTATGTTCTGCTGGTTTGTTCTTCATTTTACGGTTGGGTTTGTTTAACCCAACCGTAAAATTAAAGGTAGGAGATGAAGATGCAATTTTATGGTTGGATTCAATGGATATGTAAAATTTAGTTTGACAATCATACAAGGATTCACCCTCCACAAATTTGCCACTAGAATCACTCATTTTGGTTAAGAAAATCAAAATTTTGAGTTTTTCAATAAACAACCAAAAACTTTCTTTTCTTTCTTCTACTTTTCCCACCAACCAAAACAAATAAAAATCTGATTTATGCATAGAAAATGTGGGATATAGGAGATGAAGATGATCATTTACGGTTGGGTTCGATTACTAAAGCCAACCGTAAATGTGTTTGCACTAAAACTAAAACTCTTATTTACGGTTGGGTTCGATTACAAAAGCCAACCGTAAATGTGTTTGCACTAAAACTAAAACTAAAACTGCTTTTTACGGTTGGGTTTTCAGCCAAAACCCAACAGTAAATTCTCCTGGATCATTCAAAATTGGATTATAGTACTTGTGTTGTTTTCGGTTTTTGTTTGTTTGAATGACCCAATTTACCTTCAATCTAGTTAAAATGATTGAATAAGTTTAAAATTTTGATTTTTAAACGCCAATTTTACCTTAAACTCAATGCTCCAAAAGATGTTTTACGGTTGGGTTGGGAAGCCTAAACCCAACCGTAAATTTTGGATGAAATTGTAAACTAAAATTGGTTTTTACGATTGGGTTTTTGCCAAATCCCAACCGTAAATCATCTCGGATAAGAATTTTTTTAGATTATTTACGGTTGGGTCTGATGCTAAAACCCAACCGTAAAACTGTTACGATTTGGTGTTCATCCATTGTTCTTCTGTTTACGGTTGGGTTCGACATGAAAACCCAACCGTAAAATTCTCTGAATAAAAAATAAATCATCTTTTTGTTCGTAATTTCATTCAATTTGAGCCATTAAAAGACCAAGAGTTTAAGTTAGATGTATCCCAGTTATGCTCTGGTTGATTGAATCAAAATCTAGGGTTTTTAAAAAAAACCTACAAAATTATCTTACATTTCTTCTAATTTTTCTTCCCACCAAACCAAAAAGAAAAAAAATGAATTGATTAGATTAAGTTTAAGATTATTTTCGATTAATCATGATTAGCTTAATCTATTAGCTGATTAGTTTTACTAATTAATCAGGGGTATTTTAGCCATTATGAAAATATGATGGATAAGAAGTTTTTGAATTTTACTTCAAATGTCTCTATTTCGTCTTATTATGGGAGCCCCTCTACAAATGTGGGAGCCCTTAAATTAGCCTTCTTTATAAAAGGGATACCATTATTAGCAGGGGTAATACCATTTAAGCGATCCGACGGTCAGGATTTGTTAGTACTTATTTGTCCTCTACATAATAGTACCATCCCCGCTAATAATGGTATCTCCTTCATAAATTGTGCATTTTCGTCCTATATATAATAGTACCATCCCCGTTAATAATAGTATCCCTTTTATAAATTGTGCATTTTCGTCCTACTTGGGATTCGGCCATAGTGTTTGGTCGGATATAACATATAAGTCTCCTTTTAGGAATCATATGTCATACTTGGTTTCAGCCTTTAGGGAAATCACTCTTTTCCGATGGTTTTACCTCCCTAGCTCCCTCTCTTGTGGGGGAGTCCATGGTTCACTATGATCTGGACAAGCTTCTTGAGTTTTTCTAACATGTCCAATGGAATATGGATATTATCTTATGTGAAGACCCAAAAAAGGTATTTAATTTTTTCGTAAAAAAGTATTAACAAACATATCTTAAAGTTGATTCAAATAATTTTTCCAAAATACATCAATAAGGTGCCGCAGATCATTAGAATTTGAATAATTATCATCTTCTTTAATATCCTGAACGGCTATTATGAGGTCTGATTTTATGATTTCTTATAATATCAAGTGGATATGAAGAGTCAAATTCTTTTTTAATCAATGGATATCTTAATTGATTGTAATTTTAATCTTACAATTTGAGTTGTCAATTGCGCTAAATATCTGGATAGTATCATTGAATTTATGGAAAGTTAAAAGATGGGGAAGAAATTTATGATGATCAATCATTATGATATAGGAATGGTTACGTCTCTCTCCTCTCAGTGATAACCGTTTTTTTCCCAAAAACTACTCCTAAATTTTTATTCATCCTAAATCTAGGTTCACTCGGTTTTAGATATGAGATTTCATATCTTCCGAGCAAATCTAGATAGCATTATTACTACATTCTGTGTAAATAAATAAATATCGTAATTTTTTTACGAAATTAGGGATTTGTTTTTTATTTTCAATAAATAATATCTCTATGACAATTCTATGTCATATGCTGTTAAGATTTTACAGTGATTTATTATAGTCTTTGGAGTATCCTGAAGGGAGTTTATATCGATTTCTACAATTGGTTTAAATGGATCATTAAAGACAATTTATTTCGGCATGATATGAATCCACGTTTCTATGAAGATCGTCGGTTACTGGTTTTGATCGTAATAGTGATTTGTTGTGCATATTACTCTCATTTCATGGGAGATTTTAATCTTATTGAAGTAGAAAAGACAAATTCAAATTGCAGAATCGGGATTTAAATGTCATCCCCTCAATATCATCAATTTCTTATGTGATAATTATGTTTTTAATACTTGTATTGTATTATAATGTTATTGTGATACATGATGTATGTATTTTTTTCATGTTTTTCATTATTATGTATTAGATCCAAATTTATTGAAATAAAAAAATTACTTCCTTTAAAAAAAATAAAAAAATATATATATAGGAATTCCTATTGAAAAATCAAAGGTGTTTTTAGGGTTTAGATAAACAGTTTATTATAATAATAATTTAGAAAAATCCTTCGAATCAATTCTTTCGTCTTATAGAATTTTAAATTTTAATTCCACCCATATTTCTCCTCTACTCGTATCCAATTGTTCCCTCCTGTTAGTATCGGCCCAAAACTTAAAACCGGGTGTCCAAAAGCCGGACTCGGAAAGTCGGTATCCGGGGAACTTCTCCCCAACTGCTTCTACAGAATGAAGAGGATAGGAATTTTACTAGTTTTTATCTAAGTAGAGTGAGAATACGAGTGCAAATGTG
Source organism: Papaver californicum (assembly GCA_023531435.1). Lineage (NCBI taxonomy): Eukaryota > Viridiplantae > Streptophyta > Magnoliopsida > Ranunculales > Papaveraceae > Papaver > Papaver californicum. Next base: position 21,606,097 of record JAJJMC010031210.1, read on the forward strand.
TGACAGACGATAGTGCTTGCTCTTAAGGACCCGCATAAAGATCCAATGGAATTCATCCAATGAGTCTGTAACCAATGCTTTAAAACTTATTCGTGGCCTAAGAGTAACTATAACTAAGGATCTTACAGCCATATAAATAATGCACAATGCAGACGGGAAAAAACAAGGAAAAGCTACCTTAAACAAAAGTTTTATTCATAATGAAACATAGATAATCAGTTCAGTAATAGTCGTAGCTTTCACAAAGCCATGCAGCAACTCAAAATTAATGCCACATATTTTAGTTCCGCATTTCATTCTTAGTACATATACAGATTGCATGCACGCAAATATTGAAACCAAAAACCAACTACTCAACAGTACTCACAACTCTTTTCCCACACCTCCATTTCAGGCATCTACTCAACAGTACTCACAACTCTTTTCCCACACCTCCATTTCAGGCATATATGTATGCGCCCCCTGCTTATATACCTATGTAGTGCAAATATATAAAGTTCTTGATGATGACGACGATGGGTCATAATTACGCTTCAACCAGTGTTCTGCATACCCGCGGCAATACCTTTCATGGTTAAGATGAGCGTGTCCTCAAGTCCTGGAGCATATTCACTTGTTGGATTAAGCTTCACCAACTCGGCAGCTGGCTTGCTTGATTCTGAAATCTCTCTCGTAAGGTGAGGCCTCAATGTAACATGGTAGTTAGGGTCTCGGATCCGTTTCAGTGTGTAGGCCTGGCAAACATTTAGGGTTGTTATGTATGAATCACGAAGTCGGAGTCTCTGTTTCAAGTACGGGTCCCCTTCAAGAAGATCCCTGTGGCCTGCAATCTGTTGAATAAATAAAAATTAACAGTTTTCAGATAGAAGTTAGCTGACACTAGGGTGATGAAGCACAATCAAAATTAGTTCAATCAGGATTGGATACCAAGATTCATCGTTTGTTTCAGTATGAGGCAACTCAAGAACATGACTTCAACATGTTCTAACACTACTATGGACTTTGGAGTGAACTCACATTAAATCAATTGTCCAATTTGGACAGCATATGTGTATTCAGTGGAAGAAAAATTGGTAGATACAAGATATAAATACTCATATTTACCTTGAGGAGATAGCTTTTAGTCTCCTCGTAATCAGCTCGCAATTGCTGTCCGAAAGACCAAAGATCCTCTGATACTAGCAACTTGTCATATAAAGCAGCAATACCAGGGTCTCCCTTAGCAAACACCATTTCAACCAAGTCGATTGTGACTCTGAAAAAAGGCCACTGGTTGTACATCTCTTGGAGCATATGGAGGTTTCTAATATCTTTCTCAATGACATGTTTAAATGCAGCTCCAAACCCAAGCCACACAGGAAGATGAAACCTAGTCTGGGTCCATGCAAAGATCCACGGGATAGCACGTAGAGATTCAATACCCCCACTCGGCTTTCTTTTTGATGGACGACTCCCAATATTCATCCTACCATATTCAAGCTCTGGTGTTGCCTGCATTTGTAAAATGGAAAAGGATTACTTCATCACCCAGGTTTCATGCTTCAATAGTGATGTAGTTGTAGCCTTGTAGGATGCCAGTTAAAATGCCAAATGTACCATGTCGTGTATAGGACAACAAAAATGCATGGTTAAATCTTGGTAAAGTACTTACCAGGCGGAAGTATTCAACAAATCGAGGTTCTTTGAAGACAATAGAACGATATTTCTCTGTAGAAATGATGGCCATCTCATCCATAAGTTCACGCCACTCTGGCTTTGGTGAGACAGGTGGATGCATACCATGCTCGAGTGTAGCAGCAGTGAAACGCTGAAGTGTTCTAAAACACAAGTGCTCTTCCCCAAAAGATTGTTCTATCACTTCTCCTTGAACTGTAACACGTAATGACCCGTGAATAGTATCTGGGGGTTGAGACAGGATAGCGAGATGGGTGGGACCACCTCCTCTTCCAACAGTCCCACCTCGGCCGTGAAACATTGTCAACTTCACTCCGAATTGCTTTGCAACCTTTATGAGGTCTTCTTGAGCTTTATACAACTGCCAGCCTGCAGAGAATCGGCCAGCATCTTTTCCAGAATCAGAATAACCAATCATGACTTCTTGTTTCCCGTCGATTCTATTCCTGTACCATTCTACAGAGAAGAGACGAGCCATGGCAGCAGGAGCAGCTTCTAGATCCGCAAGCTTTTCAAATAACGGCACAACTCTCAAGGGATTCTTCACGTGACATTCACGTTGTAGGAGCTCTACAGCTAATACATCTGATGGGGATGTGGCCATTGAGATAATATATGCACCAAAGTTGTCAGAAGGGAGTTCTGATAAGACATGGAACGTGTCCAACACATCAGCGACTTCTTCGGTTTTTGGTAGATCGGGGCCAAAAAGTGGTCGTTTTCCACTGAGTTCAGAGAGGAGCCACTCTTGGCGGCGTTCCTCGGACCACTCTTTGTAGGAACCAATGCCCAGGTGATTTGTGATGGCATCTATGACATCAGTGTGCCTATCTGATTCTTGCCGAATATCAAGTCTCACGAGTGAGAGACCAAAAGTAGAAACTTGGCGTAAGAAATCAAGAAGGCTACCATCAGCAATTGCTCGATCACCACAAGAGCAAAGGGATCTGTAACAAAGCTCGAGAGGCTCTAGGAACTGCACGATGGGAGATTTAATATACATCTAAATTAAATAAAGCCAATACAGAACAACAAACAATCTTTAACTTACCCTTAACATTAAAATTTGAATTGTTTTAGCATAATCAAGGACATTATACCTCAAGCAAAACACATACTTGGTATATTGATTGCTTAATTATTCCAAAATAAGGACTTAACATGTATGTGAAGATGAAGATACCTGCTCAAGATTTGTATATGTTGCCTCCTCAGGAATCTCTGAAATCTCATTGGATAGTAAATGCCGAGAGCGCTCACGAGTCTGATACAGCTTATCCCTCACATCACTAAGTATAACACGATATGGTTCACTTGGAGGAACTTGTTTCCAAAACTCTGAAGCCAACAAGAAGGATAGGTGATTAGAAAAGTGATTCCTTCTGATACATTGCTCAAAACAAGTATAAGAGCAAAATCTCCAAGTAGAGCAAATCAACCTCAAGAACTTGGGAGATGAGAAGGAATGACATTATACAAAAGGAAAGTACCAAAACTTTTGGATAGATTCTCTTTACTTAGAAACGAAGACTACTCATGAAAGGAATAAGCACGTAATAATATGACAAACCTATGTAGTGTTTGGAGTCTTTCTTTGAGGACCTGTGGAGCTCATCTGCACGTACACGGAGTTCATCGCTACAACGCCACATAGACAACTGCACAAATAGATTATGTAAGGAGATTAGTCACAACTAAGTCGCATAAATAGGCCTTTGCCCATTTCCACTTGTAAGTCATGTCCCATGGCTAGGATTGTGGTTGTTCTAATCATTTACGTTTAACACAGGTAAAAAGAAATGCACAGTTGGTGTGAGAGCCAGTATACAACCCCCTAACAAGTAGATTAAACTAATATAAGAAAATGACTCCATTGACTTCCAATCGCAAAAGATGACAAGAAAAAGTAATCAATACCTCAAACATAAGGTCTTCTATCTGGGAATAATACAAGTTGGAAGCCATCATTCGAGCCAATAAGCACACATCTCTTGTGACTTCCGGGGTAACCCTTGGATTTCCTAAATTCACATCAAACAGAAGAAAGCAAGTTAGGAGAATGCTATAGTGATAAGATATGCATTTAAGCTAGCAAATCACACATCAATTCTTCTATCCACAGTGAATAAGTCATAAAATAAAACTGAATAACGAAGCATCAACTTGTGGTCAAAGTTTGTACCATCCCGGTCTCCGCCCATCCAAGAAGAAAACTGAATGAGTGGTGCGTTGTACGGAACCCGCTCATTTATCCCTAAATTCTTCAACGCTGTGTCAAGGCGACGTAAGAATTTCGGGACACCCTTCCAGATTGTCTCATGGAAGTAGCTCATCCCTGCCCTCATCTCATCTTGAGGAGTAGGAGGTGTTCTACGGATTTCATCAGTTCGAAATGCTGCCTGAATCTGCAGATCAACAATGGTGCAAAAGCAATCAATACACTGCAATTTCAAGGCAAATTCATTCTTTCTTCTGGCAATGCCTAACTACTGATACTTATATAAATTCTTCAAAACATTTACCTCTCTCTGAAGTGCCTCATCGAGTTCCTGCTTATCATCAGGAGTAATGTCTTTTGCATATAACTGGGCCAAACAATCACGAATCCTACAAAGCAAATAAATGAGAACGAGACACAGAATTGGCCAAAGTAAACTGCTTATGGCCAGGACCCATATGTAATCAAAACATAACTATAATGTGATAATTATAGCAATGAGTTAGTAGCAAACCTTCCATGCTTCTGAAGCAAAGATCTTCGGACGGATTGAGTAGGATGAGCAGTAAACACAAGATCAACAGTCTGGTTCTTGAGAGCATCAAAAACCTCCTCAGGGGATTTTCCCATTTGTGTGACAAGTCTCTTGAGAGTCTCTTCAATATCTGATTCAGTTGTTGCTGAATTCTCATCAGCAAAATCCCCCTTTTTAAGCTTAATTCTTCTACGATAAGCAATCTGAACTTCCTCAGCTAAGTTAGCCAAGTTAAGCATGTGTGAGAATGATTTAGCCACAACAATTGAATCCCCAGGATCCAAACTTGTTAATATATTTCCAAGCTCTTCTAGCTTCTTAGGGTCATGGTTTCCGCCCTCATACTCGGCTGAATGTTCATACAACTCTTGAACCTAAACAACAACAACACATGACAAAAACATTACATAAACTAAAATTACTAGGAGATCTATAGTTGAATGCAAATAAATATGTTAAAGCATACAGTTTGTTTGATATCATCTCCATGCAAATCTTCAAGGATATCAAGAAAGCTATCAAGAAGTAAAGCATCATATTCAACAAGTTTATCATCTTCTGAAACTTTTCCAGGAACTAAAAGCCTTAGTTGAGCATCAATTGATGCTAGTTTCTCTAAGTTACGAGCCATATTTGGTCTGTGTGTTTCCCCCTCTCTTCTTCTCTACCTGTATTTAAAGAGAGAATTAGTTATAGAACACACAACACAAGAATTCTGCTTCTTCAATGAAAAGCAAAACTATCAACAATCACGGAGTATCAAATGAACAAAACACAAAACCCTTAAAAGGGTTTATTTTCACAGACCTGGTGGTGATGATGTTATCTTCCTTTTTTTTTTGCAGCAAAAATTGAGTGAAGCACGAGAAGTAGGTTTACTTTACTAGAAGTACCTACCGGTTTCTCTCTCTGATTTTCTAAGGGATGTTTTACTGGTGTGTATTTATAGATGAAAATATTAATTATAAATAAATATGCTTTTTTGGTTACACTCTGGAATATCCTTGGTTGATGCTCTTTTCTTGAAGCCGGGGTTCCAACATCAATAGAGGGGCTCCAATAATAAGACGAAATAGGGACACTATGAAGTAAAACTCAAAAACCCCTTATCCATAATTCTTATCAAATACCCAAACTATCCCTGATTATTAATGTTAATTACATTAATTAGTTAAGATTAGATTAAGCTAATCATGATTAATTAAACATAATCTATTTCTTAATCAAATTTTTTGGATCAAATTTTTTTTTTGAATTTGTGTTTGGTGGGAAGAAAAACTTGATGAAATTTAAGAAAATTTTATGGGTTTTTTTTTAAAACCCTAGATTTTGATTCAATAAACCATAGTGGCATTTAGATACCTCTAGATTAAACTCTTGATCTTTTTATGACACAAATTAGATGAAATCACGATATGAAAGTTTGATTTTTTGTGATTCAGAGAATGTTACGGTTGGGTTTCATGTCGTACCCAACCGTAACACCAAGAACACCGAAGAACACCATATTTTCCCAAATTTACGGTTGGGTTTTCAACAAAACCCAACCGTAACTCGAAGAACAATGATGAACACCATCTTTTTCCCAAGTTACGGTTGGGTTTTAAACCAGACCCAACCGTAACTCAAAGAACAATGATGAACCCAATTTTTCCCCTAGTTACGGTTGGGTTTTAAACCAGACTCAACCGTAAGTTGAAGAAATTGATGAACCACATTTTTCCCATAGTTACGGTTGGGTTTTAAAGGAAAAACCAACCGTAACTTATCCTTAGGAGAATTGATTTTTTTGGTTAATTTTGAGTTTTAAAAAGCAAAATTTTGAAATATTTCAATCATTTTTTCTAGATTGAAGGTAAATTGGGTGTTTGAAACAAAGAAAAAACGAAAAAAACACAAATTAGATAATCTAAATTTGTGTTATCCAGTAGAATTTACGGTTGGGTTTTGGCTTATAACCCAACCGTAACAATTCTGATAATTTATGTTCCATTTTCAACACATATTTACGGTTGGGTTTTGCCTTAAAACCCAACCGTATCCAGTTGAATTTACGGTTGGCTTTGGCTTATAACCCAACCGTAACATATTCTGTTAATTTTTGTTTCAAGTTCAACACAGAATTACGGTTGGGTTTTGCCTTAAACCCAACCGTAGACAAGTTGTGGTGTTTGTACAAAATGTATTACGGTTGGGTTTAGTTATCGGACCCAACCGTAAATTGTCCTGTTAACTGTTTTTTGATTTTCAATATACTCCAAATTGGGTTTAAAACACAACTTTGTAACTTATTCCTTGTATTGTAATAGATTTAAAGTAGTACATTAAAGGAAATAAACGATTGGAAACGAAATACAATAGAACATTGGATGATTACACTTAAGCACTTAAAGATAATGGCGAAAATCAAACACCCGACTTGTTTCCATAATACGATAGCAATCTG
>JAJJMC010031210.1:21622969-21634788 GCA_023531435.1 Papaver californicum
CTTAGGCCACAGTTGAGGTTCGGCCTTTTCTTTGGGAATTTCTTTGGAAACCACCCTTTTCTTTGCCTTTTCTTTTCGAATTTCTTTACCTTTGCCTTGAGGGACATGTTGTTCTCTGTCCCCCTCTTCTTCTTCTACTTGTTGCTCTTGTTGTGGTTCTCTAATCACAAGAGAACCTCTGGGTGTTGGTAGATCACCCAAGCCTTGGAACACATTATATTCCTCTTCTGCAATTTGAGGATCACTACCACCACCTACCTCAAAAGAGGGATTATGGGTCTTGCTCACGCCTCTCTTCTCAACCCCTAAATGCTTTCCGTGGCGAGGGGTTGGAGTGTGAGAAATAGGTGTTAAATTATTACCCCTTTTATTCTTCCTATAACACACAACCAATACAAGTTAGATAATTTCCAAGCAATTCAACTTCAAGTAAAAAAAAATTGACTACACAGGAAAATTTACGGTTGGGTTTTTGAGAATAACCCAACCGTAAATGTTCTTCCATATGTTACGGTTAGGTTTTAACAAAAACCCAACCGTAACTTACATGTAACTGACTTGCATATCATTTTTACGGTTGGGTTTTTCTTAAAACCCAACCGTAACACAAAAACATAAATTTTAATGTGCGCAAATATTACGGTTGGTTTATTCTCAAAACCCAACCGTAATTTTCTAACAAAATTTTTATGCAAGCTAATGTTACGGTTGGGATTTTCTCAAAACCCAACCGTAGAATGGTTTTCAAAAAAATGGTGCAAATTACTTACGGTTGGGTTTTCTATTGAAACCCAACCGTAAAATCCTAAACTATTCATCTTCTTCCATTTAATTTACGGTTGGGTTTTGAAAATAACCCAACCGTAATACTCAAGAACACCAAATGTTACGGTTGGGTTTTGACACGGACCCAACCGTAATATCAACTGTGTCCAACATTTTTTCCCCAAAAACATGATCAAACATGCGAATAAATCAATTATAAGTTCTAAGAATAATATGGGTTTGATTCAATACCTTAGATACACCATTGTTGGATTTTTCTCTGCTTGATTTTATGAACGGTTATCGATTTCTTGTTGAATCTCTTGATTAGGTTGCCCTGAAAAGTGTTCATTGCCATCACTACTACCTTGAATTCCTTTAATATGGTTCTTCATCTCGAATTGTTTTGTTGATTTTAATCGACGATGAATTTGCGAATCGGCGATGAGTTTAGATGGGTTACGGTTGGCTTTTTCTTTGGTTTTGTTTTTGAAAGTTAAGAAAATTTTGGAAAGAAATTAAAAGAGTTTAGGTTTTAATTAGTAGAAGGGTAAAATGGACATTTAACTTTACCCCCTAGGACATCCCTTATCGTAAAATTGGGTCACCTTGGCTCAACTAGGAGCCCCTCTATTGATGTGGGAGCCCCTATATCAGGCTTCCTTTTCTTTTATCTCACAAACTGCTCTCTTTGATTGAAGATAGAATTCTTTTATACTACTTTAGCATAAAACCTAGTTACATGAAACGGATTCGTAAACTCATATAGTTGTCATGGTAATTGAAGCTGAGTAGGATTGATTTACACTTTGGAATGACTTGCCAAAATTGCCTTTCATCGTGTCAACAAATTGTTTTATCATAAAAAGAAAATAGACCTATTATCCAAAAAAATTTAAAATCTAGTTGAAATGGATTGCTAAACTATTATCCTGGGTGAAATGGACGGTAATAAGTTTCCAAAAAAACTGACTATACTACCCTTTAGGATTTTTACCCCACAAAATCAGTTTCACCCTCACCACCTTGAAAATATCGAATAGATCACACCTTTCCTCTCCACCTTCTCCACATAGAAAATTCTCCCATCTTCTTCGCCTTCAGAAACTGCTCTTCTTCTCCACCACCACAAACCATTAACTCCTCTTTTTCTCCGCCTTCAGAAACCATCAACTCCTCTTCTTCTCCATCCATATTATCCACCAGCACCAGCACCACCGCACAAAAAAACCTCGTCAAAACCCTTTTTAGTTTCATCCTGGTCACCAACACGACTCAACACCAGCAACACCATCATTGACACCACCACCACCACTGATAATGATTTTTGTTCTTCAAATTCCCTAATTCATATTTTGTCATCAATCAATTTCACAAGATGAGTACCCGTAAGTTTCCTAACCCTAATTCTTGTTTTTGATTTTTTTTTTTTGAACAACATATTTTTGACTGAACTGTTGAATTGTAGATGGAATTTAGGTTATACATGTTATTTAATTGTGATTAAAATCTTGAATGTGGTTATGGGATAATATGATGTTCTGATAGTAACTGAATGTGGTTATGAGATGAAATTTGAACTCAATTTGGGTAAACAGTGATTATGATATGTGTATTGGAACGAAATGATATTTTTGGTTGGGTGTTTTACAAGGATATGTATTATTGATATAGTCTATTTTTTAAAATTATTTCCATCCATGTTTAAGAATGATGAAACTAGTTTCACCCTGTTTTAGATTGAGTTCAACTTGTTTTCATCCATGTTTCAATATTAATGAAACTGGTTTCATCCTGTTTAGATTGAATTGAAATTGGTATCATTCAGGTTTAAAATAAGATATAACTGGTTTCACCGTGTTTTAGATTTAATTGAAATTTATTCCATCTAGGTTTAAAATAGGATGGAATTGGTTTTATCCTGTTGTAGATTGAATTGAAATTGTATCATCCAGGTTTAAAATAGGATGTAATTGGTTTCACCATGTTTTATATTTAGTTGAAATTGGTTTCATCTAGGTTTAAAATAAGATAAAACTGGTTTCTTCATACTCTAGAGTTGGATAAATTTAATGAAAGAACTGGTTTCATCTTGTTTAGACTGAGTTGAAATTGGTTTCATCCAGGTTTTAAAATGGGATGTAACTGGTTTTATCCTGGTTTAAAAATGGGATGCACACTCTTACTTCTGGTACTAATTTTTCTTGTAAATAAAGCTGATTTGCCTTTATTGTGTTCAATTATGACAAAGCTTTTTAGCTTTAGAAAATTTCTTTTAATTTCATGTTGTTCTGAATGGTTCGATTGCTATGCTAATGAAGGATCTTTTAGAAAATTTCTTTTGAAGTTTTCATATGTCACCTAGTATTTCATTCTTTTGATTGTTGTTAATAGCCAAGTTCTTGTCTTAATTTGTCTTATTTTGTTTCTACTGTTTTTAAGGTAACTCTGGTATTGGTTCTGCCTTCACAACCTCAAATCAGCCTCTAGCATGGGGTAATTTTCAAAGTGTGATATTTGGACCGCCTTCTCCTGCATCTGGCTTCTTGGCTCCTAGATTTGGTGAGGTTCCTTTCAAATAACTCCATTTCTCATCCCATTCGTTTCATAATAATTGGTATATGGAAATGATAACTTTTATTCTATTCAAAGTACATGTTAGTGCACAATAAATTGTTGATCTAATGCCCTATTGTTTGTTTCCCTTATTGTCTTGCGCAGGTGTTCAAAATCCTACAACATTGGTATATGGAAGCTCAGGTTTCGAATCAAAAACTCCATATGTTAGACCACGCTGGGGCAGCAGAGTAGCGAGGTACACCCCAACAGCAGAGGCTACTCCTTACCAACTCTTAAGTGAATACAAACAGATAAATATACCTATGGTGGGGAACGTTAATCGTGAATGGAAGCAACTTGATGCTAGTAACGTGACATACTACCCAGAACCACAAGACAATAAAGAAGGGAAGCAGCTTGCTGGAAGTAGCAGTACACACTGCCCAGAACCACAAGACAATGAAATTGACAAACAGATGTACAAGAAAAAGATGCAAGATTTACGAAAGGCAGTCGAATTGGAGTGTGAAGTGGAACGTCTCGTGTCTGTAAAACATATAGCTTTCTTGACTTCCATGTTAGAGAAACTACACAGTCTTAGTATTTGAACAGTGCCTAGTACTGTTGCTGTTGTTACAGATATTGACGTGGTTTTATCAACTGAGATGTGATTATCTTAGGATTGGTCTACAGTTTTTATGTCTCTTTGTCCAGAGTTTTTTTTTTCTTCATGTGTGTAATAAAACATTTACAAGGGATTTAAGGTTGATTTTGTAGTTTTACTAAATGAATCTCGCAACAAATGAAATGTTTTTGACAAAACACCGAACTTAAATATCAGAATTACAAGGGAGATCAAAGATTTTTTTCGAGCAAAACACGATTGTTATAACTCAGTAACACTACTGTTATACACTTACACTTGTAGTCTTGTACTGGTCCCAGGGAAGGAGAGGCAAAAATTAAGCTTAAATTAGACTTAGAAACCAACTGGCCTGAGTCTGAGTGGCAACTGCACACTCTTGTCATGTATCACTCTAAATTAAAATTTATTTATTTATGTTTATAGTAACATTAAAAAGGATAATTTGGTTACATAATATAAAAATTAGTTCTCTCAAAAGATAAACTTTGGGTGAAATGACCGAATTTGGTTATTTAAACAATATCTTTTAGATTTTAGGATAATATAGAAGTATATTATTTTGGTTGTCCTCTAGACCCATAAAAATGGTTTTAAGGGTTACTGAACCAATTAATTGAATAAAAATCACGTTATCATGTAAGTATAAAACGATGAAACAAAGGTAGGCAATCTCGGATTTCGGTGTTGTTTCAGTCGGGACCGAGATACTGAGATAACTGTATCTTAGAGAGATTTTTGGTTTTAGATTTTACACCTATAATATGTAATATGTATATCTACGGTTTAAATTTTTTGATGAGCCTCATAGCTAAACCTTATACTAAGATTTGGTTGTCCAATTTTTATTATCAAAATCCTAGTATTTTTTTTCTCTCACTTCCCTTTCCTTTCTGGTATCTCTTCAAGCCCAATCGTTAACACAAACTCATCCTCTGTTGATGCTATGGAGCCCAGAGAATAAAGAGAGAAAGAAGTTCATCAAACATATCTTAATTTGATGCAATCCGAACTCCTTCAAGTACCCAAACCGGAAAAGTGGGAGGAGATCTAATAAAGAAACACCAACGACAAATCCTACCTGCTACATTTACAGATGATGCACCACCTTCATCGGATGTGTCCAAGTTTCTTAATCAATTATAAGCTTACCACATATTTTGTTAGATCTTTGGACAGAATTGTTGGAGTTATATGATGCATATAGGATTTCTACTTTGTATTGATTTTTATCTGGGATTCAGATAAGAATATGTGAAAAAGAAATGAAAATAACCAAAATTCGATATTTATGGCATGGGTTTATTGATTTTTCTATTAAAATTCCCAAAATTCCCTCGTATCGGTTGTCTCGTTTCGAATTCATGTCGGCCATTCAAGCGATATTTCCAGCCAAATTATATTCCGGTAATATCATGCATCTTGTCTCGCTCTAGTGCCGATACTAGTAATTTCGGCGAAATCTCGGCCAAGATCGAGTACATTGGGTGAAGCAACCATCCATTACAAAAATTGATCATATGAATGTTTGAGTTTCTTCCGATGGTTAATATTTGAACAACAAAAATTGTCGAGGCTAATAATTTGCCTCAACAGTTGACATGAGCCAAACTAGAGGTCTATGCATAGTAAGAGAGTTTACCTTAGTCCAGAAGGCCAAAGCATGAGCAACATCATTATATATATGAGGTTTAAAAGTAAATTTACAAGCAATAAGACTAGAACTGAAATGAGAAATATCCTTAAAGAGAGTATCCGTGTGTTGGTCACTAGCAAAATCTCCACCAGCAAATTGATCAACCAGTTTCAAAAATCATAGCAGCACAAAAGAAAGCTTTACTAGCACATCCCCTCATCACATACCCTGCACCATTAGCCATAATAGAAAGGTCGAAAGCACCATCAATATTACATTTAATCCAACTAAAAGGTAGGGGCATCCATTTATCATTACTACTGACATCAATGAAGGGTCTAGACGGAATGATAATGGCTCCAGAAACAATCATGGCTTCAGCTCTAGCTAAGACTGCATTAGGAGTTTAATTTTTTTCCACCAAACAATAAGTTATATATACTGCTCCAGATAACTAGACTTTTCAGACAAAGATGAAACTGGATCAGCTAACCAAAAATGGAGTCGTTCAAGCAAGGAATTATCAAAGAAAATCATGAGAACAAGCGCATAAAAGGAGAAATGAACCAAATTTGGCAAGCAAAAGGACACAAAACAAGATCATGCATAACATATTCATATTCAAGAGAGCACCTGGGACAAGTTGTAGATCCAGTAGGCATCTGGACTGTAGGACCTGTCTAGCAGGAACAACATTCCTGCCAATCTTCCATAAAAACAACTGGTTAAGATGATCTGAGTTTCCAAATAAACTCCCAAATCTTCGTACCAGGGGAAGGTCTACAATCAACAATGTAATGCAGTATCATGTAAATCCAAATTAATAAATAAAAAAACAATTATGCGGGATAAACTCTATAGTCAACATTATGGTGTACCAGTTAAGCTAAAAATTAGGTATAAATTTAGGGTGGCCTTTTTTTATAAAGAAAATGGTAGGGAACTACAAGCTATTTGCCTACTTCTCAAGAAATCTCACATAATGTACAAACACTATTTATCTTATAATGCATTAAAAATTATTCACACAACATAAACTCATATTTAAAATAATATTTTTGTAAAAATAATAGAAAATACGCATTTGTTTGATGCACACGTACAAATATCTGATGTTGATTTAAACCATTTACATTAATCGAAAACTGACTAAGGGTTCGTGTGGATATCGTGCATCCTAATAGAGCCTTCTTTTTAGTACAAGATCATATACAATCTTCTCCATTCAATTCAAAAGATCTAAGCATAGCATTTATCAAGACTTGCACCTTAAGACTAGGAAGAGCTCTAAATGAGAGATATGAGTCCACATATATTTAGGAAAATGTAAACCTTCGGATATAATGCTTAAATGTTGAACCCTGAACTCTCTGCAATCTACAATATCTTTTCTTACATATAGGAGGCAAGTTGGCAAATATCACCATCCATTTGATGTAAATATCTATACAACAAATTCCCATCCCGCCTAACTAAAATAATAACCATCCATCCAACCCAGCCACAAAAAACAATCCAAAGGCCAAAATCAAAGATACTATGTAAAACTCTACACCAAAAAAATGTTTAATATATCTTAACATAGAGCTTTTTTATCCCAACTTGCTAATCTTTTAAAATCTTAAATATTAAGAATATATAATGAAGATTTCGTAATTTGCAAGTTTAGGAACGGTCCTGAATCTTATAGGACACGGAAAGTTAATTCTAGTTTATACAAATAATAAACCATGTCAAAGAAAAAGTTTTTTTAACAAGAATTCAAAGTCCGGGTTCACTATTAGATACATATATCTTGTTACCCAAAATCTCAACACTAATCCATGATAAGAGTCATATTAGTATTATGTCGAAACTACGAAAGTATAGAAACTATACTACGTAACTCAATACCAAAAGTTATAGAAACAACCAATGTACATATCCTTCCTTTTGACACTTGTATCATAAGAACGATCAAGTCATTTAAACAACTAAAATCATGTAAAATAAACTTTGCATGTTTTGTTTTAAATGAATACGACTGCCAGAACTTAATAGTTATGTAACAAGTCAAAGTCAATAGCTTCTAACCTTAATCCGAAGGATGATATCTTTTTTTGTCTACAATACGTCTTCAACTTTTCAATGAGTAACTAGAGATTGTCTCAACATTTCTATGTCCTAAATCTAACAATTCTAATCTAACAAAGTTGACTTTAGTAAGCAATTCAAATGACCGATTTTTGGAACTAAACTTGATATACCAACCCTTAGTGGGCTCAACCGAGCAGCGCTTTAACAGAATTCCCTCCCACCTCTCTCACGAAACTTTACATGATTAAGTAATATAAAATATCTTTTTCTTTTAAAATGCTTAATATCTTATAAAATAAATTATTTGTGAAAATATATGATAATTTAATTATTACTTTGAAAAAGTGTTATTTTATTAATTTTACCATATTATATATATCTTCCTTATGTTAAATATTTTCTATAAATATTAAATAATTTTTATTGAGATAAGTCTATTTAAAACAAATGTAAGCCTTATTTTTTCATTCTAAAAAAACTTTTCTAGTGAAAATTAATTTATTGAAATAATATTACCTAAAGACACTAGATATATATGAATTTTTAAGTTCTTTCTATTTGACCAGAAATCGATCGATCGATCTAGTTATGAGCAGGTTGAAGAGGGGTCTACCAGGCCTTGGAAGACCGAACCCACGTTATTATAAGACTAATTAATAAAAAACATCTATACAAAATTTAATAATTTAGAATAAATTTACATAAAAATCATAAATGTTTTATCAAAGTATTTAAGTTAAACTCAAATTTTAAAAATAAAAATAATATAATTATTGATATATTTTCTTAAAACAAAATATTAATATTATTAATAAGCATGCCAAACATATAAACTTGCAAATATGGTATTCATTTTTCATAAAAATCCTATTTAGGTAGTTGGACTAGGAAATTACTTAGAAAACACTTTTCGCCGCTCATGCCAAATGTAAATTTATATCTACTAATAAGGTGTTTGGATACCAGAAACGAAATTTTTTTTGTTTCTCCAAAAACAAAAATCAATCCAATAAGTTAGAAGTAAGAATCTTTTATTTCATAAGAAATTTAACTTTTGCTTCTAAAAATTATTTTAAAATAATACTTACAAACTAACTTATGATTTATCTGCTTCTAAAAATCGAAAATCATTTTTGAAATGGTATCTGATGCAGCGGATAATAAAGAAAAGAGAGGTTTTGTTCAGACTTCAAATATTCTTAGGAATATCGACCATGGACAACGATAATTATTTAGACTTCGGTTTCCCGACTTTAAATAATAATCAATTAAACTTGAACAAGTTTTAAAAATAATTCTTATTAATCAAATTCAACTGCTTAAAACAATATATGGAGGACTCTTTTATAGACTTGGGGAAAAACCCTAACTTGCTAGTCAAAAAAGGATGAAAAAAATCTTAAACCGACTCAAACCCTAATTTGTTATTTTTGGTAAATTTTGATCGACCGAAAATAATAAAAGTCCTCGTAAAATAAAACTATTTGCCGCAAACGGCGACCCATACTTACTCCTAACGAAGAAGTTATTAACAACAAAAAAAACTTTATTAAAATAGCAAAAACACCTATTTGAAACCCTAAACGATAAAATTTTGCCAAAATCTAAAGATCATGCGACAAAATCGTATGTCTTGTTCTTTGACCCGTTTCCAATCAAATAGATCCCTCTTAAGCTAAATTATGACACTCGATAAGCTATAATCTGTTCATCTGTATCAATATACAAATTTATTGTAAGTAAGTAAAATAAATCATATTATGGCTTTAAATCAGCAGTCATCTTAAACGAACCGTGTTTTTAAACAAATAAAACTGCACCGTCATAGAAAGTGGGCCCATTCTTCTGGGATCTACATGAGTGCTTGTTTTTGGAGCCCACATGTAAGGGTGCAGTTTTCGATTTGTCTGAAAACGCGGGAAGTTTAGAATTTTTGTTAAATCAAAATGAAAACATTGGTTCAATAGAACAAATTCAGACGTTTTAATAGAATTACGTGTCAACGAAATGATTTTGATTTGTGTTCGTTTCACTTTCTTGACTCTTCTTTATATAGAAGGCTGATATAGGGGCTCCCATATCAATAGAGGGGCTCCAATAATAAGACGAAATAGGGACACTATGAAGTAAAACTCAAAAACCCCTTATCCATAATATTTTCACAATACCCAAATCACCCCTGATTAGTAATCTTAATTACATTAATTAGTTTAAACTAATCATGATTAATTAAACATAATCTTTTACCTAATCAAATGATTTGAATTTTTTTTTTTTTGAATTTGTGTTTGCTGGGAAGAAAAACTTGATGAAATAACGATTTGAAAGATTCAAATTTTGTTGTTCAGAAAAATTTACGGTTGGGTTTCATGTATAACCCAACCGTAACCATAAGAAAACCGAAGAACATCATTTTTTCCCAGATTTACGGTTGGGTTTTCAACAAAACCCAACCGTAAATCAAAGAACAATAATGAACACCATCTTTTGTGAAAAGTTACGGTTGGGTTTTAAACCAGACCCCACCGTAAGTAGAAGAAAAATAATGAACACCTTTTTTCCCATAGTTACGGTTGAGTTTCAACCAGACCCAACCGTAAGTAGAAGAAAATGATGAACACCATTTTCCCCATATTCACGGTTGGGTTTTAAAGGAAAAACCAACCGTAACTCATCCTTTTGGGAATTGATTTTTTTTGTTAAATTTGAGTTTTAAAAATCAAAATTTTGAAATAATTCAATCATTTTTACTAGATTGAAGGTAAATTGGGTGTTTGAAACAAAGAAAAAACAAAAAACACACAAATTAGATAATCCAAATTTGTGCTATCCAGTAGAATTTACGGTTGGGTTTTGGCTTATAACCCAACCGTAACAATTCTGTTAATATTTGTTCCAATTTCAACACATAATTACGGTTGGGTTTTGCCTTAAAACCCAACCGTAGCCAGTACAGTTTACGGTTGGGTTTGGCTTATAACCCAACCGTAACAGATTATGTTAATTTTTGTTTCAAATTCTACACAGAATTACGGTTGGGTTTTGCCTTAAAACCCAACCGTAGACAAGTTGTGAATTTATTACAGTTGGGTTTAGTAATCGTACCCAACCGTAAGTGGTCCTGTTAACTGTTTTTTGATTTTCAATATACTCCAAATTGGGTTTAAAACACAACTTTGTAACTTATCCCTCTATTGTAATAGATTTAAAGTAGCACATTAAAGGAAAAAACAAAGGAAACGAAATACAATAGATCATTGGATGATTACACTTAAACACTTAAAGATAATGGCGATAATCAAACACCCGACTTGTTTCCATAATACGATAGCAATCTGTATGCTTGAACTCCTCCCCATATTTGATTCTATATTGCTCCATAGCCAACACATGCTGAAAAAACAAATCAATTATAAGTTTGAATTTTAGAAATCTCTTTTTAATTAACGATTTATTAATCGACAAACTTACTCTTTCCACACCGTTCTCGTAGGGATTTTCTTCGAATCTCATTTGCTTTTCCAGTTTTAAGTTGTTCATTTGTCGATACAACGTCTCTAACCGTCTCTTGATGGCTCTCCACGTCCTATGATTTACATTCCCCTCTAATGCCGCAAACATTCGAAATACCCGCTTCCACCATTCTTCGGTATCTTGACCCTCATACCAATTTTCTTGTGAAACAACGTTGTTATTGTTGTTATAGAAGGCTCTATCGTAAGCATGCTCTACCATCGTATGCCATGCTCGAACAATTGCAACATCTTCATCATTCGTGTATGTGTTTACCATTTTTAGTGGTTGAAAGGGTATGATGAGAATAATGAGAAAATCTTGAATTATAATGAGAATGAAAGGGATAGAGAATAATGTGAAAGTGACAAGTAAAGGTTTCTTTTTATAGGGAAAAAGGAACCAACGACTAGATTTTTGAAACAAAAAAATCCATTGGAATTGTGTACTTTAAGGAGACGGAAATTCAGACATTTTGAGAATCCCGTAGAATTTACGGTTGGGTTTTGAGGTGAAACCCAACTGTAATGTAGTTGGGGTGTTTCTACAATTTATTTACGGTTGGGTTTAGTAATCGAACCCAACCGTAAAATTATTTTTATAGTGAAATGTAGTTACGGTTGGGTT